>CM057227.1:41469669-42042169 GCA_029891385.1 Erythroxylum novogranatense
TCCCGTATACATATATAAGTCCCTTATAATTTCGCATTATATCCATACCCCTATTGTCATTAGGTCTCCCAATGTGCCTTTTCGAGTAATAAATCATCCACTATTTATTCAATCAAGGTCAAATTCACTCTTATGAAACTTCGCGTAGTATCGATTTCCTCATCATGCGATTTATCTTTTCACTTTTCAAATGCATTTAATCGATCATCGATGATCTTAATCATTTCAATCTGAATGCACTCAAGACACTTTACTTTTTAGTAGCACAATACTATTAGGGCATTGTTATCTCGGACAATTTCAATCCAAAATTCCTTATACCCGTGATCACTTTGCATAACTCTTTAAATATCAAAGTCTCCAATTTTCTTGTAATTTCTCAATTCCATCCTAACATATTCTGACATATGTTCCTTTTACCCAAATTTCTCCACATAACCCAATTTATGTGCAATAGATCACTGCCTGCATTAATTAAACATTAATCAAATCAATTTCGTATTTTCAACACATAATTACACAAACCATACACGAATCTATTTTCTCCTCATATTCGCAATTACTATTTTCTTAATGTTCAGTAATTCTCTTACATAATTGGATTCATCTCATCATCATAATGAAAGCATGTTCTACCTTTTTAGCTCGAGTCTTTGCTAGAATTAAGACTCCAAATTTAACTTGTAATTCATTTCAAATTTATCTCCATACTGTCCTTGCATTGATCACTATTCAATTGAATCATTCGATCAACTTAATCCAATTCTTCTTTGGAAGTAAATTTCTTACTATTTTCATCAATACTACTTATGAAATTCCTCAACATCACAGTCATCACATTTCTTGTCAATCAATTCCAATGCCTTAAGAACACAATATCCCATGTAGATCAATCTATGCCACAATCCATATAATCAGACTATCCTTTTTAATACTGTTCATTGAGGTCCGTACCAGCAAAAATCATTGAATCGATATACCAATTAGTCACTTACACGAAGGATATACAATACTCTCTTTTTGCACCTAACCTCACTCGTGAGGATTAAATTATGATCAAGTCTTCAACATATAACAAATTTCAATTCATTCCCAATATAATCATCACATCTTATTTGAAAATGTATTCTCATCAATTACTACTAAGAACTCTTTATTCACATTTACTCGAGATAACCTTTCTCTTTTTGGTATCACCATTAACAGTCTCTCTTCTTTCCCAAAGGATTTATCATAAACATTTTCCTTTCTCATTTGAACTCATATCATATTGAACTTTATACAATACAATCATCCCTTAAGTTACTTCTCCTGCCATCTCCACATACACTAGACAATTTTGGTTAATATTTATCACTTACCATGGGGCTCCCATAATCAGGTGTGTATTTACTTAGGCAAATCAATTAAACCAGAACATCTGTTTCACTTATCAGTATCATTGTCTTACCTTTCCATCTTTTCATGATTACATCACACCCTTATATTTTCACACTCAAAGATCAACGTCATAGATATACCATCATTCTTGATTTCTCTCTAACGTAATCGATTTACAGTCATAAATCATTATTCATAACACTCGTCACAGTAATCAATATCAATTATAATATTTCATTTCATCCACATTATACACTTGTACTATTTTCATTTCTATCATAGCTCTAATTTTCTTTATCAGTTCAGAACATATTCACATCTATCTCACATTCAAGGATATACCCCTGGTATAATGCGGATATCGCATTCCATAAGGTATCTACTAATACTAATACACTCAATCTTCATTTGTCAAATCGAATCATATACCTTTTTCTGATTTCATGATATCCACAACTGGCATTTATCCCATTATGATATATCATCAATTTCCTCACAAATTCTAATGACTGAAATAATTGGTACAGGCTCCTACATGTGACTCATATATTAGACTAAGGATCAGTTGTCACTGTCTGCCGTGATATGACTTAAATGCATGTAGCTAGACACAAATTTCAGAATGCCCATGTACAATCGTACTTCTGGGCTCTGATACCACAAATGTAACACCCCACTCCCGCCAGACCCGAACCTGACATCCTGATGATATCCGAGTCCACCTTGCATGAGAATGGCGTGCTAACCACTCATTTAGAAATCGGTACATTATTCTTCTTCAAACATATGTGCAGAATTTCATGCCCAAATTGGGTACTCGTTCAATCACATTCAATTTCAATACACACATTTTTCAAAAGCCACTGAGGTCAATTTCACAAATACACATAAACACTTTATTACAAAAATAAAGACATGTCATGCAGACACGAACTGATCCCGACTTCTGACCTTCACTTCAATCCTGCAAACATACTCCCGTTTTACTAACGGGGTACTCTTCGATTCTTGAAAAATAGTTGCAATGTTGGGTGAGTTTGCGAACTCAGTGAGAAACCATCATCGATGGTTCACTCAACGCATGCATAATCGAACAATTCACATCTTATCACATAATCTCACAATCCAAATTAACTCAGGCATTGCCAATTTGTACACATATAAGGCGTATCGCCTTTCACACTATTCATATGCATATTGACACTACACACAAATCTCTTCCCAAAATTTCCATTGTTTTACTCTGAGTTGTTTTACTTTGAGTTGTGACTGAGCGCTTAACGGATCATAATTCGGATACACTTAGGGAGTAGGAGAGCCCTCTGGGTATACACTGACTCCCCTGGAGCTCAAAGCTCGGTTCATTCACAGTAATCACATTTTAAGCAAGTAGGAGAGCCCCCTGGGTATGCACTACTGCTCGCTCACATTAGGGATAGGAGAGCCCTCTGGGTATGCACTATTCCCTTTTCACAATAGATGAGCTTATAGCCCGATCGAACATGCTCGATCCTGACCATTATTTATTAACCAATTATAGATTTCACACGTTCAGTCATATTTCTATACACATTACACACATATCAAATCACATTCCCAATCATTTCACAGCAGCATTCACAATTTGCACTTTACTATCACATTCAAATACTTCGGACACCCGTGATCCGAAATCAATCAAGTCAAACACATATATCCGTCCTTTTGTCTCCACATGGCATAGAAGCATAATATTAAAAACATAAGGTTGAGAAACCAACTAGGTTACTCACCTGAACTTCCTAGCTGTTGCCTGGAAGCTCCAGCACTGTCCGTGGATTATCGATCCATCGGCTCTATAACAATTCAATTAATTTCATTCATTACAAAATGCACAGTCAAAATAATTAATGATGCACATGCCTTGAATAAAGGATGTACTATGCCTATTCATGATTTTCCCGGTACCATTCCCCCACTTTCCACTTTCACTTTCTTTTACTCAGTATGTAACTTTCACTCACTTGATTAATATCAGCTCATTTCGATTCAATAACACGCCGTAGAACTCACCAAATTTGTTTATACCAATCAGTTCCATTTGCCAATTCATATGCACTAAACTAAGCTCACAAGATCTCAAAACCACTTTTCATTTTTAACTAAATCAAATTCACTTATTACAGACTCCAATTACACTGAATTCATATTCGAAATTCTCATAATTATAACCCAATTACTCAAAACAATTCTTAGGATGCAATACAATCATATTTCTTAGCTTTATTTCACAAATCGGGATTCTCATAATTAAATTTCAAACCTTCATTCTTTTCCTCATTTGTAGACCTCTTTCTCTAGATCACAATGAATCAAACATCACCTTAATCGGAGGAGAAACAAGTAAGAATCAAGAAGAAGAAAGGAACGAAGACCACCGAAGGAGAAGAAAAGGGTTCGTGCCCTAGGAGGAGAAACAATTCCCTTTTTCCTTTCTTTTTCAGACATAGAACAAATATATATACGGAACAAATAAGCCTCTTGTCATTTCCTCCCAAAACATTTAACTCTCAAATCAGTCCACTCATCTCCAAATCTCAATGGCTCAACATATTAAATTCCAAGATCATATATCTAAATTTTCTATTGCCATAAGACAATTATTTCGGTCCTATTCAGTCAATCTGTCCGCCACTCGGAGAATTTCCGGTCCGGACATGATTTTTAGAAACAATTTCTAAGGTTCACAATCAATTGGCAATCACTCTGATACAGTTCCCAATCCACCATTTACACCCAATTATTCCATAATTCCCAATATATCATAATCCAATCTAATTATCTCACAAACTCACAATTCAAATCATTTACAAAATCAAATGCCGGTAAAAGTCATGAATGCATGTACCTATATGTGCATGTGCCAAAAGACGCAGTCCTCTACAATCAGAGGCCAAACAATTGTTCACATCAGAAATATGAAATGCAAAGTACTAGCCTGACCAAATTTACCCATATACCCCTCCCATTAGGGTCGGGATGTTACATTGAGGATCTCATTACTATGTATCATTGATGATTCTCTTCATCAAACATATCTGCTCTAGTCAGAGACTCCCGAGTAATGACCTCGACAAGAAATCGTGGGTGTCATCTCCTTCCATCAGGAGTGGTGAATCCTTTGTCGAACCCCGAATTTTTTTCAATTATTATTGATTTATTTGTTTCATTATTTTTAGAATTGAGTCATTAATTTGATGGGCATAAATAGAGATTTGAAATTAGATAGAAAGATTTGAATTAAGTTAGAGTTAATATGGTGTTTAAGAAGATTAAAGAAGTTAGGAGGTAAATGAAAGAAGGGGCAAAATGGGAAGTCCAAAGGAGAGGAGGGATATTTTTGGAGGGACAAGACCAAAATGTGGTCTTGTTTAAGAAGAAGAAGAAAAATGTGACTTGGTTAGAGAGGAAGAGAAATAACAAATCAAAGAGAGAAGGAAGACAGATTTCGATGGTTGAGAGAAAAGAAGAGAGTTGAGCTAGGGTTTCTTCATTTCTTAGCTTTAAAGACAGATTTTAAAGTGGTTCAAGAAAAAAAATGTAGAGGAAGAGAAGAGCTTCCATTTGAGCCAAAGATCTCTTCATTTGGTGAAGAACCAAGGTAAGATCACCTAAATATTATCGGAAGGATTTTAGTTCATGGAGTTTAGAAAATCCATAGGTTTAAGTATTCTAGCACCAATTTTAGTTATTGTGCTTTGTGGGATTTTCAATTGAAAAAGCTATTGAGTGGGATTTTTGTTATTGTATAAAAGGGATCAAAGAGGCAAGAGGAATAAGAGAAGAGGCATTTTGAGTAAGTCTTTAAGCAAGGAAATCAAGGTGGGTTACATGTTTATAATAGAGTTATGAGCCATTAACATTTTTACAAATCAAGAAAGTAAAATGATTTCAATTACTTCATAAATGTTTCTTTTAATGTTTTGAGTGATCTGAGAAATTGCTACACGTTGGTGCATGAATTTTGATTATAAAATGGAAAATGGTTTTGAAATATTCATGTTATGCCTTGAAACATGTCATGGCATTTTGTATGAATAAAAAGATGTGAAAGCATGAAAGTCTGAACACATGAGCAAATGATTTGAGCATGAATATGTGATTTTGTTTGGGCAAGAGAGGAACTATTTCATTCGTCACGTGCACGTAGACAAGAGCCTTCTCTCGACTGCCCATTTATGACGTATGAGCTTCGAAAATGGACTCATTTTGTTCATGGTGAAAACTTCGATTTCTCCATTTCGTATCCATGGGACCCCTCGAGTCATTTGTTTGTGCGTTGCATCTTTGAAATTGTCAAGTTTGCGGCAAAATTTGAGTGTTCTACAGTGATGGTTAAATGTACTTTGCTATGTTGATGTGAGGACATTTTTAACTATAAGTTTTGAGTAAAAATCGTAAAATTGACTGAGAATTTGAGAACAAAGCGTTTTATAAATTCACTATGACTTTTATAAGACAAATGAGCATTTCAACGATTTTTCTTATTCTTTGTTATAAACTTGTTACCCATGAGTTTTCAAGCTCACTCCCCTTTTATCCTATCTTCAGGTGATAGCTAAGAGACCAAGCGATCAAGAGCCTAAGGGCATTTCTCCAAATCTGCTTATTTTGTAGTTTGAGTTGATTTTGGGAAAGCAAGAAGTTTGTTGTTCAAGGACCTTTTGTAATTTGAGATTTTGAGACGATGAAGTAATGTGGCTTGGAATGCCATTAAAGATTTGTAAAACTTTATTCTTTTGATGTTAATGAAATGTGAATGGTGTATGAATGATGTGAGTTTAAATTAGATATATGTGAAGAAGAAATCAACTTGAGTTGATGATTTTGGAACATATATATATATATATATATATATATATATATATATACGCATAAGTGAGATGTTATCGGAAGGAAGATAGGAATTATGACTGATCAGATGTAGTTGAAGGTGATGAGACAAATGAGTTGAGATTTGAGAGGTTAATAAAATCATTTTGGTAGTTGAATGGTTATGTTGAGAACATTCCAAGTTTGCATAGTGCAAAATTTCAAGTCTTCCATAAGGGAAAAATTCATGTTCTGACTTTAGGAAAAAATCTGGATTGTTCTAGGATGACTTTGACAAGTTGTCTTTATGGAAGTTGTAGCTTGTCTTTCTAGCTTTCCAATGCTATAAAGTATGCAATTTTTGGATATCAGAGTCAAAAGTTACTCAAGAGTATAGGACGTATCGTTTGGTGAGGACGAATCGTCTGGTGAGGATGCTTCATCTGGTGAGGATGCTTCGTCTGGTGAGGAAAGATTGTCTGGTGAGGATGTTTCGTCTAGTGAGGACGTATCATCTGGTGACGTCATATTGTCTGGTGCACTGTTCATCTGATCCTATCGTCTGGTCACATTTTTGACCCTGTATATGATCGAATTTTTCTTCGAGGTCTTCATGAAAGTTGTAGATCTTGATGTTCTCTTTCAAACTAACTAAAGAACACCTAATCTGATATATCTAGGGAAAGTTATGACAATTTTCCCAATTCATTTGACCCTTTGTCTGGTTTCGTCTGACCCTTTAGATGACAAAATCTCACTTCAATTTCTGCATAAAAGTTGTAGATATTAAAGTCCTCTTTGAAACCCTCTAAGAATGACCTTGATCTGATATCCCTAGAGCAAGTTATGCCATTGTCCCGAACCAGGTTCATTATGATTGAGGACGGAACCTTGTTTGATTCCTTCGGCCCAATCTTTGCAATCCGACCTCTAAATGAAGTGATCCTTAAGACAATAGATTCATCACACATTGTGCTATCTCTCCACAAAAATTGGTAGCATTCTGAATTGATTGGAAAAAGGTTATGGTTGAAGGAAAGTGAAGGAATCTATTGGAATAGTATGAACTGGTGTTATTTTACTAATCATGCTTTGGCATTTTGAATATGTCTAGATCTGTAGGGTTCCAATTGAGATGATTTCTGATGTGGACTAAACTATAGACGTAGGTTTACTAATTATATGAAGAGTTCAAATTCTAATTCAACGTCTAAGATGTTCAAAATCTAGATAGAAGTTGAGCACAGAATATTTGCTTCAGTATAAGAATGATTCAAAAAATAGGGCCCGACGCTTACATTATCAAAGAATGAAGATGAACCGAGGATAGATAATGAGGCTTAATTGGAATAACCTTACATGGTAACAAGTACAAACACACGTTTTAAGACTCCGAATGTTGGGCTCCGGAAGCGGGTCTAACAGTTGTGGTTTCAGAGCAAGAGTTGGGTTCAGGAATTGGTGCCCAACACCTTTATTGGATACTCAATTACCTCTAAATACCTTAAGTTATACCTAAGCACCACCTTATGAGTAACCCCTAAAAGGTACAGATGAATAAAGTCAAAGCACAGAATCAGTATCTAAGATATCCTTGAGCACCTCAAGTCAAAGGATACTTGTACCATTACCATTAAGACTACCATTAACACTGGAATAAAATATCCATATGATTACCTCATAGTAGGTCAATCCAATGTACTTACTACCCTTAGTAAACATCCACATGTTAAGTCTAAACAACTATCTACATCTTATGAGATCTACTGCTTTATCCAATAAAGGAGTATAACATATGCTAGTCTATCTAGATTAATGATATCCCATCTCATTAATCCTATAACTAGGGAAAGTTTTGATACCAGCATAATTACACATGATAAGAATCTCATTATCATGATCTCAACATGATTTCCTCCATGTTATGTTTTGTATCAAGGACTTTATTAAATCAATTTAAGATCAACATCAAATCTATAAATGTATGAACATCAAAATATTGAAAAATGCCTT
Organism: Erythroxylum novogranatense; assembly: GCA_029891385.1. Classification (NCBI taxonomy): domain Eukaryota; kingdom Viridiplantae; phylum Streptophyta; class Magnoliopsida; order Malpighiales; family Erythroxylaceae; genus Erythroxylum; species Erythroxylum novogranatense. The sequence continues at coordinate 41,477,914 of CM057227.1, forward strand.
CATTAATCATAAAATGATTTGTACAATAAGTGCCAAAGGTGATTGCCTTTAGAGCACTTCTCTGACATAACCTAATTGTAAATGAGTTATGTACAAGCTTGATATTTGAATGATTAAGACATGTGATTAAGGATACATACCTAAGAAAAGTCAATTGAGCATACATTAGACATGACACATATACCTGTGCATGGTTGAATAATTATATGATTGATCAACTTAGTAATATGTTAATTATGTGTGTATTACATGATTAAAGAAGCATAAATTGATCATTAGCATTCAGACAATTTCAAGTCATCCAGACAATAGCTTAATTGGAACGTACTATGAGGTAACCTAGATGTTCTCTCACTAACATTGAATTGATTAGATTGAGTTTCAATTACTAAATTTTTATGTATATGAATCTCATTATTCTGAACATTATTGGTCTGAGGAGTTTTATATTCGAGATTGTATTGGAAGTTCTTTTTGTTTGTATATGATGATGAAAAATGTGTACTCAACTAAAAGTTGAATGCCGGACTCAAATCTGAAGAATGTGATAAATGGCTGAGCACATTTAATGAAAGGCATTGATAGCATAACATGTGAATTAATGGATTCCATTATATTGAAATGCATGATCAGATAAAGGAGTTATGACTGGAGTGACTAATGTGAGATAGAGCTTAAAGATCAGGAATTTGCATAAAGAGCTATAGATTTAGTTATTAGTGAGCCTGGTATCCAAAATGGGTACAGGATAGTAAATGAAATGAGCTTGGTATCCACAACAGGTATGGGATAGTAAATAGGCACTCGGTGATAACAAAGTAAAAATGAATAGGGATATATGTGCATTTGTACATATGTATCATATGGATGACTAAAATGAATTATTGAATTGTTTTGAATCAATGTTATGCCATAGTTGTACAAGCTATACTTGTTAGGATTAGATAGTATGAATGATTGCGATGAATTATTGAATTGTTCAAATATAATGATATGCAATGCTTGTGTACAAGATGTATTTGTTGAAATGTGATGAAAAGTGATGTGGTGTATAAGTCTTGAATAATGTGATATATTTGTTAAATTTGGTTATATACTTATGGTGCTTAAGTTCTAACTTGAGTGAGCACATCAATGATGGTTAACTCACTGAGTTCGCAAACTCATCAAAATTGCAACGTTAATTTTCAAGTACAAGGGAGAGTTAGCTTCCAAGGCAATCTAGTAAAAGTATAGTACCTACGTTTTGGGGACAAAATGGCTCAAAGATCTGGTTAGCTGATTTTGAAGAGTCTAGTTAGAGTATTTTGGCCTAGCGTTCCATTTCATGTTAAACAGTTTGTATAGAGTTGTAAACTCTCGTATAATATGTAATTTTTATACATGAGTTATAAATTGTAATGAAACATTGAATGTTATATTTGTGAATGAATGGGAATTTTTGATCTTTTAAAGATCTTCTGATATGTGTGATGCCATAAATAAGATAATATGTTTGCTCTAATGTGCCATTTTTGTAAGGTATGTGATCGGATGTACTCTGGTATGTCGGTTATATGCTCTATAAGAGTGGTATGTTACATGTTTAACATATCAAAAGATAGCTAGCATGTCTATTTAAGGTATATTTAATTAATAATTAATTAATATAAATTAACATCATTGTTGTAATTATGGTACGTCTTATAATTGCCTAAAAGAGATCTAAGATATATAATAAATGTTTTGTGTGGAATATTTGTTTTTGAATCTGATTTAAGTGTTAAGTTTTATGACTCAAAGAATTAATGTGCAAGCATTCTATTATGTTTTGTAGTTTCTGTTTCTGTTAACTTTAATTCAATTGCTTCATTTGTTCCATCCTTTAATATATTAAATTACTCTAACTGGTGTGAACAAGTCCAATTTTACCTTGGTGTATTAGGTCTTGACTTGACATTCCAAGTTGAGACACCATCTACTATTACTAATACAAGCACTGCTAATGAGAAATTTTTCTATAAAACTTAAGAAAGATTGAACAGATTGAGCTTAATGTTTATATGAGTGACTATTGCTAACAACATTAAGACAACTCTTCCTAACACTAAAGTTGGTAAAAAATTTATGAAATTTGAGGAAGAACGTTCCCAAACTTCTGATAAGTCACTTATCGAGACATTAATGGATAAGTTAACCACTATAAAGATTGATGGTTCACCAAGCATACATGAATATGTCATTGAAATTCAAATATAGCAACAAGACTAAAGACATTAGGAATGAATGTTGATAAATTTTTCATAATATAGTTTATTCTTAATTCTTTGCCTCCTAAGCAGTATCAGCCATTCCAAATGAATTATAAAACTATAAAGGATAAGTGAAATGTGAATGAGTTGGCTAGTATGCATGTTCAAGAGGAGACAAGGCATAAGAATTAAGGGAACCATACCATTAATTTGGTAGGCCATCTAAAACCTAGAAAGAAGATCAAAATGAATTATGGCAAAGGAAAGGGCAAGCAAGGACCACTTAAATTTAATGAATCATCTAGTCAAATTCATAAGAAGGAATATAAAGGTAATAGATGCCATTTTTGCAACAAACTTGGGCATTATCAAAAAGATTCTCTAAAACATAAAGGCTAGTTCGAAAAGAAAGATAAGCTTAGTGTTTTAGTATGTTTGGAATCTAATTTGGCTAAAATTCCTTATAATACTTGATGGGTTGATTCTAGATATACCGCTCACATTTCAAACACCTCGTAGGGATTCCTTACAATCCAAACCACAAACCTAAATGAAAAGGTTTTTATGATAGGGAATTGTGTTAAAGCTTCAGTTGAATCCATAGGAACTTATTGTTTGATTTTAGATACCAAACATCATTTAGATTTGTTATAGACACTTTTTGCACCTTCTGTTTCTCATAATTTGATTTCCTTATCTAAACATGATTATGTTGTTTATACTTTTAAATTTGGGAATGGATGTTTCAGTTTATTTAAACACAATTGCCTTATTGGTTATGATAAGCTTCTTACTAAAATCCTACTAACCTTGCATCATAATGTTGGTACTAAACGTGGTTTAATTAATAAAAGTTCAGCTCTCTTGTGGCATAAATGTTTAAGTTATATTTCCAAAGAAAGACTACAAACACTGGTAAAGAATGAAATATTACCAGATTTGTACTTTACTGATTTTAGTGTGTATGTGGATTGCATTAAGGGAAAACAAATCAAACATACAAAGAAAGGAGCCACAAAAAACACAGAGCTTCTTAAAATTATACACAATGATATATATGGACCATCTGATGTTCCATTTTTTAGTGGAGAAAAGTATTTCATCACATTTATTGATGACTTTTCACGTTATGAATATATCTATTTATTGCATGAAAAGACTCAAACAATAAATGCATTAGAAGGGTTTATTCATGAGCTGAAAAGGCAATTAGATTGAAAGGTGATAATTGTCCGATCTAATCGAGGTAGTGAATTTTACAGCAAATATAATGAGTCAGGATAATGTCCAGGTCCATTTACCAAATTTCTTGAAAAGCACAGTATTTATGCTCAGTACACAATGTCAAGTACACCACAACAAAATGATGTAGCAAAAAGACATAATCGTACATTAACGGATATGGTTAGGAATATTTTAAGTAATTTGTTTGTACCCTTATCATTGTGGACGCTTGCATTGAGGCTTGATGTTTACTTGTTAAATAGTGTTCCTAATAAGGTAGTTCCAAAGACTTCTTTTGAACCGTGGACTAGAAGGAAAACTAGTTTAAGACACCAATATATTTGGGGTTACCCCGCGGAAGTAAGAATTTATGATCCACATAAAAAGAAATTGGATGCAATAACAATTAGTGGATTTTCCATTAGTTATTTTGAAAATTCTAAAGGGTATTTTTTTTGTCCTAATCGTATAACAAGAATTATTGAAACTGGAAATGTCAGGTTCATTAAGAATGGTGAAACCAGTGGGATTTTTAAAAGACCACGTAATGTAGTTATTGAAGAAATAAAAGTTCAAGTTCCTCTACCAACTTCTTCAATACATGTTACTCCTATAGTTGTAAAATGGTTTCAAAATTTACTAGATTAATAACTAAATGATCAAACATTTCGTGAATAGCCTGTGGTTAATGAACCTATTAAACCTATAATTAATGTTCCAATTGTAGAATAACCATAAGAAATAGCCTTAAGAAGCTCTTAAAGACCTAGAAAACCTGATGTTTCTAATGAATATGTGGTATGTTGGATCCTAATTTTTCTAAATTACTTATAATTTTGCTTAATTATTTATTTATTTTTGTTTGTTTGTTTGTTTAATTATTTATTTTAGAATTGTATCATTAATTAGAAATTTGAGGAAGGATTAGAAATTTAAATTAGAAGGAAGTGTTAGAAATTAAGTTAGCTTAAGTAGTTAGTAGGGCTTGTGTTAAATGAAAGAAGGGCAAATTTGGGAGAACAAGACTAAGGAGGTGCATAATTGGAAGAAAGAAGCTAAGTGGTCTCTTAAAATTAGAAGTAGGGAGGAAGAATCGTGAAAAGCCATAGAGAGAATAATGAAAATGTGAAAGAAAAAGAAAAGAGAGAAAAATCGTGGAGAAAGAAGGGAAAGGAAGAAGAAAATCATGGGAAGAAGAAGGAATCAAGCTTCTTAAGGTAAGTTCATCATCTTCTTCTTGCTTTAGTAAAGAAACGGGTTGTTGTGTTGTGAATGAAGAAGTTTTAGAGAGAGAAAGGGGTTTTGTGTTGGGAATGCTTGGAGGAAGAAGATGATTGAGAGACCCATTTGATTTTTGGGTTTCTAAGCTAGGTTTTGGATTTTCTAACCTAGATGGACTGTGGGTAGGTTAAGTTTGAACTAGATTTGTGTTAATTCCATTTTGTTGTGATTACGGAAATTTGGGAGATTTCTATTTGAATTGAAATTGAATGAGAATTTTGGTTGTGTTAGAAAATTAAGAACAACCTACCCAAGAGCAAGAGGAAGGGCAAAAATTGAGTTTGGATTTTCAAGAATTATAAGGTGGGTAATTTATTTATAGTTATTGTGTAATGAGAAAAACACCTTGTGTGTGTGTTATGTGTTAAAATGACTTGCTTGAAATGTAGTGATGTGAAAATTTCATTATGATGTATGACATTGTGATAAAACAATTGAATAGTTTGTATGATCATGTTATGTCATTGAATTGAGTCATGTCATTTTGTATAAAGAAAAAGCATGAGAATATGAGATTGTGAATGATTGAATTAAGCATGAGATTGATTATGTTTGGGCGAGAAAGGAACCGTTTCATAGTCACATGCACGTCGACATAAAGACTTCTTTCGGCTACTCGCTTGTGGGCCATAAGATCCTAAAATGGACTAGTTTCGTTCACGGTGTAAACTTCTATTTTTCTGTTTTGTTGCACAGAATCCTCGAGCCATTTGGTTGTGCATTTGCATTTTGGCATGTTAAGTTATGATGAAAATTATGTGTTATGCTTGGATTATAAAATTGCATCAAATATGTTTAATGTGATGATGGATTGAATTATGAGTTGTGAATGTTGAACTTACATCGTTGGATCTAGATAAGATGAATATGCTTATATGAATAGATGCATATATGTTTGATTATGTGACTCATCGCCAATGGCTATAAATATATTAGCCACTGAGCTATGTAGCTCTACCCACAATTTCTCCCTCCTCAGGTGCAGATCGTGAAGATCAGTGATCCTTGCAAGGCATTTGGATACTCCAAGATAGTTAGAGATCTTTTGTACTAAGTTAGTGACTAATTTAGCAAGCTTTATAAACATATCAAACATGAGCATTCTTTTGTATTTTGTATTAAGTTGATGGGTATGTTGATATGTAAGTAAAGATTGTCAAACGTTCATTTTGTTTAGAAATGAGACTGAGAACTTGTAAAGTTCCTTTTGCGTATGATTATGTTATTTTAAAGTTTGAGTATGATGGATGTGTATATTCTTTTGTTGAGATTGTCAATTGTTGTTAATGTTATAATAGCATGATGAACATTGGAAAGATTGTCTGTGATGAATCTTTTGGAGTTAAGATTCAAGTGTTAATGGGATATATGTAGTAGTGAAATGGATATGAAGTGGTTTTACACTAGAATGGTTGAATTTAGGGAGATTATGAGTGATTGTGGTGTTAGAAAGGATGTTGGAAGCATTGGAGAGGCATTAGAGGAGTTTGGAGAACCCCAATGTCTATTAAACAGACCTTTTAGGGTGAAAAAGGACCCACTGCCTCGCCAATGTCCATTTAACAGACATTAGGTTCGTTAAACGGACCTTCTCGGGTGAAAAATGGCTCCCAAGCCAGTCTGTGTCCGTTAAACGGACATGGATGTCCATTGAACGGACATTCATAGGATAGCTACAATAAATCACGATTTTGGCTATTTTAGAGGAGGAATATCACTTCAAGTTCTCATAAAAGTTGTAGCTTTCGAAGTTCTCTTTCAAACCGTCAAAAAACGACATCAAACTCACAACGGTAGTGAAAGTTATGGTAATTGCGCCAAGACAGGTACAGAATGATTAAGGACATAAACATGTTGGATTCTTTTGGCCATAAATTCATCATCCGACCCCCAAATTAAGTGATTCTTGAAGAAATAGATTTCTAACACTTTTTCTACCTTTCCACAAAAAAATGATAGCTTTTGGTGCTTATTCCAAAAAGAGTCATGGAAAGGAATTGAGGGTTCATTGAAATAGCCCCATGGGGTATTCCACTCAAGCTTATGACTTCGGATCGATAGTTGGGCTCTAAAGACGGGGCTCAACATGGTATATCTTCAATAGTTAGATTTTGACTTAGGAAATAAATATGATCCAGTTTCGTTTTCACAAGATGTTGAAAGTATTAATTCTACTAAATGGATTAATGTTATGAAAGAAAAGCTGAAGTTTATGGAGCATAATGAAGTTTCGGATTTAATCAAATTGCCTGAAGGTTATAAAAGAGTCGAATGTAAGCAGTTTTTTTAAGACCAGACATGACTTTTATAACAATATTAAAAGACATAATGCTAGACTTGTTGCCAAAGGTTATACTCATAAAGATGACATTGATTACAAGGAGACTTTTCTACCTATTTCAAAGAACGACTCCCTTTAGAATTATTATGGCACTACTAGCTCATTATGATTTAGAGTTATATCAAATGAATGTGAAAATAGCCTTTCTTGACGATAATTTATAGGAAGATGTGTATATGGATCAACCTGAAGGCCTTTCAATTGAAGGAAAGGAAGATAAGGTGTGTAAACATAAGAAATCGATATATGGACTTAAACAAGTCTCCCAACAATGGTATCTTAAGTTTAATGGTCCTATTACCCCCTTTGGATTTAAATAAAACATCATTGATCGATGTATATATCTAAAAAATTCATATTTTTAGTACTTTATGTTGATGATATCTTGTTAACTACCAATGATCTTGGTTTAACGCACAATGTCCAGACATTTCTCTCTGAGAATTTTGAAATGAAAGATATGGGAGAAGCTAGTTATATGATAGAAATTGAAATATTTCGTGACAGGTCATTATGACTATTACGCTTATCTCAAAAAGCTTATATTAATAAGGTCTTAGAGAGATTTGCAATGAAAATTTGCTCTACAAGTGTAGTTCCAATTCAGAAGGGAGATAAGTTTACTCTTAATAAATGTCCAAAGAATGAATTGGAACATAAGCAAATGGTAAATATTCCTTATGCATCGATTGTTAGAAGCCTAATGTATGTTAAAACTTGCACCAAACCAAACATTACCTTTGCTATTAGTATGCAAGGTAGGTATCAAAGTAATCCTAGATTGGATCATTGGAAAGCTGCAAAGAAAGTTTTGAGATATCTACAAGGTCTAAATATCATATGCTAACTTATAGGAGATTCAATCATCTGGAAGTGATTGGATATTCAAACTCAGATTTTGCCAGTGTATTGATACCAAAAAGTCCACTTTTGGTTGCCTTTTCTTATTAGCTAGAGGGGTTATTTCTTAGGAAAGTGTAATGCAGTCTATCATTGTTATGTCCACTATGGAACCTAAATTTGCAGCATATTTTGAAGCTACAATTCAAGGTTTATGGTTGTGGAACTTTATTTCAGGACCTGGAGTTGTCGACAATATACTAGGCCGCTGAAAATTTATTGTGATAATTCTGTAGCAGTCTTTCTTCCAAAAAAGGACAAGTATTCTAAAGGTGTTAAACATATGGAATTAAAATAATTATTTGTTAAAGAAGAAGTTCATTAAAAAAAAGTGTCAATTCAACATATTAGCACTAATTATATGATTGTTGATCCTTTCACAAAAGGACTAGCACTGAAAGTCTCTCAAGAACATGTTAAAAGAATGGGTATTATGGGAAACCATTATTGAGATTTATGATGATTGCATTTTGACACTATGAGCTCATTTATGTTTATGTTTATGTTAATCCTATTTTGTAGTATACATTTATAATAAATTATGTTGATAGAATTTGTATTTAATTAAGACATTATTGTTAGACCATTAATTTGTCTCTTATTTATGGATCATATTGAATAAAGTGCCAATATTGTAGTTAGTGGAAGGAATTATGTCATTTATTAAGATGTTAAACCGCTATTACTCTTATTATATTTGTTTGATTATGATTTATGATATAATCAACATTAAAGAATTTAACAAAGTTTATGCACAAAATGTTTATTTATTATTAACCATGATCTAACGTTTTTTAATAAGTCAAGTGGGAGAATGTAAAACCTATATATATTTAAAATATGGCTCATTAAATAATTATGGTTTTAATAATATTAAATGCTAAATTATGATTAGAAAATTTGATGAAGTAAGATAATGTTTTATTTTAAACTTGTCGCTTGATGGGAACGGTTCAGAGATATCTTTTTTTATTTGAAACCGGTTCTCTCTCTTTCCTGCACACCTCTATTTATTTTTCACCATCAAAAAGCAGGATTATTGAGAGAAAAGAGAAAAGAAATCAAGTTTCTCTATATCCAATCATTAAGAAGGATTTTTCTCACTTTACGATGCAATAAAAGTCATGAATCTAGCATGTATTTCATGTTTTATATTTTGATGTAAAACATAGGATTTTTGAGATATGGATTAAAGAACTATTATGATTATGTTTATGCAATATATTCTTACACTCTTTTCTCAAAGAACAAAGGATATCATCTAAATTTTCTTACTACCACCTTGCAAAGGAACTTGAATTATACCCACCAAGTAATAAGTCCAAGGGCCTTATGAAAGTTATAACAAATTATGAGGTTTATTAAAGTTATGTTGCTATAACAATTATATTAAAGAACTAAAACCTATGACATAACATCTAGTTAACCTTAGCCAAAATAACTCTTTCACAAAACCAAACTGACCCAACATCAAAAGCCACACTACTTAACCTTAGCCAAAATAACTCCTTCACAAAACCATACTGACCCAACATCAAAAGCCACACTACCCTATACATAACAACATATGTACAGCTAATATCTCTTACCCAATGCCCCTTTAACCAAAAATATAACTTCAAGAAAAGGAATAAAATACATAGTTAAGAAAAAATATTTGAGAGTGAACAAAAAGAGGGTGAATTAAGAAAAGGCATGTGCCTCCTCCCGTGAATTACTCAAGTCATTCGTTCAGTTTAGGTCCATGATGACCGGCCACTACTTTTTAAAGTTGAAGAAATTACCAAAGAACCCTTCAAAAAATTATCATTGGACTTGATAAAATGTCATGTAGCAAGATAGATGTACTCAAGCATCATTACTTTGCTCTTAGCATACTCTCTATTGAGTCGAACACCTGATACATCCCTAAAATGACACGTTCATTAATGAACTGGGCACCATGATAGTGTCTGTCGATTCCCCAGTAGATGTCGTGGGTGAGTCCGTTATATTTCTCTACTCCTTAACCTCAAAACCAACAAAAAATCCTCCAAACAACAAAACTCAGAGATTGCACAACACAAAAGATAATGAAGAGGAGGAGAAGATATTGAAGTTGGGATGGAAGGTGTTCTTTTTGTATTAGTTATTTTGGGGTTGACGTTGAAATGATAAACTAACAAAAAAAACAATTTTATGAGCATATGAGGTAGTATTTGCCCTTATGGGTTTGTGAAATTATGAACTACAACTAGGCTTTTCAAACCAAAATCTTAAAGCCTCCTTCCCTAGATATAAGAACTACATATTTGACTTTATAATTAATTGTTAGTTGTTTGATGTTGTTCTGAGTTTTGTTTATGTCTTGGGTGATCCAAATCCATTCCACTTCCAAACATACAAATTTGGTGGCAAATTTGATATGGATGCTCTAAAATTACTCTATATGTTACTTGTGTCTAAATAATGAATTGGAAGGAGCAAATCATTTTCAAAAGAAAGAAACAAAGATAAGAAGAACATATTTACATTTGGTTGACTTTTAACAAATTATTTATGACCATTATAAGTTTTTAACTTATTAGCATTAATAAATAATAGATGGCTTGTTGGTTACACATATATCAAAAGGATTTTCCTTTTTGTCTAAATTATCAAAAGAAGTAAGTACTTTAGGTTTTTTAGTCTTAAATTGATAATATTTTTTGATACTGACTTTTCTTGAAGCAGTGAGCCTTTACATTCTTATGCACATGGGTCCACTTGAAATTCTCTTCTCCAATTATATTCCAAACCCTCAACTCTCATTATCCTCTATATAACTTAAATTCAATCTTTTTTTAAAGTGCACCAATTAATAACATAAAATGCGAGGAGTTTTCTTTATTTTTTGTTTGTATATTGAAATATTTGTTTTTAATTAAAACAAATGGTAAAAACTACATGAACATATTTACTTATGGTAGCTAAGTCCACAAACAGAGGCAATTTGTAACACACCACTACCATAGAGCATATACCCGAACATCCAGAGAACATTCAAGAACATACCCTATGAGTATGACATGTTAGAGCAATCATATTCACTATGATGGCATCATACAGAACATAAATGATCATAAGTTCAATATTTCTCATTTCATTTTACAAACATCATTTGCATTGTCATTACAAAAACTTCTGAGAGTTTACTGTTTTTTTAAAAATATATAACATGAAATGAGATGCTAACATAAACAATTTATCTAAACTCCTTAAACATCAGCTACATTTTTTATTCTGAAATTGACAATACCAGATTGTCTTAGAAGCTAGGTCTCCTCAGCACCTCAAAAACAACATTGCAATTTTGATGAGTTTTGCGAACTCAGTAAGTGAACCATCATCAATATGCTCACTTGAGTCAGAACACAACATCACAAGTATACAACCAAATTCACAACTATATCATATTAGCCTAAACTAATTCCTATACAGTTTTGTATGCCAAATCACATCATACATCATACCTCAATAAGCACATTATAATACAAACATATCATATAATCTATTCAAAGCAATCCAATCTTTCACCTCAATCATTCATATCATCAACTTTTATACAATTATTGTAGATCACTGTATCAACATAATTCAGTACTTTTTTTACAATCATTCACATGTACACAAACATAGCATAACATTATATCAACTTAATTTAGTAGTCATTCTTTACAATGATTTATATGATACATGTAAAGATTTTTATGCAATGCATATGAGACTCCAATTTCATTTTTATTTTGTTGTCACCGAGTGCTTATTAATTGTCCCGTATCCATTGTGAATACTAGGCTCATTTCAGATACTATCTCATACCCATCATGGATACCAACCTTATTAATCATTGAGCATATGGCTCTGTGTGCACATTTCTGAGCTTTAAGCTCACTTCACGTTAGTCACTCTGATAATAACTCCTTTATTTGATCATGCATATCAAAGTAATCAAAATGCATCAAACCACATATTATGCTATCAATAAATCTCATTCAGTGTGCACAGTCATATTGTTGGACCCCGTTTTCGGAGCCCAACATAGGACATGAGGGCGTGGTGCTGTATGCGTGGGGTGAAACATGTTAATTAAACGATTAAGGAAAAATGCCATCGGAAGCTCAATGGACCCACCGTGGACAACTCAAAACTTGCTTTCATGATTAAATCAAACACATCCATAAATCATTATCCAAAAAATGAGTTTTACAAAGCTTTAAGAACATTTCAAACCAAATTACAACCTTGAGTTCAAGAGCCAAAAATACAAAATACCCTTGAACCAATAATATTTGAAATGTAACTAAAGCCTTGAATTCCAAAAATATAACATTGAAAATAAGTAAACATCACAAAATGGAGTGCTGCCATAACTCGTGACTCACTCGGTCTCTTGCTCGTCACCTGAATGGGAGAGAATAGAGGGGTTGATGTTGGATCCCGTCTCCGAGACCCAACTTCTTACAATCCAACTTCTTACACTTAATAATACAATTACTGCTTAAGCTGGTTATGATCATGCTTGAAGGGAATTCAAATCGAAAGAAAACAAGTGAATTGAAACAAATGCGGAACTAATGGGATCGAAAATCCAAATGTGATCGAATATCAAATAACTCGAATCAAATACTAGTCGAATCCGAAACGGAACGAAAGCAATGAATCGGATCACTTCAGATACCAAACGAATTCAAATGCAATAAATAGTCAACTTGAAAACAAAGCATACGAACGGTGGTTTTGATAGAATTATAAGACAATTACGGATTTAATCGAAACAAATAAAACCGAAGTCCGACATCCGATACAATATCTTAATTATAGCGTTGGAAATCCTGGACTATTCCTATCTGAAACGGGTCAATGCCGGGTAATTTTTTTTCCCATTACTTGCTTTCTTAATCATGCTTTTCATCTATCATATACAATTCATACTAATCTTATCTTACTTGATTCTTCTTATTCATCATATTCTAATTCACATTCCTTATCATACTATCTCATACTCATGCCAATAAATTCATAAGTTCATACACAAAATTTCTTATTCATATACTATCATAAGGAAAAATCCGGCAGATAACTACCGCACTATAACCTATCCAAACCCGCAAATAGTCCGAATACACTTCCAATAACATTACACATACATCATGATCTACCGGACCCTCCATCCGGATCTCAAAGCGAACGCAATCCTAGGTTCTAAACCACTTCAAGTCATTTTCCTATCCATTCACATTTTCATATTCAACCACATATCACATCATCCATGTACATTCATCCATAACCATATATATATAGATATATCCCAAAACACATTCATAAATCAAATCACTTAATATACAAAACCAATCTACACAATCCAAAACCAATACATTTCCAATTCCATATTCCAAGACTCAAATTCTTATACAATTGCATAATCCCAAAACAATACATTATGAAACAAGAGCTTACAATGCTCTAATGGAAATCTAAAACATATTCCATTTTCACTAATCTTAAAACAAATATACAAAGTACAAATTATGTACAACTACTGATGTCTTGACGTCTTTCATCCAATCTCCGCATTTAATACACGGAGATGGGGGTGAAAGGGGTGAGCTTCAAGCTCGTGGATAATATGTTTATTAAACAAATAATAAGCAAAAACGTTTTCAAACCTTACTTTCTGTTGATCGAAAACAGTGGAGGGTTACTTCTAAAAAACTTTTCAAATCAAAAACTTTCATAGTTCTTTACAAACAGTTTTTGTAAAACTCTCACAGTTGAAAATCCAAATTCTCATTTCATCAAACTTTCAAACCATTGTGCACATGAAATGCATTACATATAAATGCAACACATTCTAGAAAAAGTAAAACATATAACACATCAATCGGTTTGGGTTGGTCCAGAACAGACGTCTCGCATTCCCATAGCGGTCATATGCGGCCGTGGAAACACATGGGAAGTCCGAAAATGGAACTCCTATGCCAATGAGGCGGCAGCCGGAGAAGGCTTTAAAAATGAGACCAGTGTACTGACTCCACATGAAGGACCTAACCAAACCCATGTAACACGTATTTATGCTTGAAAATCTCATGTTGCCCGAAGGCACATTTTGGAAATTTAGCTTTTCATGTAATGTCATATTCAACACATTTGCAAGCTTACATACATTCATATACAAATATAAACATATTCTCAAACTATCCATGAATGCAACATCATGAATTTAAATGCATATTTCATATTTTTCAAGTTACTCAAAAACATTCATTTATGAAACCATTTAAGTCACCTATGGAAAGATTGTCCAAACATTTCAGAATTTTCGAAAACATTTGGAAACAATGCCTTTTACATTTCTTCATAATTCATGACAAAAACAATTGACTAAATCATTTATAAAACAATAACTTATAAACCACAATTTGTAATTTGCTCATAATTTGAAAAATAAACATATCACCCACCTCATATCCATGTCATAAGCTTGGTCCAATCCTCACATTGCTCTTTCCTTCACTCTTTCTTCCCATATAAGATTACCTAAGCATAAACATCCGAATCTAAAATCATAAATATCATATATCTCAAAATTGTTTCCATCATCAACAAACCCATGCTAAATCCATGATAACTAAACCAAAAACTTCAAAATTTTCCAGCTCATACAATTAGGTATTACCCTTAATACTTCTCATACACAATCAACCATTTCTTAAGGCTTAAGCATCAAAATTGATCTTATAACTAACAAACCCACACCCATTTCAAGTGATCTAAACCAAAAATTTACTTAAAACTTAAAGATCAACATTTAACTCTTACCTTTCTCTTACCATTTTCGAAATTTTCTTTGGCTTGAAGGGTAGATCTCTTCTCCTTCCCTCTTTTCCTTCAAGAACCCATGGAAAACAAGCTTGAAAAGCCCAGAAATCTTCCTCTTCTTCCTCCTTCTTCTTCTCTCCCACGATTCCTTCTCTTCTCTCTTCCTCTTTCTTCTTTCTTCTTCTTTCTTCAGGAATTTTCGAGCTTCTTCCTTCATCCAACAACCAAGCCTTCCTCTTTATATGCCACCTCATTTAAAATAATGTCCAAAGACCATTTTGTCCCTCCTCTTAAGCCTATAGACTTTAATCTTTAAGTGAACTTCCGAAACTGCCCCTGAATATTTCTTCAAGTTATGTTCACTTTTGGACAATTATTCTCACATCTAAATGAAGGAATTTGCTAAAACTTCCTTCTAGATAATTGTGTCTCTATGTCTTAGCTTTATAATTCCTCAAGAATCGTCCAATTCGGAGCACTATATCAAAAGTTAGAGTCCAAACATGTCTGACGTATCATTTTACTAGCACAGTTTCTTGAATTAACTTCTTTCCACAACTAAACATTCTTAAAGGCTAAACTAAATTTTCATTTTTTCATAAGAAATATAGCCCCATGTCTTAACTTTATTTCGCCTCAAACCTTGCTTTAATTGGATCTCCACAGATCCCTAAATTCGCGAAATACTGAACTATGTTCATAACTTTCCTGTATCACTTTGATTCAATTAATCTTACTCAATTAAATCTCTAAAATTCATAATTTTCACATAATCATGAACTTCATTGTCTTAGGAATCCAACGCTTCGAGAACCGAGTCATTCGGATGTCGGACGGAAAAGATATAAGCAAATGATGTGATAGGGTCGAATGAGGGAGGAAAATAGCAAGCTCAGAATGAGGCAAAACATTCTGATCATCATATGGTTCAATCTAACTTTTTCAATTTGACTCCAATTGATTCAAATTTTTACGGAGAGGAATATACATGTGTTAGGAATTCAATGGTTCAAGAATCGCCTCAATCCGAGGTCGGGTGAGTCAGTTATGATCAAAACAACTCAACATGTTCAAAATAGAAATCAATTTAAAACTCTTTTGGCGCAAATGCCATAACCTTTTGCATCAATATCCAAATGACTTCGTTCTAGTTCCATTTGAAATATACGATCCAGATCTACAACTCGTATTAGAGGTCTCGAAGCAAGATTTGGCCTCAAAACTAGTGCAAATTGCAAATTTCTCCAAGAGGCCCGTAGATGTCCGTTAAACGGACAGGCATGTCCGTTTAACGGACACGCACGGCCAAAACAACACCAAACCATCCGAGACAGTCCGTTAAACGGACACCCATGTCCACCTAACGGACATATGCATGGGGAGGGGACCTTTTGACCCGAGGCTGTCCGTTAAACGGACTCCCATGTCCGTTTAACGGACATGTTAAATTCCACCACTTCTTCAACCTTTTTCCATTGCTTTTCTCATACAAACTAACATCATATACTCTTATAATCTCCACATATTCACTTATTCAAAGGCCTAAACACCTCATAACACTTCAAGCAACAAATTAAATTCACAAACTTCTCAATTCTCAACTAAATAGATTCATCAAAACCACAATTCTCAAACATTCATCATAGTTGTCACTAACATCAAACTCAAATAACATCATAACTTGAATCAACTATAACTCTTAACTCCGATCTCGAAATCTTGCATTCTTAGTCTCGTTGGAAAGATAAAAGATCAAGCTACAACTTCAAAGAAGGCTACTTTAGCCAATTCCATTTCAATCCTCTCTTAAATTTCCCCTGAATCAACATATACATTTAAAAAATCATCCTAACTTCACTTTCTTAAATACACATCATTTATCACAATTCCCCATGATTTGGAATTTACCCAAATCTCAACCTCAATGCATATGTTTTCTTACTTTTAATATCATTATGCCATTTACCAAAAACCTCTCTTGCTTTTGCATAACACATCATATGTATCACCATAATTCATTCTAAGGGTTTCTCAATTCATCATCCATACATGATTTTCATTCTAATATTATAATCATCTATAACACAAATCACATACAAAACACCCATTTAAGTTCATTTATTATTTCTAAATTTTGCTTCAAGGTTCGGGGTCCAACATTTCTCCCCCTCTTAAAAGAATTTCGTCCTCGAAATTCATACTTAAGCAAACACCAAGTAAGTACATTCTCTAAACTCATGTCTTCCAAATAATCCTACCACACATATTCTTAAAGTTTTTCACCTCCTAGAGCATATACCATCCATCTCTTATATCATATACCCTCTATATCATATTTACACTCCAATAAGTTTTATCATAATTTCACAAGTACATAAATTTAACTCATGTTCACAAATGCATATGTTTCTCTCACAAATGCATATTCAAAAATCAAACAACCCAATTCATCATGATATACTAATCTCATTTTCATTTTCACAAACCTAATATCCCTCAAATTTTTATCACATATATTTTCTTACCTCATTCACAAATGTTCTCTTCTTTATAAGACTAAATCATCACTATTATATCAAACACCTATTTCTTCACATATGCCAATGAATAATCTAATTAAGAACCTTAATATGGACCAAAGCCATTCAATACATGTATTCCTATCATCAAGCTCATCTTTAAAGATTCATATACGCATCTCACATATATTCGAAGGAACATCCTCAATTTCATCATGAATTTCAAATCTTAATTTCTAGCATCATAAACCAAACTCCACATAGATTCTTCGATTAATTTATGCAACCTTATACACATCAATATTATATGCTTCCAAAATCAAACTTAGGCTTACAAACTCTTACCATTTTCTCATGCAAATCACTCATACACATATGTCCCAGTAAGACCATATTACTGGGCTCTGATACCATACATGTTGGATCCCGTCTCCGAGACCCAACTTCTTACAATCCAACTTCTTACGCTTAATAATACAATCACTGCTTAAGCTGGTTATGATCATGCTTTAAGGGAATTCAAATCGAAAGAAAACAAGTGAATTGAAACAAATGCGGAACTAATGGGATCGAAAATACAAATGTGATCGAATATCAAATAACTCGAATCAAATACTGGTCGAATCCGAAACGAAACGAAAGCAATGAATCGGATCACTTCAGATACCAAACGAATTCAAATGCAATAAATAGTCAACTTGAAAACAAAGCATACGAACGGTGGTTTTGATAGAATTATAAGACAATTACGGATTTAATCGAAACAAATAAAACTGAAGTCCGACATCTGATACAATATCTTAATTATAGCGTTGGAAATCCTGGACTATTCCTATCTGAAACGGGTCAATGCCGGGTAAAATTTTTTTTTCCCATTACTTGCTTTCATAATCATGCTTTTCATCTATCATATACAATTCATACTAATCTCATCTTACTTGATTCTTTTTATTCATCACATTCTAATTCACATTCCTTATCATACTATCTCATACTCATGCCAATAAATTCATAAGTTCATACACAAAATTTCTTATTCATATACTATCATAAGGACAAATCTGGCAGCATAACGGCTGCACTATAACCTATCCAAAACCTGCAAATAGTCCAGAATACACTTCCAATAACATTACACATACATCATGATCTACCGGACCCTCCGTCCGAGATCTCAGCAGTAACGCAATCCTAGGTTCTAAACCACTTCAAGTCATTTTCCTATCCATTCACATTTTTCATATTCAACCACATATCACATCATCCATGTACATTCATCCATATCCATATATATATAGATATATCCCAAAACACATTCATAAATCAAATCACTTAATATACAAAACCAATCTACACAATCCAAAACCAATACATTTCCAATTTCATATTCCAAGACTCAAATTCTTATACAATTGCATAATCCCAAAACAATACATTATGAAACAAGAGCTTACAATGCTCTAATGGAAATCTAAACCATATTCCATTTTCACTAATCTTAAAACAAATATACAAAGTACAAATTATGTACAACTACTGATGTCTTGACGTCTTTCATCCAATCTCCTCGCATTTAATACCGGAGATGAGGGTGAAAGGGGGGTGAGCTCGGAAGCTCGTGGATAATATGTTTATTAAACAAATAATAAGCAAAAACGTTTTCAAACCTTACTTTCTGTTGATCGAAAACAGTGGAGGGTTACTTCTTAAAAACTTTTCAAATCAAAAACTTTCATAATTCTTTACAAACAGTTTTTGTAAAACTCTCACAGTTGAAAATCCAAATTCTCATTTTGTCAAACTTTCAAACCATTGTGCACATGAAATGCATTACATATAAATGCAGCACATTCTAGACAAAGTAAAACATATAACACATCAATCGGTTTGGGTTGGTCCGTAAAATAGACGTCTCGCACATTCCATGAAGCGCCATGTGCGGTAGTGAAACACATGGGGAGTCCAAAACGAACTCCTATGCCAAGAGTGAGCAGCCGGAGAAGGCTTTAAAAATAAGACCAGTGCACTGACTCCACATGAAGGACCTAACCAAACCCATGTAACACGTATTTATGCTTGAAAATCTCATGTTGCCCGAAGGCACATTTTGGAAATTCAGCTTTTCATGTAATGTCATATTCAACACATTTGCAAGCTTACATACATTCATATACAAATATAAACATATTATCAAACTATCCATGAATGCAACATCATGAATTTAAATGCATATTTCATATTTTTCAAGTTACTCAAAAACATTCATTTATGAAACCATTTAAGTCACCTATGGAAAGATTGTCCAAACATTTCATAATTTTCGAAAACATTTGGAAACAATGCCTTTTACATTTCTTCATAATTCATGACAAAAACAATTGACTAAATCATTTATTAAACAATAACTTATAAACCACAATTTGTAATTTGCTCATAATTTGAAAAAATAAACATATCACCCACCTCATATCCATGTCATAAGCTTGGTCCAATCCTCACATTGCTCTTTCCTTCACTCTTTCTTCCCATATAAGATTACCTAAGCATAAACATCCGAATCTAAAATCATAAATATCATATATCTCAAAATTGTTTCCATCATCAACAAACCCATGCTAAATCCATGATAACTAAACCAAAAACTTCAAAATTTTCCAGCTCATACAATTAGGTATTACCCTTAATACTTCTCATACACAATCAACCATTTCTTAAGGCTTAAGCATCAAAATTGATCTTATAACTAACAAACCCACACCCATTTCAAGTGATCTAAACCAGAAATTTACTTAAAACTTAAAGATCAACATTTAACTCTTACCTTTCTCTTCCCATTTTCGAAATTTTCTTTGGCTTGAAGGGTAGATCTCTTCTCCTTCCCTCTTTTCCTTCAAGAACCCATGGAAAACAAGCATGAAAAACCCAGAAATCTTCCTCTTCTTCCTCCTTCTTCTTCTCTCCCACGATTCCTTCTCTTCTCTCTTCCTCTTTCTTCTTTCTTCTTCTTTCTTCTGGAATTTTCGAGCTTCTTCCTTCATACAACGACCAAGCCTTCCTCTTTATATGCCACCTCATTTAAAATAATGTCCAAAGACCATTTTGTCCCTCCTCTTAAGCCTATAGACTTTAATCTTTAAGTGAACTTCCGAAACTGCCCCTGAATATTTTTTCAAGTTATGTTCACTTTTGGACAATTATTCTCACATCTAAATGAAGGAATTTGCTAAAACTTCCATCTAGATAATTGTGCCTCTATGTCTTAGCTTTATAATTCCTCAAGAATCGTCCAATTCGGAGCACTATATCAAAAGTTAGAGTCCAAACATGTCTGACGTATCATTTTACTAGCACAGTTTCTTGAATTAACTTCTTTCCAAAAATACACATTCTTAAAGGCTAAAATAAATTTTCATTTCTTCATAAGAAATGTAGCCCCATGTCTTAAATTTATTTCTCCTTAAACCTTGCTTCAATCGGATCTCCACAGATCCCTAAATTCGCGAAATACTGAACTATGTTCATAACTTTCCTGTATCACTTTGATTCAATTAATCTTACCCAATTAAATCTCTAAAATTCATAATTTTCACATAATCATGAACTTCATTGTCTTAGAAATCCAACGCTTTGAGAACCGAGTCATTCGGATGTCGGACGGAAAAGATATAAGCAAATGATGTGATAGGGTCGAATGATGGAGGAAAATAGCAAGCTCAGAATGAGGCAAAACATTTTGATCATCATATGGTTCAATCTAACTTTTTCAATTTGACTCCAATTGATGCAAATTTTTATGGAGAGGAGGATACATGTGTTAGGAATTCAATGGTTCAAGAATCACCTCAATCCGAGGTCGGGTGAGTGAGTTATGATCAAAACAAGTCAACATGTTCAAAATAGAAATCAATTTGAAACTCTTTTGGCGCAAATGCCATAACTTTTTACAAAAATATCCAAATGACTTTGTTCTAGTTCCATTTGAAATATAAGATCAAGATATACAACTCGTATTAGAGGCCTCGAAGCAAGATTCGGCCTCAAAACTAGTGAATATTGCAAATTTCTCCAAGAGACCCGTAGCTGTCCGTTAAACGGACAGGCATGTCCGTTTAACGGACACGCACGGTCAAAACAACACCAAACCATCCGAGACAGTCCGTTAAACGGACACCCATGTCCGCCTAACGGACATATGCATGGGGAGGGGTCCTTTTGACCCGAGGCTGTCCGTTAAACGGACTCCCATGTCCGTTTAACGGACATGCTAAATTCCACCACTTCTTCAACCTTTTTCCATTGCTTTTCTCATACAAACTAACATCATATACTCTTATAATCTCCACATATTCACTTATTCAAAGGCCTAAACACCTCATAACACTTCAAGCAACAAATTAAATTCATAAACTTCTCAATTCTCAACTAAATAGATTCATCAAAACCACAATTCTCAAACATTCATCATAGTTGTCACTAACATCAAACTCAAATAACATCATAACTTGAATCAACTATAACTCTTAACTCCGATCTCGAAATCTTGCATTCTTAGTCTCGTTGGAAAGATAAAAGATCAAGCTACAACTTCAAAGAAGGCTACTTTAGCCAATTCCATTTCAATCCTCTCTTAAATTTCCCCCGAATCAACATATATATTTAAAAAATCATCCTAACTTCACTTTCTTAAATACACATCATTTATCACAATTCACCATGATTTGGAATTTACCCAAATCTCAACCTCAATGCATATGTTTTCTTACTTTTAATATCATTATGACATTTACCAAAAACCTCTCTTGCTTTTGCATAACACATCATATGTATCACCATAATTCATTCTAAGGGTTTCTCAATTCATCATCCATACATGATTTTCATTCTAATATTATAATCATCTATAACACAAATCACATACAAAACACCCATTTAAGTTCATTTATTATTTCTAAATTTCTCTTCAAGGTTCGGGATCCAACAGGTGAGCTATAAAGCTCGTGGGAATATATTTATAATATAGGAATAAGCAAAAGTATTCAAAAATAACTCATTGTCGTGGTATTTGTTGAAATCATAGCAATTGAACATGCTTGAGTCATTATCTTGAAATGCTTGAACCTTGGACAATTCATGATGCATGATTCATAATGACAGATCATAAACACATAACATAACATGATGGTTTGGGTTAGTCCCTGATTCATGACGTGCTACACATTCCCATCGAAATGGTTATGTGTGGACGTAGTTTCGTGAGGGAATACTTGTGAGAAACCCTGTTCCACTTGCGGGCAGGCGGGAGAAGCCTTTTCGTGAGTCAATTTGCACTTGACTTGTTGGGCCCGGGCCTCGGATCCCCGATTCCCGAGGTGGCCCTTCGGGTTGCGCCGACGACAGGCGCCCCATAACGTCGGATCCGATCCCAACATTTAAACATTGTTCGATCATACACATACCTTCTCATACAATCGATCACCTAAGCATGCATTCTAATCATAAACAATTCATCACGATTACATAAGCCATCAAGTTCATAAACTAAATATGTGTTTGAAACAATACACAGTATAAAATAAAGTTTCAATCCAAAATACATTAAATATGCTCCATGATAATGTGTTTGGAGGGCCAACCAAAATACGAACTTAATACAAGACTCCTAATTAGCTCGAAGTTTTTGATGTCTCGCAAGTTCAAAGATCATCCTGCTCTGCACCTGAGGAGGGAAAGTAATGGGTTGAGCTACACAGCTCAGTGGCTAATATAATTATAGCCATCGGCAACTAGCACAAATCCCAGCATATGAATGTATATATATTATGTTGGACCCCGCTGCCGGAGCCCAACGTCTGTCGTGAGAGCGTGGCGGGAAAACGTGCTGATAATACGTTTAAGAAAAAGACCCGCGGGAGAGTAATGGGCCTGTTGGAAAAACATACTTGCAAACCTGCTTATTTAAACAATTACATCCAAACATGCAAATTAAATGATTTAGAAAAGAGACCATTGGAAGTTCAATGGACCCATCGTGAAACTTTCGTGCTTTTAAACATATTCCTAATTCATGCTCCAAAGAAGAGTTTCATAAAGATTTACGAATATCTCAAATCAGACCACAACTTTGAATTCAAGAGCCAAAAATCTAAAACACTCTTGAACCAATGATACTTGACATGTAACTAAGGTCTTGTCGTCCAAACATAACATTGAAAATAAATAATCATAATGAAATGAAAACGGGAGTGCTACTGAAACTCGTGACTCACCCGATCTCTGGCTCGCCACCTGCATGGGGGAGATTAGAGGGGGTGAGCTATAAAGCTCGTGGGGACATATTTATAATATCGCTATAAGCAAAAATATTCAAAATATCTCATTGCCGTGATACTTGTTGAAATCATAATACTAGAGCATGTATGAGTCATTTCTTGCAAAATGCTTGATTCTTGAACAAATCATGATGCATGTCATATAACAAATCATAGCACATAACATGATGGTTTGGGTGCCCCGGGTTCGTGACGTACTACACATGCCATCGAAATGTTGATGTGTAGACGTAGTTTCATGAGGGAATCCTTGTGGGATAACCTTGTGCCACAGTCGGGCAGGCGGGAGAAGCCTTTTTGTGAGTCAATGTGCACTTGACTATCGTGAGGGACACCGCAAACCCACATAAGTATGCATAATTCAACTT
Source organism: Erythroxylum novogranatense (assembly GCA_029891385.1). NCBI lineage: Eukaryota > Viridiplantae > Streptophyta > Magnoliopsida > Malpighiales > Erythroxylaceae > Erythroxylum > Erythroxylum novogranatense. Next base: position 41,501,947 of record CM057227.1, read on the forward strand.
GTTCTTGTAAACTGGTTTGCCAATCTGGCACTTGCTTGTAATCTTGCTTGTAAACTTGCTTGTCATATATATATTTCTTAAAACTTGATTTCATGCACTTGTATTCGTGAAAGGAGAACACTCCTTTGTAAAAGAAATCTTGATAATAATCATGAATGCAAATTACAATGCAGAATATAATCATAGTATGCAATGCGATCGTGGATGATGTAATGTAAATGCATAAGATCTTGCTTGATTTGAACTAAACAATGAGTAACTTATATACTTTATTATAAACATGAGCCCACCTGAATTTCCTTGCTTATCTTGCCTAGGAATGAGTTTCCTCTCGAACCTCTTGATCCTCTTGCCTTTCTTGGTCTCCTAAAATAAAAACCAAAATCTTATTCAAAACTCATGTTGAAACCTTAAATTCCATTCTTAATTTCCATCCAAAATTCCCCATTCTTAGAAACTAATTCATAACTTCATCAATTCATAAGACTTGTAGATCTGTCTCTAGTTCACAACGCCTAAAAAATCACTCCAAAAGGACTTCTGTAGCAAAATTTACGAGTAAAACACTATTCGGGCAGAAAAATTGAAGTTCGTCGCGGCGAAGGCTGTGCTCGCCGCGGCGAGAGGCCTGCATGCCGTGGCGTGCACGTCCGTTGTCGCGCGCCGCGGGGAAAGCCTACTTCCTCGCCGCGTCTCACCAAAAATTCGCATGCCGCGGCGTGCGGGTTGCAGAAACTCATCCGAACCCAGTTTTTCCCAGATTTTCGCAGAACAATCAACTCCTTTTTGCTCATTCAACACCCTTAACCTATAGATCATGCATCATACTCCCTTTCTACACTCATCTAACAACAACATTAACCAAAACATAACCAAATCAACAAATCTACCCAAGTTCACCCTAAACCCTAATCCATCGATTTCTTCTCATTTCCAGCAAAACAAAGGTTCAATCTAACACAAACAAGGATAGAAGAGTTAAACTTACCTTAAGGACACTTGAAATCCGTCGAAAATCCTCAACGGTAGCTTTCCCTTTTCCTCTTCTTCTCCTCCCTCACACGGCCGACTCTCTCTTCGTTCTTTCTCTTCTCCTTTCTAGTTCTCTTTCTTTTCTTTTCCTTACTTTAGTTCCTTAAACCTACATGAGAGGACAATGACTCAAATGCCCCTCCATGCTTAACCTAAAACATCCTAACTCATGTGCCTTGACCATATAGCCCTTAAACATAAATACCCTTCCAAACACATATTTTATACTAAACTCAATTAAATCCAAATTTTCCATGAATATTTTCAATAAAAATCAAACTAGACCATAAATCATAAATCAAATAAATTCATGCTTAATAACTTCAAGAAAACAAAAATTTGGGGCCCAATATTTCTCCCCATCTTAAAAGAAATTTCGTCCTCGAAATTTACCTAAATCATCGAAAAGACTTGGATACTTCTCTTTCATGGCGTCCAAAGGCTCCCACGTGGCTTCTTCCACTGCATGGTTCCTCCACGGCACCTTAACCAGCTGAACTGTCTTGTTTCTAAGGACTTTTTCCTTGGTGTCCAAGATTTCTACTGGAATTTCCTCATAACTTAAGTCGTCTCTCAACCGAATGTCTCGAAACCGAATGACATGAGAAGGATCCGATCTGACCTCCTCAAAGATGGAAACATGAAAGACATCATGAATCTGAGACAACTCAAGCGAGAACGCCAACTCAGAAGCTAGAGGTCCGATCCTCTCAAGAATCTCATATGGACCTACATATCTTGGACTCAACTTGCCTTTCTTGCCAAACCTCATTACTCCCTTCCAAGGAGACGTCTTGAGAAACACTTTCTCACCAACTTCATACTCCATCTCCTTCCGATGAGCATCCGATAACTCTTCATTCTATCCTGAGTCGCCTTTTAGCTCCGCTTGATCAAACTAACCTTATCCATTGTCATTTGAACCAATTCTGGTCCTACCAGTTTCCTTTCACCCTCTTCATCCCAACATATTGGAGTCCTGCATCTCCTGTCATACAGCGCTTCATAAGGAGCCATCTGAATGCTCGAATGGTACGAATTGTTATAGGCAAATTCGACCAACGGCAAATGTTCATCCCATGCTCCTTTGAAATTCAAACACATGCCCTGAGCATTCCCTCTAGGGTCTGAATGGTCCTCTCAGACTGACCATCCATCTGGGGATGAAATGCTGTGTTAAAACTCAACTTAGTCCCTAGGGCTTCCTGCAAACTACTCCAGAATCTCGATGTAAATCAAGGATCCCTGTCGGATACTATGGAATCTGGAACTCCATGCAACCTCACTACTTCATTAATATACTTCCTGGCTAAGACTTACAATGAATCTGTCTGCCTAATTGCTAGAAAATGGGCTGACTTGGTCAATCGGTCTACAATGACCCATATAGCATCATGCTTCCTAACAGTCCTGGGTAAACCCATCAGAAAATCCATCGTAATCCTTTGCCACTTCCATTCAGAATGGACAATGGTCGCAACATGCCCAAGGTGCACGTGTTCACCTTGACTTGGCGACACACTAGACATCCGCTCACGTATTCATTACATCCCTCTTTATACCTTTCCACCGTAAATGTTCCTTCAGATCTCTGACATCCCGGTGTTGCTGGGTGCATGGAATAAGGCGCATTGTGTGCCTCATCCATGATCTCATCCTTAATCGCCTTATCATTCTAATACATAACCTATTTCCAACTACCATTAGCCCATCATCCTTACTTGCACTTCATTCGCTACCATGTTGAATTTCATCTCTCACTTATTTAATTCAGATCCTGCTCCTGCAGCTCCTCGACCTTCTCCCTAAGGATAGGTCTCACCTCGAATTGAGCAAGAATACAACCCGACCGATCCCGCTTCAAGTGATCTTCAACTTGGCCATTTGCTCCAAAAGAGGCAAGTAAACCGCTGAACATAAGCTAAGGATGACTTCCTACCAAAGCATCTCGCCACTACATTTGCCTTGCCGGATGGTACTCTATCATCGATCATAGTCCTTGAGCAACTCCAACCATCGCCTCTCGCTTTAAATTTAACTCTTTCGACTCATAATGTACTTAAGGCTTTTGTGGTCCGTGAAAACCTTGTCCGAACCCCATACGATAGTGTTCCATATCTTTAGGGCAAAAATCATCGCTGCCAATTTCAGATCATGAGTCGGATAATTCAACTCATATGGCTTCAACTGCCGTGAAGCATAAGCTATCACCCTGTCATTTTGTATTAACACACAACCCAAGCCCTTTCTAGAGGCATCATCGACACCTCGTGATACCCCGATCTCCATTGGGCAAAATTAAAATGGGAGCACTAGTTAACCGCTTAAGCTCCTCAAAACTCACGGCAATTTCATTCCAAATAAACCATCGATTCTTTCTTAACAGCTTAGTCATAGGGGCAGCTATCATTGAGAACCCTTCCACGAATCTCCTATAATAACCTGCCAAACCTAGGAAGCTTCTTACCTCTTTCACTGTCTTAGGCTCTTGCCAATTCACTCATCGCTTCTACTTTCCTGATCAACATGAATCCTTTGCTAGAAATCACATGTCCAAGGAAAACCACTTCACGCAGCCAAAATTCACACTCACTGAATTTGGCATAAAGCTCCCGCCTCTCAATCTCGCAATACTATCCCGAGATGTCGCTCATGCTCCCTTCATCCTTGAATAGACCAGAATGTCATCAATGAACACTATGACAAACCGATCTAAGAACTCTGAAAACCCTATTCATAAGGTCCATGAATGCAATTGGAGCATCGTCATCCAATGGCATGACCCTAAACTCATAGTGCCCGTAACGGGTCCTGAAGGTTGTCTTGTTAACATCAGACTCCCTGATTCGGAGTTGATGATAACCTGATCTGAGGTCGATCTTCGAAAAGACCTTTGCTCCCTGCAGCTGATCAAACAGATCATCTATCCTAGGTAAAGGATATTTGTTCTTAACTGTCACCTTGTTAAGCTTCCTGTAATCTATACACATGCGCCATGTCCCATCCTTCTTCTTAATAAATAGAACGGGCGCTCCCCAAGGTGATGAACTTGGCCTGATAAACTGCTCCTCTAACAGCTCCTCTAACTACTCCTTAAGCTCCCTTAACTCAGCTGGAGCCATCCTGTATGGTGGCATCGAGATTGGCGCAGTTCCGGGAATCAAGTCAATTTCGAACTCAATTTCCTCACCGCGGCAACCCCAGAACTCGTCTGGGAACACATCTGAAAACTCCCTGACAACCGGATAATCTTCTAGTCTGCCCACATTTTCCTCTGGATCTACCACATGTGCCAAGAAGGCCTCACACCCCTGGTTCATCATACTGTCAGCTAACAAGGCTGAAATAATCCTCGGTACTGGTATCTTCCTGTCCCCCTTGAAGACCACTTTCTCTCCATTTTCCAGGTCAAACTCCACTTCCTTACGGCCACAATCTCACTTTGCCCGGTACTTTTCCATGGCATCCATACCTAGTATGACATCTAGTCCCTTTAGGTCTAGAGGTAGCAAGTCCACTACCAATCTAGCACCATCGATATGGAGCTCACACTTCTTGTAGACTAAACTGATCACCACCTTACTCCCTAAAGGAGTACTAACAACCAGAAAATTATCCATAATTTCAGGATTCACAGCATGCATGTTCAGACTTGAGGACACAAATGAATGTGTAGAGCCAGTATCAATCAGAACATAAACTGCTGAATTAAATAATTGAGCCATACCCGTGACAACCTCATGTGCGGCTGCAGCTTCCTCTCTGGTCATGGCAAACACTCTTGCTGGCGCCTGTCCTCTTGGCCTTCCTGGAGGAACAGTTTTCCTTGCAATCCCAGAGCTGCCTACCTCACTAACTGGCCTGGAGCCCACTATCTCTACACGCCTAGGAGCCTGAAACTGTGACCCCTCTTGTCTCAGTGCCTGAGGACAATGCTTGGCTATATGCCCCTTCTCTCCATGATCTCAAATAGACTCCAAGTGATCTCGAGGCACTCTCCCCGATGATGCTTCCCACATCGATCACATAAGGGTAGGTGAACCCGCCCTACCAGCTTCTACTCAAGCCTCCCACATTTGAGGCTTGCCTCAAATGACCACGACTTGCTTGTTCTGGTAGCCCCACTGCTACCCACTTCACTCTGACTGAAAGAGCTCCTCGTGCTCCTCTCAGGCAATGGAGCACTAGCACCCTTTCTGAAACTCTGTTCTCTGTTCTTCCTCTTGTTGTTTGCTTCATTCCTGATATTCTTCAGTTTCTCAGCCTGGAGAGCAGCATCCACTAACTGCTGGTAGTCACAGAAATTATAGATCAGGACTTTCTCCCTGATTCCCAAGTGAAGACCTCCCTCAAACTTGCGGCACTTGTCTTCCTCTATCGCCACAATGTTTGTTGCATATCGTGAAAGCTGTGTGAACTTTAGCTCATACTCGCCCACACTCATGTCCCTCTGCGTAAGATTCAAAAACTCTCTGGCCTTATCTTGCACATAAACCCTGGAGAGATACTTCTTCCTGAACACTTCCACAAAGTCCCTCCATGTCAGCACCGAAGGAACAACCTGACTATGAGGCACTGACTCCCACCAATGCAGTGCGTCACCCTGCAACAAACTGACAGCATAATCTAGCTTGTCCTCATCTGAGCATCTCATCTGAACTAGGACCCTCTCGGTCCTCTTCAACCAGGCTTCAGCCTTTTCTGGATTGGCAATCCCACTGAAATCCACAGCCCCAAACTTCCGAAGCTTGTCATACTGTCCACTCCTGTCTACTGGAGCTTGCATCGGCATCTACGATCTCTGTCCCATGGCATACGTGAAAGCCTGAACAAAGGCTTGAAAGAAACCCGGATCCATAGGAGTTCCCTGAGGCATAGGAGGAGGCGGAGGAGGCACTTCTTGTTGCAAACTAGGTGCCTCTGAAATTGGAACAGAGTGTGTCCCGGCATCCTGAGGAATATGGGATTCATCCGTACTCCCCTGACGAGAATGAGATCGAGTCGTAGCTCTCCGAGTTCTCCTTCGAGGTGGCATGTTCACTCCTTGATAGAAAACCATTGAAAATTTTAGTTCAAGTACGACAATTTTCAAAATATGCGAAAACAGTTCCAATCGTGTAAAAAAATGCAAGTAATTCCTTGAAAGCAATGTCATGCAGCCCTAGATCAAAAACCTAGGCGCTCTAATACCAAACATGTTGGACCCCGCTGCCGGAGCCTAACGTCTGTCGTGAGAGCGTGGCGAGAAAACGTGCTGATAATACGTTTAATAAAAAGACCCGCGGAAGAGTAATGGGCCTGTTGGAAAAACATACTTGCAAACCTGCTTATTTAAACAATTACATCCAAACATGCAAATTAAATGATTTAGAAAAGAGACCATCGGAAGTTCAATGGACCCATCGTGAAACTTTCGTGCTTTTAAACATATTCCTAATTCATGCTCCAAAGAAGAGTTTCATAAAGATTTATGAATATCTCAAATCAAACCACAACTTTGAATTCAAGAGCCAAAAATCTAAAACACTCTTGAACCAATGATACTTGACATGTAACTAAGGTCTTGTCGTCCAAACATAACATTGAAAATAAATAATCATAATGAAATGAAAACGGGAGTGCTGCCGAAACTCGTGACTCACTCGATCTCTGGCTCGTCACCTGCATGGGGGAGACTAGAGGGGGTGAGCTATAAAGCTCGTGGGGACATATTTATAATATCGCTATAAGCAAAAATATTCAAAATATCTCATTGTCGTGATACTTGTTGAAATCATAATACTAGAGCATGTATGAGTCATTTCTTGCAAAATGCTTGATTCTTGAACAAATCATGATGCATGTCACATAACAAATCATAGCACATAACATGATGGTTTGGGTGCCCCGGGTTCGTGACGTACTACATATGCCATCGAAATGTTGATGTGTAGACGTAGTTTCACGAGGGAATCTTGGGATAACCACATGCCCACACAACAAGGCGGGAGAAGCATTTTCGTGAGTCAATGTGCACTTGACTATCGTGAGGGACACCGCAAACCCACATAAGTATGCATAATTCAACTTGTTCTTGTAAACCGGTTTGCCAACTGCACTTGCTTGTAATCTTGCTTGTAAACTTGCTTGTCATATATATATTTCAGAAAATTTGATTTCATGCACTTGTATTCGTGAAAGGAGAACACTCCTTTGTAAAAGAAATCTTGATAATAATCATGAATGCAAATTACAATGCAGAATATAATCATAGTATGCAATGCGATCGTGGATGATGTAATGTAAATGCATAAGATCTTGCTTGATTTGAACTAAACAATGAGTAACTTATATACTTTATTATAAACATGAACCCACCTGAATTTCCTTGCTTATCTTGCCTAGGAATGAGTTTCCTCTCGAACCTCTTGATCCTCTTGCCTTTCTTGGTCTCCTAAAATAAGAACCAAAATCTTATTCAAAACTCATGTTGAAACCTTAAATTCCATTCTTAACTTCCATCCAAAATTCCCCATTCTTAGAAACTAATTCATAACTTCATCACTTCATAAGACTTGTAGATCTATGTCTCTAGTTCACAACGCCTAAAAAATCACTCCAAAAGGACTTCTGTAGCAAAAGTTACGAGTAAAACACTATTCGGGCAGAAAAATTGAAATTAGGGCCTGCATGCCGCGGCGTGCACGTCCGTTGTCGCGCGCCGCGGGGAAAGCCTACTTCCTCGCCGCGTCTCACCAAAAATTCGCACGCCGCGGCGTGCGGGTTGCAGAAACTCATCCGAACCCAGTTTTTCCCAGATTTTCGCAGAACAATCAACTCCTTTTTGCTCATTCAACACCCTTAACCTATAGATCATGCATCATACTCCCTTTCTACACTCATCTAACAACAACATTAACCAAAACATAACCAAATCAACAAATCTACCCAAGTTCACCCTAAACCCTAATCCATCGATTTCTTCTCATTTCCAGCAAAACAAAGGTTCAATCCAACACAAACAAGGATAGAAGAGTTAAACTTACCTTAAGGACACTTGAAATCCGTCCAAAATCCTCAAACGGTAGCTTTCCTTTCCTCTTCTTCTCCTCCCTCACACGGCCGACTCTCTCTTCGTTCTTTCTCTTCTCCTTTCTAGTTCTCTTTCTTTTCTTTTCCTTACTTTAGTTCCTTAAACCTACATGAGAGGACAATGACTCAAATGCCCCTCCATGCTTAACCTAAAACATCCTAACTCATGTGCCTTGACCATATAGCCCTTAAACATAAATACCCTTCCAAACACATATTTTATACTAAACTCAATTAAATCCAAATTTTCCATGAATATTTTCAATAAAAATCAAACTAGACCATAAATCATAAATCAAATAAATTCATGTTTAATAACTTCAAGAAAACAAAAATTTGGGGCCCAACATATTATATCTATACAGACATCAATTCAAGCATTTCACATGCTACTCAAACAATTTACGCATTCAATAAACTTAATTCAATTCATAAATATGTCACAAAGCATTCACAATGAACAATCCACATATGCAATGCACATCACAATGGCTCGAGGGTTCCATGGAAACAAAAGGGAGAAACCGAAGTTTACACCCTGAACGAAATGAGTCCATTCGGAGCTCATAGGCCACAAGCGGGCAGCCGGGAGAAGGCTCTTGTCTACGTGCACGTGAAGAACGAAATGGTTCCACTCTCGCCCAAACAAAAGCACATATCCATGCTCATAATCATTTTATCATATGATATTCTTTCCTTTAGTCAAAATGTCGTAACCGAAGTCGAGGCATAACATGCTCAAAATCAAAATGTCATGCTATCCATTTCCATGATTCTTTTAAAATATGAAATCAAAATCATTCAATTCATCACATTTAAACATGCATCATCTACAACATATATTCATACATAGGCAAGAATTTGCCTAATCACACAATAACTATAAGTATATTACCCACCTAAGATCGCCGAGTAGTCGACTCACCGGTGTCCTTCCTCTTCGCGATGAATCGGGTCACTTGGTTTCCTAAAAAAACCAAGTTTCCATCCAATCAATATCCACAGAAAATAATCAAAGCTTGAAAAGCCAAAATAAAGCATTAAAAGTCTCCATCCGACTCCCATCTAAATTCTCAAACCCTTCGAAACAATTTCCAAACTTCCCTTCTTCATACAACTCGTAGTGCTTGATCTCTAGTTCACAATGGATCAAAAATCACCTCAATCGGATATCTACACCAAAAGATATGCCCAAAATACTAAAAATTTCATTTTCGGACAAAAGGGAGCTCACCGCGTGAAGCCTTCATGGCGAGAGCCGTGCGTCATGGCAGCACAAATTCAAGACGCCACAAGGCAGTTTTGAGCACGTCATGACGCAGATCGGGAAACATTCCTAACCTGAAAATCCCAAATTTTCCAACTCCAATCCGTTCCAAACTCAAATGCAACACATCTAAGGCATAGATCAATACTTCTACTACAGTTATAACCCATTCTAAGCTTCAAATCTATCACAAACATATCAACCCAAAGAAATCTCTACATTTATGCCCCTAAAAACCCTAAAACCTTTTATTCTCACGGATTCAGCATTCTCAAGGTTTTAATCCAACCAAAACAATGTTAAACAAAGCATAACGTACCTGAAAACACTTTGAATCTGTCAGAAATCGCTGAAATCGTAAGACTCTCTTTTCTCTTCTCTTCCTCCCTCACGACGGCAACTTCTCTTTTCTTCTTCTCCTTTCTTTCTTTCCTTTTCTTTTCCTTCTTCTATTTCCTTCTAATGACCTACTTAAGTCAAAGGAAACACATAGGCCATTATAACCCTTCTTGCAAATCTTAAATCTGTCTAACTCAAGCAGTATTCCCAAAATGCCCTCAAACATTTCATTTCCTTTAATTCCCATTAAAACCATATCATAACAAATTAAGCTCAATAAACCGATTTTATGCACTAATACTCCCAATTAACTCAAACTAAGGCATAAAACCACAATTATCACAATTCATACTGAATAATATCATATATAAAAAAATTCAGGGTCTAACATTTCTCCCCCTCTTAAAGACATTTCGTCCTCGAAATTTACCTGAATCATCGAAGAGATGCGGATACTTCTCCCGCATGGCTTCCAATGGCTCCCAAGTAGCCTCCTCTACCGAATGGTTCCTCCACAGGACATTGACTAACTGAACCGTCTTGTTCCTGAGAACCTTGTCCTTGGTATCCAAAATCTGCACTGGAAGCTTCTCATAGCTCAAATCATCCCTCAGCTGAACCTCACTAGTCTGAATGATGTGAGAAGGATCCGATCTATACCTCCTCAATATAGACACATGGAAAACATCATGAATCTGCGATAACTCCGGAGGTAACGCCAATCTGTAGGCGAGTGGTCCAATCCTCTCAAGGATCTCATAAGGACCCACATACCTCGGACTCAACTTGCCTTTCTTGCCGAACCTCAATACTCCTTTTCAAGGAGACGTCTTAAGGAACACCTTCTCACCGACTTCATACTCCATCTCCTTTCGGTGAGCATCAACATAACTCTTCATCCTATCCTCAGTCGCTTTAAGTCGCCGCTAACTGATTGATTTTTCAACTGTCATCTGAATCAATTCTGGTCCCACCAATTACCTATCTCCTTCTTCATCCCAACAGATCGGAGTCCTACACCTCCGCCCATACAAAGCCTCATATGGAGCCATCTGAATGCTCGAATGGTACGAATTGTTATAAGCAAATTCGACTAACGGCAAATGCTCATCCCATGCTCCTCGAAAATCCATTACACAAGCCCGAAGCATCCCCTCAAGAGTCCGAATGGTCCTCTCAGATTGACCATCCGTCTGAGGGTGAAAAGTCGTACTAAAATGCAGCTTGATCCCCAAAGCTTCCTGCAAACTACCCCAAAACCTCGAAGTAAACCGAGGGTCTCTATCGGACACAATCGAATCCGGAATCCCATGCAATCTCACTATCTCATCAATATACTTCTTTGCCAACACATGCAAAGAATCAGTCTGCTTAATCGCCAAAAAGTTTGCTGACTTCGTCAAACTATCCACAATCACCCAAATAGCATCATGCCTCCTGCTAGTCTTAGGCAAACCCATCAGAAAGTCCATAGTCACCCTTTGCCACTTCCACTCCGGAATAGGCAACGGCCTCAACTTGCCTGAAGGTGCCTGGTGTTCAACTTTAACTTGCTGACACACTAGATACTTACTGACAAACTCTGCTATATCACTCTTCATGCCTTTCCACCAAAAATGCTCTGTCAAATCTCGATACATCCTGGTGCTACCTGGATGCATGGCGTAAGGCGCATTGTGTGCCTCATCCATAATCTCATCCTTCATCTCCCGCACATCCGGAATACACAACCTATTCCCCACTTTCATAAGTCCATCATCCTGCACATCAATCTCAGAAACCCTGCCATTCCAAATTTCATCCTTGAGTCTGCTCAAATCTGCATCTTGAGCCTGAAATTCCCTAACCCTTTCCCTGAGAATCGGCCTCACTCTGAAATTAGCGAGAAGACACTCCGACTCCTCCTGCTTCAAGCTTATCCTAAGGTTGGCCATCTCTTCCAATAAAGGAAGATACACCGCCCGAACATGAGCAATCGAAGATTTTATGCTCAAAGCATCCGCCACTACGTTGGCCTTGCCCGGATGATACTCAATTAACAGATCATAATACTTGAGCAATTCAATCCACCTCCGCTGCCTCAGATTCAATTCCTTCTGACTCAGCAAATACTTGAGACTCTTATGATCAGTGAAGATCCGAGTCTGAACTCCATACAGATAATGCCTCCAAATCTTCAAGGCAAAGATCACACCGCTAACTCCAAATCGTAAGGCTTGGATAGTTCATTTCATAAGGCTTCAACTACCTCAAGCATATGCAATCACCCGTCTCCCCGCATCAAACACACCCAAGACCCTTCCTCAAGCATCACTATACACGAATAACCTTCATCTCCTCAAGGCAAAACCAGAATCGGCACTCGTCAATCAAGGCTGAGCTCTCAAGCATCACTATACAGTAATAACCTTCATCTCCAAGGCAAAACCAGAATCGGGCACTCGTCAATCAAGCTTGCAGAGCTCCTCGAAGCTTCTCTGACAATCCTCACTCCAATCAAACTTCTGGTTCTTCCTCAATAACTTAGTCATCGAAGCGGCTATCATGGAGAATCCCTCCACGAATCTCCTGTAATAGCCTGCTAAACCCAGAAAACTCCTCACTTCTGCTACATTCTTTAGCGCTTCCCAACTCACAACCGCTTCTATCTTCTTTGGATCCACATGAACCCCTTGCTCTGAGATCACGTGTCCAAGAAATGCAACTTCTCTCAGCCAAAATTCGCATTTATCGAATTTGGCATACAACTCGTGTCTCCTCAAAGTCTCTAAAGAAACCCTCAAATGCTCCTCATCACTCTTGGAATACACCAAGATATCATCAATGAAGACAATGATAAATTGGTCCAAGAATGACTTAAATACCCGATTCATCAAATCCATAAATGCTGCCGGAGCATTCGTTAATCCAAAAGGCATCACCAAGAATTCAAAATGCCCATACCGAGTCCTGAAAGCAGACTTCGGCACATCCGACTCCTTAATCCTCAACTGGTGGTATCCCGATCTCAAATCGATCTTAGAGAAGACTCTCGCTCCTTGTAATTGATCAAACAGATCATCAATGCGAGGAAGCGGATACTTGTTCTTCACCGTGACCTGATTCAACTTTCGGTAGTCCACACACATCCTCAAGGATCCATCTTTCTTCTTTACAAAAAGAATCGGAGCTCCCCAAGGCGAAGAACTCGGTCGAATATATCCCTTCTCCAACATCTCCTCCAATTGCTCCTTAAGCTCTTTCAATTCCGCCGGAGCCATCCGGTAAGGCGGAATCGAAATCGGGGTTGTACCTGACAAAAGCTTAATGGGAAACTCAATTTCCCTAGCTGGTGGCAATCCCGGCAATTCCTCGGGAAAGACATCCGAGAATTCCCTGACTACTGGAATATCCTCCAACTTCCCTCTATCTTCTCTGGAGTCCACCACATAAGCCAAAAATGCCTCACACCCCTTACTCATCATCTTCTCTGCTATCAATGCTGAAACAATTCTGGGCGGACTCGCTTTCCTGTCCCCAGTAAACACTATTTTTCTGCCATCTAAATCAAACTCTACTGTCTTCTGCTTACAATTCAGCCGAGCATTGTAATTCTCCAACGTATCCATACCCAGTATCACATCTAATCCTCGCATCTTCAGTGGCATCAGATCTACCACTAGAAATCCTCCACCAATACTAAGCTCACATCCTCTAAACACCTGACTAATCACAATGTGCTGACCAATCGGAGTACTCACCATCAGCGGAGTATCCAACGGACTCGCAACCCCATCACACACAGGTCTACTCGACGATACAAACGAGTGAGTAGAACCTGGATCAAACAACACAAGCACATCATCAGCAAATAAGTGATCCATACCAGTGGCAACATCTGGAGCGGCCTCTGCATCCTCCCGCGTCATAGCAAACACCCTAGCTGGTGCCTGCCTTCTCGGTCTCCCCGAAAGACTCGCCCTCTTAGCAAGATCGAATCGCCACTGTCAAGTCCTCGACCCACGCCTCTGCCCTCCTGAGCTTGATCCGCCTCTCTCAGTGGAGGCCGAGGACACACTCTGGCCCTGTGTCCCTTCTATCCACAGTTGAAACACGCTCCCGTCAATCGGTAACACTCTCCACCATGGAAATTACCGCAGTGCTCACACTTAGGGAAAGATGACCTGTCCCCATCTTGTAGCGCCCCCTTACCATAGGGTATCCACCAGAACGCCCGTAGGTCATTCCGATACATATCCTACGACAAGAGACCACTACCGACAACAACCACTACACTCCTCATGGCATCCCAATCATAAGACAGTAATAAGAAACTGGCTACTTTTTAAAACCAAATTAGATTCCATTTCATTCATTCAAAACTTAGTAATTCACAACTCACAAGATTTTTAATTTACATGTTTCACATATCAGACGTTAAGTAACATATCAGATTGTACAATAACCAGATCTAACTATCAGTCTCCAAAAGGAAGCCCAACTGACCGACCTTTGAGCCATTGCTTCTCTCGCCAATCCTCAAGATACTACCTACAAATCCCGAGGGAGCTATCTGCTCATGCTAGGCCTCGAAAAATAAGTTGCAATTTCAAAGTGAGTTTGCGAACTCAATGAGAAACCATCATCGATGGTTCTCCCAATTCATGCATCATATAAGCATGAAACAGTATACACGCAGTAATTATACAAAACACAACATTAATACAGTCACAGAATAATTACAGTCACAGTACAGTAAATATACACCCAGTTAAAACAGATATAGAATCCAGTATGCAATGCACATGTGACTCTTTTTCCAGTTCATTTCAGTATTGTGACCGAGCGATATCCGTGATCAAGATAGACGCGTCTGGGAGAATTATCTCCCATCGAGCTCGAGGCTCGGTTCAGTATATCGAGCTCTAGGCTCGGTTCAGTACAGTGGTGCCTCGGTTCACAACTTTCCTTTTAACAGTGTGATGTATTTGTGCATGAATGCACATGTTCCACAATAGTAAACATGGTATTTCACAGTCCAATATTCAATCCAATTAAACAGTTACCTCATGTAAATTCACAGTCAGTAATACCACATGTAATCCACGTAATCCCCGTAGGGTAATCAATCACAATTAATCCCCGTAGGGCAATCAGTCACAGTTATAATTCATGTAATCCCCGTAGGGCAATCAGTCACAGTTATAATTCATGTAATCCCCGTAGGGCAATCAATGCACAGTAAACACGTAGATTGGAATAACCAACTAGGTTACTCACACCAATTCAGTCCACATAAAATGTTAAAATTGCCTCAAATCAGTAAACTCACAAAATCACACTTAAACTAGGTTTCATCCAAAATGCTCAAAACCAGTCATTAGTAATCAATTCATATCTCCCAACACACAATTCCAAAAATAGCAATATCAGTAGCAAAGGAAAGATAATAAAATATACTACAACTTCCATGAATACCATTCTCCCTAATTCCATCTCAATTAATTCATAAAAATCAACAAAACTCAGATGTCATGGTTGCGGTTACTGTTCACAGGCAATGGAACAGTAACTTTCCATGCAAAATTTCACCCTTCTATCATTGAAATTCAACAACACCTATTTCACACTAAATTAAAGCCAACATCCCAAAGTTTCAGTGGCCACTAACCTTACCTCATTTGCATTTCTACACATTAAGTTATGAATAAAACAGTAACATCAATTAAAATTCCAACTTTCCAGATTTAAGGTTAACCTTAGTTCACCCACTTCCAATTCCTTTTTCACATCACTAGACATCAAAATAAATACAAATTAAATATAAATACAGTCATACATATATTAGGGCTAACACTGAAAAATTTACAGCATTTAATTTCTCCATTCAAAAACTCAATTAATTACCCTATTCAATCCAAAAATCAAACTATAACATTAACTTCAATGCATCTTCACCTAGCCTCATCCCTTTTCATCAAATCATAATAACCATCACTTTAATGCTTACCTAAACCTAATACATGCTTTAAACCCTTTAGTAACTACCCCACACTATCATGACATTTAATCCATATAAAAGACATCATTTAAACTCAAAACTATAATGAAAACTTACCTAACACAATTCTCCTTCAAAGCTCCAACTTCCAACTTTTACCTTCTAACCTTTATACCAAGCTACCACCTTTTCCTTCTCAAGTATATACAATACTCATCATCTAGCTTTGATGAGCTCAAAGAACTTTGCTTAAAGCTATGGAGAAAATGGAGAAAAGGAAAGCAAAAAATCGATGGTTTTCAATGGAGGAGAAGTTTGTGTGTTTGTATCTTCGGATGGCTATAAAACAAAGCCTTAAAAATCAATCTTTAAAGACCTTAAGACATACCCATCCGTAAGCATTGAAGGAAGCATTTATTGTCACTTTATAAATGGCAAAATACCATTGGTTACTTTGTATTTGGAAAGTCAAAATAGTCATTTAATAATCCACCAAAATTTTACTCCATTCAACTCCAATGACCCTACTTTCAGTCCCAAAATAATATAACCACTATTATCGTGCCTTTGGTAGCGATTTCGCTTTCTGAGAATTGATCGATTCGCCACTTGGCGATTTTACGATCCAGAATTTTCCGAAAAATCCAGAAAATTCTAAAATCCCTAAAATGTAAAACGATTTATGGCACAAATTCAAATAATTTTCCAAACTCAATTACCCCATTAATTTCACACAAGAGTTCAATTTCAACCCTGTTTTAATATGACATGAATGCGGTATACTACGTGCATGTGCAACCAATCAAGAATTATAGAGGCTATATGTCAGAAGCGCATGCCGAGATATAATTAAATATCCCTAACTCAACCTAATTACCAAAATACCTTCCTATAGAGAGGGGGATGTTACAATTCTCCTCCTAACAAAAATTTCGTCCTCGAAATTCTTACCGACCGATCAAAAGGTGAGGATACTGCCTCCTCATATGCTCTTCGGTCTCCTGTAGCCTCCTCAACGAATGGTTCCTCCAGAGAACCTTCACTAGTGGAATACTCTTATTCCTCAATTGTTTCACCTGAGACCCGATAATCTTGATCGGCTCCTCCACATAACTCAGATTACTGGAGACCTCAATCTCCTGAGCCGGTATCACATGTGTCGGATCCGACCGATATCTCATGAGCATACTCACATGGAAGACGTCATGTAACTGAGACATCTCACTCGGTAAAGCTAGCCTATAAGCCAAAGGTCCGATCCTCTCAATGATCTCATATGGACCAATGTACCTAGGGCTTAACTTACCCTTTCTCCCAAATCTCAGTACACCACGCCACGGTGATACCCGTAAGAATACTCTGTCACCCACATTATACTCAATGTCCCTCCTATGCTGATCAACATAGCTCTTCTGTTTCATCCCGAGCCGCCTTTAATGCGACTCAATCGGGCCACCTTATCAACAAGATCCTGAATCAACTCAGACCTCAATCATCCTTACGCCTCTTCATCCCAATACAAAGGCGATCTACACTACGCCCATACAGTGCCTCATATGGAGCCATCCCGATGCTACTATGATAGTGATTGTTATATGCAAACTCTATCAAAGCCAAGTACTGATCCCATGCTCCTCTGAACTCCAAGACACATGCCCGAAGCATATCCTCAACAGTCTTAATCGTCCTCTCACTCTGCCCATCTGTCTGAGGATGAAACGCAGATCAAGTTCAACCTAGTACCCATAGCGCATCGCAAACTCGCCGTAACCTCAAGTAAATCTGATCCCATCTGACACGATCGACATCGAACCCCGTGCCTCACTATCTCCGCCACATACTTCGGGCCAACTGATCCATAGTATTATTCTCCTCATCGCCAAGAAATGAGCCGATTTAATAACCGTCCACTATGACCCAGATAGCGCCATCTCGCCTCGGCCCCAGGCAACCCCATAATGAAATCCATGGTGATCCGCTCCCATTTCCAATTCAAATGGGCAACGAATGAAGCTTCCCTCATCGGAGCTTGGTGCTCAAACTTAACTTGGCGGGCACGCCAAACATCTAGAGACAAACTCACCACCGCTTCTTCATACCAGCCACCGTAAATGTTGCTTAAGGTGTTATACATCTTGGTAGTACCAGATGCATAGATATGTGGCCATGTGAGCCTCCTCCAAGATCTCTCGCCTCAGATCATCTACATCGCACACAAAGTCTCCGCCTATCCATAGAGTCTCATCTCTCACATCAAACTCAGATCTCGAATCAGCCTTCACTTTCTCAATCAGTCTCACCATAACAGGATCCTTATCTTGAACCCTCCTAATCCTGTCCAGTAGCATCGGTCTCAATCTCAATGTAGCCAATAATACTCCATCTTGCTCCAAATTCATCTCGCACATTCAAAGCTCTCAATCAATCAAATTAGGCAATCTCATTGCACGAATAACTGAACTGATCAGATGTGACTTCCTACCGAGCATCTCGCCACCACATTAGCTTTTCCAGGTGATACTCAATAAGACAACAGAATCCTTCAACAACTCAAGCCACCTCCTCTGCCTCAAATTCAACTCTCTCGCTCAAGAAGTATCTCAAACTCTTATGGTCAAGAAGATCCGAAAGGTCTCACCATACGGTAATGCCTCCAAATCTTCAATGCAAATACGATCGCAGCTTAACTCCAAATCATGAACAGATAGTTTACCTCATGAATCCTCAACTGCCTCGAGGCATAGGCAATGACTCTACCATGTCAGATCAAGACACATCCCAATCCTCGATGTAATGCATCGCAGACACCTCAAATCCTCCAAATCCCAGATGGAATAGCCAACACCGTGCAAGAGTCAACCGATGTTTCAGCTCCTCAAAGCTCTTCCGACACTCCTCGGTCCATCCGAATGACACATTCTTCCTCAAAGTTTTGTCGAGGGCCGAGATCAATGAAAACCCTCGACAAATCTCCGTAATAACCACCAATCCGAGGAAACTCCAATCTCCCAGACATTCCTAGGAGCTTCCCACTTCAAAGACCGCCTCAACCTTACTTTGATCTACTCAATACCTCTCCAATCACTATATGCCCCAAAAGATCACTGATCCAGCCAAAATTCACATTTGCTGAATTTGGCGAACAACTGCTCTCTCCTCATCGTCTGTAACACAATCCTCAAATGCTCACTATGCTCCGCTCATCCCTCGAATACACTAGGATGTCATCAATGAAAACAATAACAAACCGATCCAGTAGGCTGAAATACCTTATTCATCAAGGCCATAAAGTCTGCCGGCATTTGTCAACCCAAACGGCATCACTAGAAACTCGAAATGCCCATACCGCTCTAAATGCACTCTTAGGCACATCGGCCTCGCAATCTTCAATCGATAGTAACCAGATCGCAGATCTAACTTGGTGAACACCGAGCTCCTCTGAATCGATCAAATAAGTCATCAATCCTAGGCAAGGGTACTTGTTCTTTACATCACCCGATTCACCGCTTATAATCGATGCACGCCTCAAAGTCTCATCCT
This sequence comes from Erythroxylum novogranatense, assembly GCA_029891385.1. NCBI lineage: Eukaryota > Viridiplantae > Streptophyta > Magnoliopsida > Malpighiales > Erythroxylaceae > Erythroxylum > Erythroxylum novogranatense. The sequence continues at coordinate 41,521,176 of CM057227.1, forward strand.
TTTCTTCACAAATAAAACCGAGCTCCCATGGTGAGACACTTGGGTCTAATAAACCCTTCTCAAGTAACTCCTGAATCAACCTTCAACTCTCTCGGTTCCACAAAGCCATCCTATATGGAGGTATAGATAGGAGCGGTACCGAACGAGGTCAATGGTAAACTCGCTCTCCGATCCGTGGTAAACCCAGAACTCGTCAGAAACACATCTGAAATTCCTAACCACGGAATATCCTCAAGCCTCGCCAACTCGTGTCAATCACACGAGCCGATAGGCCTCACAACCTCCTCGCATCAACCTCGGGCACTAAGGAAAGAGATCATCCGGCCGGCATCGCCTCGCTAACTCCTCTCGAACACCGCTCTAGTCGCCAGAGACTCCAACACAACCTCCTTGGTATAGCAATCCATGATAGCCCTATGAGCAAGAAGTCAATCCATCCCTGAATGACATCGATCTCTCTCGAGGCAACACTATAAGGTCTCCTCAATATCGCTTGATCAATCAATCGAGCATCCCTGCAGCACCTCTCCCAATGCAATAGTAGTACCAGAGGTGTACTCACCTCTAGCCCATACTTTATAACATCTCCCTATCCCCATGCAATCTACATGCCATATGAGGTGCAATAAAGAATGTGTGGATCCAGATCCAAAGAGAGCAAATGCCTCAATATCGGAAAGAAGAAACATACCACCTACAACATCGGGAATCCACAGCCTCCCGCCATGGCATACACTGCGGCACGGGGCTGTGGTCGGCTGCCCTGTCCCTCGACCTCACAAAGGACCCTCGGCTCTACCACGGCCTCTACCTCGGCCCTCCGTCCGGATCCACCCACTCTACTCACAGACAACATACTACTCCCGACTCGTCCCACTACCAAAGAAGTTGAACTCTCAATGTATCGTGGCAATCCTCGACTGATGCTCACGAGCCGCACCTCAAACAAGCCCCAAGAAGCCACCAACACTCCCCATCGTGTCTTCTATCACAATGCGGCACACCGGAGAAATCGCCCGAGCCTCCGCCACTACCACTACCAACGATCCAAATCTCCTCTCGCCCAAATCCAGATCGTCTCGAACCTCCCGAGATCCGAAGTCCCGCCTCAAGCGCCACTAAAGCTCCCGCCAGAGCTACCTCGACTATCATCGGGCCGCCACCCGGGACCCAATCTCACCTTTTCCTCTCTCATCACCGCTTCCACTCTAACGGCAAGCAATTTCAACTCAATGAATGTACCCATGTCCGACCGAGCCAACTCTGTACGGATCTCAAGTGTTGAGGCCATTCTCGAACCTCCGCACTTATCACCCTCACGGACCATAACAAGAGTATAATCTATCACCATTAAATTTTACCTCATAATCACCACCGACATCCCACCGCTTTAGTTCCAAAACTCCCGCATCTTCATATCAAGATAAACCTTGGGCATATAATTATCCCCAAGGCCCTCGTAAAATCAGCCCACGACAAGAAGCAAGGCCCGGTGGTACCGCTCGCACGCCTTCCACCACTTATATGTCGGGCCCCGCAATGTTGATATCGCATAATCGAACCTCTCATCGTTCGCGATCCATCCGTCAAGACTCTCTCTGTCCTCTCCAACCATCCTCACCTCGACGGGTCTCAGATCGCCATAGAAATCTCTATACCGCCATTGCAAGCGAAGTCATACCTCCTTTCCCGCCTCACGGAACGCGAGGAGGCAGCCTCAAGACGAGGCATGAAGACTCCTACTTGCTCCCACGGATCCTCGTCACCGGTCGCCAACCCGATCACCTAGATCAAGACCTAAAGCAAAACAAAATTTACGATCGGTTTCAATAGCCCATCCGATTCATACCTATATTGTTACTATTCCCAAAAGATGTCAAATCATGCTCGATATCACTAAATGTAGCCCCTTACCATAGGTATCCACTGTAACGCCTGTAGTCATTCCGATACATATCCTACGACAAGAGACCACTACCGACAACAACCACTACACTCCTCATGGCATCCCAATCATAAGACAAGAATAAGAAACCGCTAATTTTAAAACCAAATTAGATTCCATTTCATTCATTCAAAACTTAGTAATTCACAACGTCAAGATTTTTTAATTTACACATGTTTCACATATCAGACGTTAAGTAACATATCAGATCGCATAATAACCAGATCTAACTATCGCCTCCAAAAGGAAGCCCAAATGACCGACCTTTGAGCCATTGCTTCTCTCGCCAATCCCGAAAGATACTACTCTACAATCTCCGAGGAGCTATCTGCTCATGCTAGGCCCGAAAAATAAGTTGCAATTTTGGGTGAGTTTGCGAAACTCAACGAGAAACCATCATCGATGGTTCTCCCAATTCATGCATCATATAAGCATGAAACAAAGATACACGCAGATTTATACAAAACATAACATTAATACAATCACGTAATAATTACAAATACAAGACAAGAATATACACCCGCTAAAACAGATATAGAATCCAAGATGCAATGCACACGTGACTCTTTTTCCAGCTCATTTCAAGATTGTGACCGAGCGATATCGCTGATCAAGATAGACGCTGTCTGGGAGAATTATCTCCCATCGAGCTCGAGGCTCGGTTCAGTATATCGAGCTCTAGGCTCGGTTCAGTACAATGGCGCCTCGGTTCACAACTTTCCTTTTAACAGTGTGATGTATTTGTGCATGAATGCACATGTTCCACAACAGTAAACATGGTATTTCACGGTCCAATATTCAATCCAATTAAACAGCTACCTCATGTAAATTCACAGTCAGTAATACCACATGTAATCCACGTAATCCCCGTAGGGTAATCAATCACAATTAATCCCCGTAGGCAATCAACATGCTTATAATTCATGTAATCCCGTAGGCAATCAACATCCGCTTATAATTCATGTAATCCCCAGTAGGGCAATCAATGCACAGAAACACGAGATTGGAATAACCAACTAGGTTACTCACACCAATTCAGTCCACATAAAATGTTAAAATTGCCTCAAATCAAGAACTCACAAAATCACACTTAAACTAGGTTTCATCCAAAATGCTCAAAACCAGCCATTAGTAATCAATTCATATCTCCCAACACACAATTCCAAAAATAGCAATATCAGTAGCAAAGGAAAGATAATAAAATATACTACAACTTCCATGAATACCATTCTCCCTAATTCCATCTCAATTAATTCATAAAAATCAACAAAACTCAGATGTCATGGTTGCGGTTACTGTTCACAGGCAATGGAACAGTAACTTTCCATGCAAAATTTCACCCTTCTATCATTGAAATTCAACAACACCTATTTCACACTAAATTAAAACCAACATCCCAAAGTTTCAGTGGCCACTAACCTTACCTCATTTTCATTTCTACACATTAAGTTATGAATAAAACAGTAACATCAATTAAAATTCCAACTTTCCAGATTTAAGGTTAACCTTAGTTCACCCACTTCCAATTCCTTTTTCACATCACTAGACATCAAAATAAATACAAATTAAATATAAATACAGTCATACATATATTAGGGCTAACACTGAAAAATTTACAGCATTTAATTTCTCCATTCAAAAACTCAATTAATTACCCTATTCAATCCAAAAATCAAACTATAACATTAACTTCAATGCATCTTCACCTAGCCTCATCCCTTTTTCATCAAATCATAATAACCATCACTTTAATGCTTACCTAAACCTAATACATGCTTTAAACCCTTTTAGTAACTACCCCACACTATCATGACATTTAATCCATATAAAAGACATCATTTAAACTCAAAACTATAATGAAAACTTACCTAACACAATTCTCCTTCAAAGCTCCAACTTCCAACTTTTACCTTCTAACCTTTATACCAAGCTACCACCTTTTCCTTCTCAAGTATATACAATACTCATCATCTAGCTTTGATGAGCTCAAAGAACTTTGCTTAAAGCTATGGAGAAAATGGAGAAAAGGAAAGCAAAAAAATCGATGGTTTTCAATGGAGGAGAAGTTTGTGTGTTTGTATCTTCGGATGGCTATAAAACAAAGCCTTAAAAAAATCAATCTTTAAAGACCTTAAGACATACCCATCCGTAAGCATTGAAGGAAGCATTTATTGTCACTTTATAAATGGCAAAATACCATTGGTTACTTTGTATTTGGAAAGTCAAAATAGTCATTTAATAATCCAGTCCAAAATTTTACTCCATTCAACTCCAATGACCCTACTTTCAGTCCCAAAATAATATACCCACTATTACTGTGCCACTGGGTAGCGATTTCTGCTACCGAGAATTGACCAATTCGCCACTTGGCGATTTTACCGGTCCAGGAATTTTCTCCAGAAAAATTCAGAAAAATTCCTAAAAATCCCTAAAAATGTAAAACGATTTATGGCACAGTCCAAATAATTTTCCAAACTCAATTACCCCATTAATTTCACACAAGAGTTCAATTTCAACCCTAAGTCGGAATATGACATGAATGCAGGTATACTACGTGCATGTGCAACCAATCAGTAATTATAGAGGCTATATGCTGTATGCGCATGCCGAGATATAATTAAATATCCCGAACCCAACCTAATTACCAAAATACCTTCCTATAGGAGAGGGATGTTACATCTCCTCCCATGCATGCCCACCGTGGAAGCTTGGTGAGAAACAGAGGTCCGCGATCGGCCCAGGTCGGCCTCACCACCGCCTCTCCTCTCGACCGAACTGGAAGCTCCTAGCGCCCTGCCTGTCAGCATAGGACTACTAGTGCTACCTCCTCCCGAATCGCTTCTCTCCTTTTTCTTCTTGTTCACAAGACTTTTATATACTCTATATTTTCCACCTTAGAGTTGCCTCATTTAATCGCTGAAGTCACCAAATTTCAGATAATCACCTTCTCCCAGATAGCCAAATGTAGTCCTGACTCAAACCGACGACATCTGGCAAATTTCACTCAAGATCAAGTCTGAAGCATACCGGATAATCAGATGAACCGGCGCCATACTTGCTTCACCGTCATCTCCTCTCGAGTGAGACTAAGGAACTCCTCTCGCTTCATGAACATATACCTCGACAAATACTTCTTCTTAAAAGCGCCTAAGAAGTTCTCGCCAAGATAACCCTACCCTCTTCATCTGACCGTCTCAAGACGGTCTCCCACCAATGCAGAGCATCTCCTCAAGCAAACTCGCAAAGATACACCACTCGCCATCCTCCTCGCAATCCATCTGATCCAACACCGCTCGTCCTCCACAACCATGTCTCGCCTTCCTCGGATCCGCCGTCCCAAAGAAGTTAATCGCCCATACTTCCTCGACTTGTCGAATCGCTTTCCTCTTAATCGGGGCGGAGCGTAGGTTGTGGCATCGACCCATACTTTGAACAAACGCTGAGTAAAGGCCTGAAACATCTTCGGATCAAACTGGGGCACTTGCCCGGGCGGAATCGACGATTCCTGAGTCGGCGATGGAATGGGCTCACTACCTAGCCCTACAAAGCTTCAAAGATTCACAGGGCTACGGACTATCACCCTCTCCTCTCTAGTCGGAGAGTCAAAAGCAGATCCTTGCATAACTCCTCGTGTCCTTTTACGAGGTGGCATCGTACTCCTTCAAATGGAAACACTAAGGATTAGCTATATAGCAATCTACATATATGCATGATATGCATGCCACTTAATACGATCAAGTAATGCAACAAGAAATCATATATCACACAATCCTATTATGCATTCTAAGCTAAGGATACTAAACCTAGGCGCTCTGATACCAAACATATTGGGCCCGGGCCCCGGATCCCCGATTCCTAAGGTGAACCCTCGGGTAGCGCCGGAGACGGGCGCCCCACAACGTCGGACCCGATCCCAACATTTAAACATAGTTCGATCATACACATACTTTCTTATACAATCGATCACCTACGCATGCATTCTAATCATAAACAATTCATCACGATTACATAAGCCATCAAGTTCATAAATTAAACATGTGTTTGAAACAATACACAGTATAAAATAAAGTTTCAATCCAAAATACATGAAATATGCTCCATGATAATGTGTTTGGAGGGCCAACCAAAATACGAACTTAATACAAGACTCCTAATTAGCTCGAAGTTTCCGATGCCTCGCAAGTTCAAAGATCGTCCTGCTCCGCACCTGAGGAGGGAAAGTAATGGGTCGAGCTACACACTCGATGGCTAATATAATTATAGCCATCGCACTAGCACAAATCCCAAAGATATGAATGTATATATATTATATCTATACAGACATCAATTCAAGCATTTCACATGCTACTCAAACAATTTACGCATTCAATAAACTTAATTCAATTCATAAATATGTCACAAAGCATTCACAATGAACAATCCACATATGCAATGCACATCACAATGGCTCGAGGGTTCCATGGAAACAAAAGGGAGAAATCGAAGTTTACACCCTGAACGAAATAAGTCCATTCGGAGCTCATAGGCCACAAGCGGGCAGCCGGGAGAAGGCTCTTGTCTACGTGCACGTGACGAAAGAAATGGTTCCACTCTTGCCCAAACAAAAGCACATATCCATGCTCATAATCATTTTATCATATGATATTCTTTCCTTTAGTCAAAATGTCGTAACCGAAGTCAAGGCATAACATGCTCAAAATCAAAATGTCATGCTATCCATTTCCATGATTCTTTCAAAATATGAAATTAAAATCATTCAGTTCATCACATTTAAACATGCATCATCTACAACATATATTCATACATAGGCAAGAATTTGCCTAATCACACAATAACTATAAGTATATTACCCACCTAAGATCGCTCGAGTAGTCGACTCATCGGTGTCCTTCCTCTTGCGATGAAATCGGGTCACTTGGTTTCCTAAACAACCAAGTTTCCATCCAATCAATATCCACAGAAAATAATCAAAGCTTGAAAAGCCAAAATAAAGCATTAAAAGTCTCCATCCGACTCCCATCTAAATTCTCAAACCCTTCAAACAATTTTCAACTTCCTTCTTCATATAACTCAGAAGCGCTTGATCTCTAGTTCACAACGGATCAAAATCACCTCAATTGACATCTACACCAAAAGATATGCCCAAAATACTAAAATTTCATTTTCGGACAAAGGGAGTTACGCCATGGCCAAGGCCAACAAGGGCGAGGAACCACAGATGTCATGGCGTACGACACGCATGCGCGCCCATGACGACGCTTTTCCCGACGCCACAAGGCAGCACCATCGTACGCGCACGCCGTGCAGAAATTCAAGACGCCAAGGCGTGTTTCGAGCATGTCGCGACGCATGGATCGGGAAACGTTCCGAACCCAAAAAATCCCTGATTTTCCAACTCCAATCCGTTCCAAACTCAAATGCAACACATCTAAGGCATAGATCAATACTTCTACTACAGTTATAACCCATTCTAAGCTTCAAATCCATCACAAACATATCAACCCAAAGAAATCTCTACATTTATGCCCCTAAAAACCCTAAAACCTTTGATTCTCACGGATTCAGCATTCTCAAGGTTTAAATCCAACCAAAACAATGTTAAACAAAGCATAACGTACCCGAAAAAATTTTGAATCTGTCAGAAATCGCTGAAATCGTAAGACTCTCTTTTGTCTTCTCTTCCTCCCTTACGACAACAACTTCTCTTTTCTTCTTCTCCATTCTTTCTTTCCTTTTCTTTTCCTTCTTCTATTTCCTTCTAATGACCTACTTAAGTCAAAGGAAACACATAGACCATTATACCCCTTCTTGCAAATCTTAAATCTGTCTAACTCAAGCAGTATTCCCAAAATGCCCTCAAACATTTCATTTCCTTTAATTCCCATTAAAACCACATCATAACAAATTAAGCTCAATAAACCGATTTTATGCACTAATACTCCCAATTAACTCAAACTAAGGCATAAAACCACAATTATCACAATTCATACTGAATAATATCATATAAAAAAAATTTGGGGTCTAACATGACTTTTCGTGAGGGACATACCGCAAACCCACATAACATGCATGATTCAAATTATTGTAAACTTGATTGCCAAACTGGCACTTGCTTGTAAACTTGCTTCTCATATAATTCGTAAAACATGATTTCATGTACATGTATTCTTGAAAGGAGAAAACCCCTTTTTAAATCTTTTTAATACTCATGAATGAAAATCATATAGCAAAATATAATCATTCATAATAGCATGTAATGCAACCATTGATGATGTAATTTAAAGCATTAAATCTTTCTTGATTTGAACAAAACAATGAGTGACTTATGTCTTCTATTATAAACATAAACCCACCTTGAATTCCTTGCTTATTCTTGCCTAGGAATGAGTTTCCTCTAGATCCTCTTGATCCTCTTGCCTCACTTGATTTCCTTAATCAAAAACCAAAATCCTAATCAATTTGGTGTTGAAAACAGAAAACTGAATCAAGAATTTCATGCTCAACTTTCATCCACAATTTGATATCCTTATAGACTGATTCAGAACTTCTTTCCTTCATGAAACTTATATCCCTATGTCTCTAGTTTACAACGCATCAAAAATCACCTCAATAGGACTTCTGTACCAAGAGATATGTTCAAAACATCAAAACATCTTTGAGCAGAAAATTGAGTTCGCGCCATGCGAACGACTGCCAGCCGCCAGCGGTGCACAAGATGCCTTCAAGACGTCGCGACGAAGGCCAGCTACTCGCCGTGACGAGAAAAAATTTCACACGTCGCGACGTGCAAGCCTTCCCCGCACGCCGCAGCATGCTCATGAGCACGTCGCGACATGCGGGTCTGGAAACTTCCTCCGAACCTGATTTTTCCTGCTTTTTCCCACTTCAATCCTACTCTTTTGCTAATGCAACACACTTAAACTTTAGATCATGCTTGATACTTCATTTCTAAACTCATTTAACACAAAATCATCAATAAAACACAATAAGATCAACAACCCTAAGAGATTTCACCTATTTTTCTCGAAAACCCTAAACAATTGTTTCCAACATCATTCCAAGCAAATCTAGGGTTTAATCCATCTCAAACAAGAAGAAATAAACTCATACTTACCAGAGAATGCTTCAAATCCTTCGAAAATCGCCAACCCTAGCTTTCCTCTTTTTCTCTTCTTCTTCTTCTCTTCCCACAACTATCTTTTCTCCTTTCTTTTCTTTCCCTTTCTTTCTTTTCTTCTTCTAATTCCCTAATCTCTAAAAGAAGGCACAAAGACTAGAATGCCCCTCCTAGTTAGGCTTTAACCACCCCAACTTAAGTGACTTGCCCGTTATGCCCTTATACACTTTTATTCTTTCTTTACCACTTATTCCACACTAATCTCAAATTCATCCTAATTTTCCACTAACACTTCCATTAAAAACAAACTATGCAACAATTTACACAATCAACATAATTCATACCTAATAACATCAAGAAAAACAATTTGGGGCCCCACATTTCTCCCCCTCTTAAAAAAAATTTCGTCCTCGAAATTTACCTGAATCATCGAAGAGGCTTGGATACTTCTCCTTCATGGCATCCATAGGCTCCCACGTGGCTTCTTCCACTGAATGGTTCCTCCACAGAACTTTAACTAGCTGAACCGTCTTGTTCCTGAGGACCTTTTCCATTGTGTCCAAGATCTTTACTGGGATTTTCTCATAACTCAAATCGTCTCTCAACTGGATTTCTGCAGCCTGAATGATATGGGAAGGATCCGATCGATACCTCCTCAACATGGAAACATGGAAGACATCATGAATATGAGACAATTCTGGCGGCAATGCCAACCTGTAAGCTAGTGGTCCAATCCTCTCAAGAATCTCATAAGGACCCACATATCTTGGACTCAACTTGCCTTTCTTGCCAAACCTCATTACTCCCTTCCAAGGAGACGTCTTGAGGAAAACTTTCTCACCGACTTCATACTCCATCTCCTTCCGATGAGCATCAGTGTAACTCTTCATCCTATCCTGGGCTGCCTTAAGCCGCTACTTAACCAGATTGACTTTATCCACTATCATCTGAATCAATTCTGGTCCGACCAGTTTCCTCTCTCCTTCTTCGTCCCAACATATCGGAGTCCTACACCTCCTTCCATACAATGCCTCATATGGAGCCATCTGAATGCTCGAATGGTACGAATTATTATAAGCAAATTCGACCAATGGCAAATGCTCATCCCAAGCTCCTTTGAAATCCAACACACATGCCCTAAGCATCCCCTCAAGTGTCCGAATTGTCCTCTCTGATTGACCATCCATTTGAGGGTGAAACGTCGTACTAAAATGCAGCTTAGTACCTAAAGCTTCATACAAGCTTCCCCAGAATCTCAAAGTAAACTGAGGATCCCTGTCAGAAACTATAGAATCTGGAATCCCATGCAATCTCACTACCTCATCAATGTACTTCTTGGCTAGCACATGCAACGAATCAGTCTGCTTGATTGCCAGAAAATGGGCTGACTTCGTCAACCTATCCACAATAACCCATATGGCATCATGCTTCCTACTAGTCTTGGGCAAACCCATCAGAAAATCCATGGTTACTCTTTGCCACTTCCACTCAGGAATGGACAATGGCCTTAACTTGCTCGAAGCTCGATGTTCAAATTGACTTGCTGACACACAAGACACTTACTGACATACTCTGCTACATCCCTCTTCATGCCCTTCCACCAAAAATGCTCTCTTAAATCTCTGTACATCCTAGTACTACCTGGGTGCATGGCATAAGGCGCATTGTGTGCCTCATCCAAAATCTCATCCTTGACCTCTCTGCTATCTGGAATACAAAGTCTGTCCCCCACTTCATGAGTCCATCTTCTCTCACTACTACTTCAAAAACCTTACCATTTTGAATTTCTTCCCGAAGCTTGCTCAAATCTGCATCCTGTGCCTGCCTTAACCTTCGTCCTGAGTACCGGTCTCACTCTGAAATTAGTTGGAAGGCAATTTGGTTCTTCCTGCTTCAAGCTTATCTTAAGCTTGGCCATCTCTTCCAATAAAGGAAGATAAACCGTCTGAACGTGAGCAATGGAAGACTTCCTGCTCAAAGCATCCGCCACTACGTTCGCTTTACCTGGGTGGTACTCGATCAACAAATCATAGTCTTTGAGTAACTCAATCCACCTTCTCTGTCTCAAATTCAATTCCTTCTGGCTCAGTAAGTACTTGAGACTCTTGTGATCAATAAAGATCCTTGTCTGAACCCCATATAGATAATGCCTCCAAATCTACAAGGCAAAGATCACTGCTGCCAACTCCAAGTCATGATTCGAATAATTCAACTCATACGGCTTCAGTTGCCTTGAAGCATATGCTATTACCCTGTCTCCTTGCATCAATACACAACCGAGACCCTTCCTCGAAGCATCACTATATACCATATAGCCCCCATCACCAGAAGGTAAAATCAGCACTGGAGCACTTGTCAATTTGAGCTTGAGCTCCTCAAAGCTCTTCTGGCATTCATCAATCCAGATAAACTTCTAATTCTTCCTCAATAGCTTGGTCATCGGAGCAGCTATCATGGAGAATCCTTCTACAAACCTCCTGTAGTAACCTGCCAGACCCAGAAAACTCCTTACCTCTGTCACTGTCTTGAGCGCATGCCAATTCACCACTGCTTCAACTTTCCTCGGATCAACATGAACACCATCCTGCGATATCACATGTCCAAGGAATGTCACCTCATGAGCACGTCTCGACGTGCGGGTCTGGAAACTTCCTACGAACTCGATTTTTCCTGCTTTTTCCCACTTCAATCCTACTCTTTTGCTAATGCAACACACTTAAACTTTAGATCATGCTTGATACTTCATTTCTAAACTCATTCAGCACAAAATCATCAACAAAACACAACAAGATCAACAACCCTAAGAGATTTCACCTATTTTTCCAGAAAACCCTAAACCATTGTTTCCAACATCATTCCAAACAAATCTAGGGTTTAATCCATCTCAAACAAGAAGAAATAAACTCATACTTACCAGAGAATGCTTCAAATCCTTCAAAAATCACCAACCCTAGCTTTCCTCTTTTTCTCTTCTTCTTCTTCTCTTCCCACGACTATCTCTTCTCCTTTCTTTTCTTTCCCTTTCTTTCTTTTCTTCTTCTAATTCACTTATCTCCCCCATTCAGGTGACGAGCAAGAGACCGAGTGAGTCACGAGTTATGGCAGCACTCCATTTTCTTTTTGTTATGATGTATTTTTGGAAGTCAAGGCTTTAGTTACATTTCAAGTTTATTGGTTCAAGTGCATTTTGTATTTTGGCTCTTGAACTCAAGTTGTAATTTGGTTTGAAATGTCCTTAAAGCTTTGTAAAACTCATCTTTTGGATAATTATTTATGGATGTGTTTGATTTAATCATGAAAGCAAGTTTTAGTTTGTTCACGGTGGGTCCATTGAGCTTCCGACGGTCTTTTTCCTTAATCCTTTAATTTACACATTCCACCTCACGCATCAAGCACCACGCTCTCATGTCCTATGTTGGGCTCCGGAAACGGGGTTCAACACATATAGCACATTCATCGGATCTAATTTTAGCATTCAACATATAATTGAGAAGTCAATTTCCATATTCACAGTCAATTTGCAAACACTTTCAATATAGTCCTGAATTTCAAACTCCTCAAACCATCAATGTCCAGAATTAACACAATAATATCAGTAATAGTTCAATATCTAACAGTTAATTAAGAACCATTCAAATATAGTGAGTAAACATCTAAGTTAACTCACAGTATGCTCCAGATAGCTACTATCATGACGAGCTAGCAATGTTTGGAAGTTTTCAGTTAATTTGTGGTTCTAAATCATGCAATACATACATATGTACACAGTACTAACTTGTTTAATCAAATAAGTACTCAATCATACACATGTATATATGTTATATTCAATGCATGTTTAATTGACTTTTCCTAGGCACGTATCTTTAATCACAAGTATTAATCATTCAAATATTATAGCTTGTACATAACTTGTTTTCAATTAGGTTATGCCTTAAGTAAGTTTGATTACTCCAAATTAATCACTCATTCATTCAACAATCTTTTTTTTTGCTTTATATTCACCTAATTTCTGAATTTTCATTCATTGAAACCTAGTTCACATTGTTCAAATCCTTTGAATCACATTTGTAATCATAAGAACATCTTTATACCATTAACAACTCATACTTCTCAAATTCATATACATTGATATCAAATCAATCCATTCCTTAAGTTTCATCATCAATTAACAACCTAACCTTATCAAAACCTAACCACTTAATCCAACATCAAACTAGGTTCATTTTCAAGCCCCAATCAAGTTCAAATACACCAATGTAAAATGTCTTGTCCTTGTATGGTTCAACAATTTCACAAAATAGAATTTACCATATCAAAACCTTGCCCACAATCGTGGGGTACCTGACAGAAGCTAATGCATCTACCCATGGTCGTGGGATTAGTGCCACGATCGTGGACTACTCATTTCCCATATTCATTCACCTTCATTCCAATTTCAAAACACCTTCATAATAATCCCTAAATTATGCCTAAAATATACCTTAATTTTATGTCAGTTCCTCATTAATTTTATCACTAATTCTAACTAAAAATCATTCATTTGGCAGCTCAGAACTATTGTCTTTCATGCATCAAACAAAATAGAAACTATCCAATTCACCATCACATTCCAGCACAACCTCAACATAAGCATAACATGCAATCAATCCCAATTCATTCATCCTAGGATTTCTATTATAACATGACATAAAGAACATTCTTTTACTTACTTGTCTAGCTCAAATTTCCACCACAGTGATCAAGCTAATTCAGCTCTCTATGCATGCAAAATCATCTAAGTACAAGATGAAAACAGGATGTTTCCAACAAAGGTAAAATGATGATAGCAGATTATAGTTATCTTTGAGCATATTTTCTTGTATAGATCTTGTAGTGAGTATGAACGAAATGGAAGCAAGGTGTAGAAGTTGGGAGGGTTTCGGTGGTGAGAGTAGTGGAAAAGAAAAGAATGAACTAAGCTGAAACTTCTCCTACAGAAACTTGACACATCAAATGCTAGGTGTCACCATCTTACATTAACATTTTTCCTTAGGCATGTAAGTCACTTATCCTATGTATATGTTGCCAATTTTCACCTAGTTATTAGTCCATTTGTCACTCCATGATCAATTCCATTTGTCAATTAATTAGCCATGCCAATGGTCACTCAATTATAGGCTTAGTCATCCTAATTTTTCATGTGTCAATTTGTCTTACCACTTGGCATTTTTCTTACACCAAATGTACATTTTAATTCATTAATTTTCCAATTGTACCAATTAATTCCAAATTTACTACTTTTAATCAACAAACCAAAATGCAAGGTATAAATAATACACAATTCACATCATGATCATTTTAAACCTTTCATACCTTGGAATAAATCAAATGAGTGCATATACATTCTTTGTAATATATATTAAATCATAATTCATGTGTGTATACTATCATTATGTATGTGAATGGAATGCAATCCATGAATTCTTAATGATATGGCCATGTACAACTATCTAAGGGTCTAACCCTCAATTTGGAAAACGGGCTATTACACAACCATAGCTTATAATCAAAAAACTTATTTATATATTAAGGCGCTCAAGCTCGCATATGCAAACAAATTATGAGTCTCATTAGTTAAAAAGCTCTCTCAACTGCAAATTTAAGCATATAGAAAAATTCTTATAATATCTCTAGAAATATAATTCCATTTCTATATCAAAAGCAGTATCCAAACAAGCTCAGGACCTAACTAAAAGCCTATTGATCCATAGGCTCACCATTGATATTTTCTCATATTAAGGTAAAACTTGATTGGACTTCCCATGTTCAACAGATATTCATTTCAGGCAACTGACAGATGAGTGTGCATAATAGAACATAGATTAAGGTACTGAATTTATTATGTCAGAAAGTCATTTGGAAGATGAGAACCTTATGACATTAATCAATAAGGCATCTCTTGATGGATGATTTGTAGTAGTCTATGATCTTGAGAAAATTAAAGAGTGTACCTCCTCTCCTCCATCAAATTTCATATTGGCTAATGCATAAGCAACTTACAAGTAATTACAGATTCTTAAGTACATATGTCTACTCTACAAAACTTGGAATTGGTTTATTGAATTATTTCAAACAAGTTTCTATTTATGGTTCATCATTTTTCTTACCTCTCATTTCACTCAAAAAATGACTCCTCCTCTAAAAGGTTAGTGCTGACGAGAATTCTTTCCACTTATTGACAAGTTATGATTTTATTCCTTTCTAGACTAAGAAAATTCACTAATGTAATGGTCATGCTTCTTGGAGACATTCAACAAATTAATCATGAAATTATAACTTTTCATTTCATTTCATTCTTGTTTCATCTTTTTACATTGTTTTCAAGTAGATCTCTACTGCAATATAGTTAATGTTTCCATCTTCAAATAGATAATAGCCAATGATTTTCAATCATTTTAGCTCTCAATTTTGATTGAAAGTCCATCAATGTCTAATCAATATATATCACCTAACACATACACTTTCCATCTATATTGAGGAAAATAGTTCTATACCCCAGGTAGGTAATGCTATAAATAAATATCCTATATTTTAAATATTATAGGTGATAATTTAGAGTATACAAATCATATTAATGAATAACAGAAGGGACAAATCTTAGGATGAAGAGCACCTATAATCTCAAAACAGAAGGACGTGAAAATAGCCCATAGGTGACAGGAACAATGCTTTATTGATCATAACTATTAAAGGTTTGTGGCAACTTGCCAGGTTTGAATTGCAACACATGTGATATCATGTACTTGATTTTTGTTTAAGTGGTTAGCCACTTGCTGATGAATCACCATATGTACTAAGGACCCAAAAAGGATATTTCTATTTATGCATAGATCATTACAATCAATTTGCTTGAATTGATTAAGCTACACTTGCACTGACCTATATAGTTGGTAGAAATGGTTGAGGAAAGAAACACAAAGAAACGAGTTAGAAGAGGCTAAGAAGCCATGATTCAACTATACTTAGAGATTAAAAACAAAAAAGTGAAAGTCGTGAACATTATTAAGTTAGACATAACATAATGATGGTCTATATAAACATTAATTTTCAAAAAATATTATAACAGAACTAGTGTTGTTGCAAGTTATTTTCAAAATTAGAAAAACTCTACTACTGTAACTAGATTTACAATTAGAATTTTTTTTTTGGAAATTAAAACTGAATTATATTATGAAAACTAAAACTTAAACACTATCCTTTACAAGGATCCTACAAGAAGAAATGAGAACATCTACATTACTCAACATGTACACAAATTACACTTCAAAAATCAGATCGACTAAATCAATCTAAGTTTATGGCTGATGTAATTTTCCTTCTGTTTAGCTATCAACGTCTCTCTAATCAAATTAACTATCGTCTTAACTAGTTCATATTTATGAAGCTCCTCTTTTTTTGTAAATTCTTCTATTCCTCTTCCTCCATCTATAATAGACCACCATCTGAAATGATGTCTTAATAATAAGACTATCCCGCTGGCCAGGTTTAGAGTACCTAATGATGTCATTCAATGTTTCTTCCCATTTAAATAAGAACCTTGGAATTCTAATCATGTGCAATATCCTGCTCCATACTGATTTACTGAACTCACATTCAAAGAAGAGATGGTTTCTACTCCCATTTGCTAGTTTATATAAAATGAAAAGGGGATCAAAACTTTCAAACCAACAATGTTTTATTCTTAACTTGTTTTTAATTGTTATCCATAAGAAGATTATGAATTTTGGGCATATAACCTACCTTTAAACTAAATCTGTAACATCCCGTCACCGATAGGATGTGTACAGTTCCTCTTATACGTATTCTGTATACGTATTCTGCATCTGTATTTATAGCCTCTGCACATTTGATAAATGTTCAGCATTTCATTAGCATTTGTATGTACATGCATATATGACAGAATTTCGACTTGTTTGTGTCATTGGAGACTTTGTGATTAAGGTTTAGTATGCTTTGATTTGTGAATTTGGAGAAATTGTGTTATTAGTGGAATTTAATATTTTAGAACTTCGATTTATGAAATTGAGGAGTCAAATTGAACATAGGCATTGAGAATTGAAAATTGGAGTATATGATAATGAGTTTTCTAATTTTGTGGAATTATAGGAATTTTTCTGGAATTTTTGAAGTATTAGGCCCGGACTGGAATAATGGCTTAGTGACTGATTTAATCGCGATTTTGGTTCCGAATTCGATTGATAATTGATATGAGATCATTTAAATTATGATTTGAGGAATTAGGGTATGAACTATTGAAATTCGGGAGAAATTAAAGTTAGAAATTGAATTGAGGTGGTTTGGATTGGACTTGTGGTAATCAAAATTGCCAAACAAGCCTTAAGGTTTCTGTATATATATATAAAGCCTATGCCTTTGAACTTTGAGAGACGATGCTTGTTTCTTTTTCTAGAGAAAATTGTTTTGTTCTTCTTCTTCCCTTGCGTGGATTTCTTGGTGATTTGGAAGAGTTTAAGGC
This sequence comes from Erythroxylum novogranatense, assembly GCA_029891385.1. Taxonomy (NCBI): domain Eukaryota; kingdom Viridiplantae; phylum Streptophyta; class Magnoliopsida; order Malpighiales; family Erythroxylaceae; genus Erythroxylum; species Erythroxylum novogranatense. The sequence continues at coordinate 41,538,753 of CM057227.1, forward strand.
TTAATCAAGTAAGTTATTGTTTATTTATGTTTTCTATAGTTTGATTCAAGCAAGAAATTAAGTGATTGATTGTTTAGGAAGTTAGAAAGTTTCGGATGATATAGGTTAGGGTAAAATGTGATTTTGATTTGGGTGATTATGGAATAATGCTTATTTGATGGATTTGAGGTTAGAAATAAGTTGTGTTAAGCGAATAGTATTGTTTTGGAGTGTTTTAAATGAATTTGGAAGGAAAGGGATCGGATTATATTAGAAGAATCTGGGTTTTCTGGCGATTCTGGGTTCGCACGCCGCGGCGAGCGAATTTTTCCCCCATGCCGCGAGGCATGCGAGGCAGGCCGTAGCGAATGAAAATTCGTCGCACGCCGCCTCAAAACCAGACGCACGTCGCGGCGAGCGGGCGTGATTACGCCGCAGCGAGAGGAGACGTGCGCGTCGCGGCGAAGGGGCGATGTGAGGAATGCACCGCGGCGAGGCATGTGGACGCCGCGGCGAGGGATGCAAGTTTCCGAAATAGTAATTTTGAAAATTTGAGGTTTTGAATTTGGGGAATTAAGTGAATAACATTGTTTTGGAGTGTTTTGAATGAATTTGGAAGGAAAGGGATCCGATTATATTAGAAGAATCTGGGTTTTTTAGCGATTCTGGGTTCGCACGTCGCGACGTGTGACGAACACGCCGCGGTGAGCGAATTTTTCCCCCACGCCGCGAGGCAGGCCGTGGCGAATGAAAATTGCCGACGCCGCTGGCGAGACAGACGACGCCATGCGAAGCGGGCGTGATTACGCCAGCAGCGAGAGGAGACGACGCGTCATGCGTAAGGGGCGATGTGAGAGTGCGCCATGGCGAGCGCGTGGACGCCACGCCGAGGGCGACGAAGAGAAGCTTCATGGCGAGGGATCAGCGCCATGGCATGGGGATGCAAGTTTCCGAAATAGTAATTTTGAAAATTTGAGGTTTTGAATTTGGGGAATTAAGAATTTGATGATGCAATTAGATAGGATTGCATTTCAATTTGGAGTCTATGAATTGAGATTTAGAGTATGAGATCGGAAATTGGATTCGTGTTTAAAATGTCATAACGTGCATAGTACGTACATTATTTGATATAATTGAAAATTTGATTTTGAAAATTGGTCAATTTAGTAATATTCAAATATTCTGATTTGATAGAGGCTCAAGTGGAGCGTCGCTTCTCTGACGCAGCTGAGACTTCCCGGCAGTAGCGCGAAAGTTTATAGGTGAGTAACCTAGTTGGTTTCTCAATCTCTGATGTGTTATGTGCTTTGTATGTGAATTATCTATGCTTCTGATTAAGTGATTCGCATGAGATAAGTTATTGAGAATTGCGAATGCATACTAGGCATGATTAGAAATCAAGAATCGATAGCCAGGTGGAGCATATTCGATCCGACCGAGCTATAAGCTCATTATTGTGATAAGTGAGAAGGGATTAGTGCATACCCAGAGGGCTCTCCTATCCCTAGTGCGCGTGGGCAGTAGTGCATACCCAGAGGGCTCTCCTACCCCCAAAAACGCGATTTTTGTGTAATGTGCCCAGAAATGGGATAACTCTGACGCCCAGTCACAACACTAAAAATGAACTGGAAATCATTGTGCATTTAGTCTGTGATTATGCTGTGAATATGATATGGAATTAATTGAAACTGTGTGATTATGATTGTATGAAATTCTGATTTATAATTCGAAATATGATATGTGTTGCTTTGTACGCGATTTTGCGTAATGCATGAATTGGGTAAACCATCGATGATGGTTACTCATTGAGTTTCGCAAACTCACCCAAATTATGCGACTATTTTTCGTGACAAATGTAGTGAGACTTCTAGCTCCAGTTTTGGGACTCTTCCTTTTGTGTGTGCTTGCGAGAGGAGCATGGCCCATGTGTCGGTCATTGGGGATCCTTTGGGATATTTTGGGGATGACCTAGATAGGAGCTATTATTGTTCATTTTGGCTCTGTATATTTGTAATGATGATAGAAGTATGGTTTTCAGAAATGAGTTAAGAAGTACTCTTTTGGTTTCAAAATTTTAGTGAATGTGATCATTACTGCTTAAATTATTGATGCCATGAGGTTTATTAGAAGTGATTGTTTGGTAGTACACCCTCATCGTAGGATATGTATCGGTATGACCTACGGGCGTCCCGGTGTATACTCTACGGTAAGGGGACGCTACAAAATCTGTCCATAGGACTGCGACCACTAGAGCCACTTCTATACTATAAGCTGATTTGTTAGTGAAATCACTGCTAGTATGAGCAGTCTATATCTTCTTATCCATTCTAGTATTAGTAGGCAAGTCAGAAAAATAGCTTTCCAACAAATGAAAAAAACTAATATTGTTCATCCTATCCCTTTCCTAGATGAACCTTGCAACTTTTGCCTCCTTAGGAATCCTACTTTTTAGAACTTGTAATTCATTTTGCAACCACAAGGGGTTAAAATTGGTCCAGTTATCAAACCAAAAACTTATATCTTCACCATTCCCTACCCTATACTTCATATAGGGTTAAATATTCTCCCTAAGATTCGATAAACTCTTAAAGATCCAAGAATAGTCCCTATTCAGTTGAAGTTGCCAAAAGCTTTGGACAGAGAGATGGTAGGTTTGCACCTATTTAACCCACAACGCTTCCTTATCAACAAATAACCTCCAAATCCTCTTTATTAGTAAGACCCGTCACAATTGGATAATAGATAAAACTCCTAATCCCCCTTGGTTTTGTGACAAAATAATTTCATTTCATTTGACCTTAGCCCCTTTTCATTTTTCAGTATTACCATTCCATAGAAAAGATTTTAGCAACCTTTCCATTTCCTTAATCACTCTTTTAGGAATAACCACATAAGATGCCTAGTGGACATGCATGCTATTCAAAATAGACGTAATAAGGGTGGCTCTTACAGCTAATGATAAAAACCTATTTTGCTAAGTAAAAATCTCTAACTCTTAAATTCTTTAACAATCGCAAGAAATGTGAGAATTTTAGCTTACTCGATATGATTGGCACTCCTAAGTAACAGAAAGGAGTTGCCTACCACATGTTGCAAATCCACTCTGGATTTAAAACATCAAAGGAAACATAAACTTTGCTCTTCTGCACATTTATCATCATCCTTGACTATCCCAAAAAAGTGTTCTCCAAGCTCATCATCATCCTTATGATATGAGGTTCAGCCTTGCAAAACAAAATCACATCGTCTACACATAGCAGATGTTATAGTTTCAAGTCCCTACATTTGTGATGGTATTGAAACAATCCATTACTTTCAATAAGTTTTGAATAAGTATATATAAACCCTCCATAGTTATAATGAATAGGTAAGGGAAGAGAGGATCCCCTTACCTAATCCCTCTATTATTAATAACGGTTTTGTCAAAATCTTATTGACTAAAACATTTATTGAAGTGGTTTGAATACATTGAAGGATCCAATGGAAAAATCTATTACGTAGTCTGATGGCTTCCAAGCAATCTTTCAAAAAATCTCAACTAATAATATCTTAAGCTTTCAAAAGGTATATCTTCAATGCGCAACTCTTAATTTTTTTTCTAGTATGATATTCCCCCAACAACTCTTGAAGTAACAATATATTACCCCCAATGCTTCTTGAAGGTAGGAAAGCTCCTTGTGCCACATTCACCACCTTCAACACTACTACTTTCAATCTTTCTACTAGTAGAGTGGCAATAATTTTATAAACCGTTGAGCAATAAGAGATTAGATGATAATCTATGATCATCTCAGGACTATTCTTCTCTGAATCAAACAAATGAAAGTATGATTAATCTCCTTCAATAATGATCCAAAAGCAAAAAACTCTAATATTGCATTAGTTAATAAGGGGTCTATTATGTTCCAAGTTTGCTAGAAAAACCTACTGAAAAGCCATTAGGACTCGACGCTTTTGAGCTATGTAACCGAAAAACCACCTCTTTCACATGTTGAGTAGTGAATGGGGCATTCAACATCTCCTGATTATCTTGACTAGGCTGGAACTCCATCATATTCCTCACTCCAAAACCATTATGTTTGACTTCTGTGCTTTTCAATAGCTTTATGAAATAGCCTTGGATATGATTAGCAATCTCCTTTTGTAGAGTTATCATATTCCCCTCCCAATCTTTCAGAACTGTGATAGTGTTTGTATTTCTCCGAGCTAACACCGATGCCTAAAAATATTTTGTGTTCATATCATCATCTTTGAGCCAATTCTGCCTCACTTTCTATTTGTTGATTTAGACCTGCAATTTAAGAGCTTCTGAATAGTTCTTCATACATTCTGCTTTGAGAACTTTTAAGTTGTCATTAAGTGGATCCAAATAACTCCTCTGTTGAATCTCTGTCAATGGCTACTTTTTAATGTTCTTTTCAATTCTTCGATGTCTCTTTTCAAATAAATTTTAATTCTTCAATGTCTTTTTAACTGTTTAATATCATTGTTTCTAAGTTGATTATCAGGTACTTGTTGTTTCTTTCAACATTGTCATTTTTATTCTTATGTTAAAGATATATTCGACCTTTTTTATTTTGAAGGTTCTGAAAAATTAGAACTCAAGGAAGAAATCAAGAACAGTGAAATATGCAATACAATATGAGGAGGATGAAGAAAAACACATTGTATGTGTTAAGATAAAAACTATAAAAGTATTCGTCAGCTTATTCATGTTTGTTCATATTAACTTTGTTAAATTCTTTAATTTCACTTGGCTTATAGATTCTATAGTATTCTTTAGTTACTTATTATGTTATCATTCTTATACCTTCTATTTGATTATCCTATCAAATTTGGCACAAGCTAAGTATGCCTTCAAATTTAGGTTATATGTTTAAAAATATATTTTTGCAAATAATGAATTATTTGATTATTCCACGAGATTTGTTACAAGTTATGTATGCCTTTGAATTTAGTTTGCATGTTCATAAATTCTATTTTTATAAAGTCTTGATTGACCATAGCTTGGAGATCCTATTTTTAAAGTCCATTATTACTAACTTTGGCCACTGATCTATTAGTTTATAAGTTTTCTTCTCTTTATAAGTTTTAGAAAATTGTGTTGGGTGATTTCAGCTATTTTCAAACTTTGGACTCAAAATATAATTAACATTTGTTGGCCCCCATTTTTTTTTCTCGAGTCAAGCATGATTTAAATGAATTTTGAGGTTCTGATGGATTTATTTTTATTGAGTTATTATTATATTAATGTTAGTTAGATTATATGACATGGGTTAATGGAATTAAAGTACTAAGATAATAAGGATGTTCAAGGGCATTTTTGGAAGACCACTTAAGGTTAAAAGAACCTAAGCTTATAATGAAGGGCAAAATGGACTTTTTGGGCTCATTAAAGGGTAAATAGGAGAAGAAGAAAAAATGGGCTTGGATGTGAAGAAGCCAAAAAATGAAAATTAGAAGGAAAGAAGGAGAGAGTTTCAGTTTTGAGAGGAAATAAAGAAGAAAAGCTATGTTTTGATTTTTCTTAGTCTTAAAGAGTGATTTTAAAGTTGTTAAAGAAGAGAAAAATGAAGAGGAGGGTTAGAGCTTCCATTAGACCCAACAATCTCACTATTTGGTGAAGATTTAAGGTAAGTTTGATTTTAATCTTTTGGATTTTTAAAAGGGTTTTGGTTCATAAAGCTTAAGAAATGTATGGGTTTAAGAATTTTAGGCTCAATTTTAGTGAATATGTCTTGTGGGTTCTCCAATTTGAATCCCTATTGATATGAGAATTTTTTCTTGATAAAAGAAATCAAAGAAGGCAAGAGGAGCAAGAGTAGGGGCATTTTTAAGCAAAGTTTCAAGCAAGGAAATCAAGGTGGGTATACGTTTATAATAGAATAAATAAACCAATAAATGTTTTCTTTTAATCAAGGAAATTTAATGTTTTTAAATTGCATCATAAATGTTGCATTTGATGCTTCTTGAATGAATTGAGAATTTGCTATGTGTTTGATATGTGAATTGGGTTGATGATTTGGAAAAGACTTTCAAAATGATTCTTTTGAAAAGATACATGTTTATGAAATCATGTTTTTGGAAATAGTTTTCGAAATATCTCATGTTCATGAAAAACAAGTTTTTAAGAATGTGCCATTTGGGAAAATGGTTTCCCGTTCATGAATTACATGTTATGTGGGTTTGGTGTAATCCATTCAAGAATGTCACTTGCATGTTGACCAAGTTAAAGGCTTCTCCCGCCTGCCCGCTAGTGACACGCAGCTCCTTTATAGACTCCCTCAAGTTTACACCTACGTAAAACCACTATGTGGGATTGAGATAGTGCCTCAAGTTTACGACTACACAGGACCATTATGTGGAAATGTGTAGTTCATCATGTTTATGGATTTACCCAAACCATTTTGATGTGTTTATATGCTTATGTGATGTTGACAAGTTTGATGCATTCATGATTAAATATTTGTGAATTCAGTTGTGAAATTGAGAATGATACTTTAATGAATTTAATTAGAACTTTGTATTGGCAAATGAACATTTCAAAGGTTTTGCTTTTCTTTTGTTATAAACTGTTACCTACGAGCTTTCAAGCTCACCGCCTTTCATTCCCATCTCCAGGTGATGAGAAAGAGATCGGGGTGAAAGAGAGTCAAGGCATTCGTTCAATTATGCATATTTTGTATTTTAAGTTAGAATGATGTAAAAACAAGACTTTAGACACATATTGAGAATTATGGGATTTTGTATCTTTTGTATTTCCGATTTTTGATATTGATGATGTAATGTGACTTGGAATGCCAATTAAAGCTTTGTAAACTCTTATTCTATGATGTTAACAAAATATGGATTTGAGTAGGGATGATTATTAAACTAAAATATGAATTTGAGTTTGAATGATTGTTAAGTTGAACTGTGAATTGTGTATGAATAATGTTAAGTTGGAATTTTTTATATTTTGAAGAATTTATTAACTTGAGATGATGACTTTTGAGCATGAATTGTGGATATGTATATACACATAAGTGAGATCATATGGAAAAAGGAAAGATAGGAATTTTATGAATGACGCGAATTAGTTGTAAGGGATGAGTCAATGAGTAGAGATTAGGAAGTTTATTGAAGTCAAGTTGGTAGTTGAATGGTTATGCTTATGAGTTTCCAAGTTGTACATTGCAAATTTCAAGTTTCTCATAAGAGTCAAATTGGGTTTTTGACTTCAGCAGAAAATCTGGATTGAGCTAGGCTGAATTAGACAAAGTTGTCTTCTTGAAAGTTATATCTTATCTTTCTAGCTTTCCATTGATATAAAGTTTGAAATTATTGGACAATGCAGTTAGAATATATGATCATTAGAAGTTTGTGATGATGTTTATGATGGACTTTTGGGATAGCCACATTGATTTGAAATTTTGACCCTTATAGAGGTAGAAATTGATTTTAAATTCTTCATGAAAGTTATAGAACTAGAAGTCTTCTTTAAAATAGTCCAAGATATTTGTAGTGAAAGTTATGCTCATTTTACCAAAACAGGTCTAAAAAAAGTTGGAGAAAGTCGCGATCGTGACTCAGCAGTGATGCGCGAAAGTCGCGATCGCAAATCGCATCGCCCCCTAACCTAGACATGTTTCACTCTTTTGGCCATAACTTTTCCATCTGACCTCCAAATGACTTGATTTTTTAAGCATTGGATTCTTAACCCTTTCTTATATCGCTCCAAAAACATTTATACCTTTTCGTATTAATTTGAAAAATATTGATTGAATCAAAGTGAGGGGAACAGTTGGAAGAGCATGAATTGGATATTTTCACTAAACATGCTTTAGTATTTTGATGATATCTTGATATGTAGAGCTCCAAATGAGATGGTTTTATTTCTAAATAAACTAGATACATATAGATACAAAGTATCTGAAGGATTCAAATTTTAATTCAGTCTCTAAGGCTTTTATTTTTGGTAGGGAAGATGAGTATAGTGTGTTGTTTCAGTTTTTTAGTCCCAAAATGTATGGGCTATAACTTCTAGATTTTTCCCCAAAATTGCATGATTTTGGTGTAATTAGAAACTTAAGAGAATGGGGAACAAATGTTCTAAAGAAGAAAATTTTAAATTCCTTTTTGAGGATTCCTAAAATCTATTCGGAAATAGGTGAAATGAGTTCATTTTTTATGTTCAACTGGTGAGGGCACGCCACCCATGCGGGATGATGACTAATGAGGGTTCATTGAAACAACTCTACATGGTAACACGCACACTAAAGTCTTATGATTTTCAAAGCAAGAATTGGGCTCCAGAAACGAGGTCCAACAACATTTCTATAATTTTTTATTTTTCTAATAGTTTGTCTTATAAAGGGATTAAATACTTGAAATTTAGGTTGTGTTTCAAAATGTGTCAATAATTATCTTTTTTCCTGTCATTTGGTTTGTTAGAGTCATGTTGTTTTGTTTGCCAAATTCATATTATTTTACATATGTAATTTCTTTTTCTTATTAGTATTCTTTTCTTATTACCTTACTCAATTGTATCTTACAGTGCAAGCCATAATTAATATTATAAGGACATGTTGTTCTTGTTCTATTTACTAATATCTAATAGGTTATTTGAGTTTTGTTTTATTTTAATCAACTTTTGTATTTCAGACATTTTTAGTGTTTTAACCATGATTAGTTCTTCAAAGGTATATTGTTCTTATTGTAAAGATTTTTTAATTTGTTAGACTTATAACCAAGCTCGAAAAGAATTTAAAGCATGCATTTGTAAAGAAACTACATTAATATTTTCTATAATTTTTAAGGTTGTGCAAGCCTTTAATAACATCATCTATAACTTTCATTTACTTGCCTTTGGGTAAGCTCCTACTAAATTGACCCACTTAAAGTCGAAACTATCTCATTATGGTAATTTTCCATCAACCTAAAACTCTATTTACTTAACCTAATAGCAAGAAATTTTGAGTTATTTCTAACTTTCAATTTAGTAGCAATACCAAATTGATACTACTTACACATACCACTATAAGAAAATTGAAAATTACTGATGGAAAAAATTCTATAGTACATTACTGACAAAACTTGCTTTCTATTGGTATAGTAGTTAGGAAAAAAGGTGCTTTGCGACAAAAAAAACTTCGTTGGTAAAGGGGGCAAAACTTTTGCCAACAGAAGTTAGCAACAGATCAATGAAACTCATCGTAAAAATAGGCACCAATGATTCCTGATAAGAAATACCGACAAAATTTACCGATGAATTTGTGTTCGTTAATAAGTTCAACGACGTCAAGTTGTTATTTTAATTTGAAGTAAAATGACATCATTTGTTTAACCACAAATGACATCGTTTCTTTATCACATTTTAACGCAGGTCAATGCCTCCTTCTCGCATTTCAACTAGTTTGTGAAAAAATTCAAAAAGCCTTTCCCTCCATCCTCGCCATCGCCATCTTCTGGTGTTTTTTGGTTATACACCATCGTCGCCATCACTTTCTCCTGTTAGTCATCCATCCGAGTTAGTTATTCCTCCTTTCTCTGCTTATTGTTGTTAGGCAAGGTTTTGTTTTCAGTTTTGGTTGATTTTGTTTGTGTTTTCTGCGTCTATTTCAGGTGTTAGTGGTTTATTATGTGTCTGAAAGTACTGTTGTTGGTAAAGAATGCAATGTACTAGTGTTTTGTTAATAGTTAGGGATATGTTTGTTATGCCTATAAAGTGTTCAATGAAAGGCTTAAGTAGATAGATTTGTTTTGTTTTAATATAGTAAGTTAAATAGAATTAGATATAGTGTGGATTTAGATATAGTGTGTAGGATTGGATACAATGTTTATACTTTTATAAAAACACATAATTGAACTAGTATATATATGGTTTCCTAAATCTTAATTGTTAACAATAATAGAAGGTCAAAACATATGTTAGGAAAAAAAGTCATAATAATGATGGTGAATTAAGTATTAGTTAATTATTTTAGAACTATAAGTAAATAAATGAGACAAATCATTAATGGCATGGAAAAACAAAGGACAGATACAAATTTGGCATGTTTATACTGTAGGTTTAGAATTAGTTTTTATCAGTATATTAATTATAGTAATACCTAGGGCTGGGGATTGAAAAAAAAATGCAATACCTATAGTAGATATTAGTTCATAAAATTAAATTGAAATGCTAAAGTTACATCTCTCTTAGTTAGATACTATATTCCACACTTTACATCTCTCAAATTAATTTGATTCTTCATTTGGAGGAAGCAAATTCTAACTTTTGTGAATAAGTGCTTCTTCTATATTCATAGGTTTAATTTTAAAAATAAAAACTAGATGTGATATACTTCTAAAATGTGTGTTATGGCATTATATTTAATATAAGGCCTATTATACTTGTGAGCATGATTCTTGCTTCTAAAATAATGTTGAGTCCTAGATGACTGTGAATGAGATTGCATGGTACCTTATGTTTTTGCATAGAATTTCTAACTATTCTTTTCCTAATAATATTTAGCTCAATGCTTAAATTTTTAACCATACATGAATGTATAAGACTTGCCTTTAGAGTAAGGCCTAATGGGTGACAAGTATATATATGATTTACTTGTATGCTTAGATGTTGATGCACTATGTTTATTTTTCATCTTAGGCAAAGGTTATTCAATATGAAAATGTTTTCCTTTGATAAATGTAGCCTTATAATTGGATGTGTGCCTATAATTATATTTAATCCCATACCTATTATTGGAATTCTTTTGTGCTCTTAGCATGCTTTTTAGTTTCTCACTTCCTTGATGAATTTATACAATGAGTCCTTGAAAGAATTAGCCTCCTTTTTAACGTCATAATCTTATGCTTTAATGCACCTAAGTTAGGGTTGTTAATAATAACCACACTCTTATATGATTTTATAGTATACCATTCATTCTTCATCATATCAGTATCACTTATGTACACATCTAAATAGTTTTAAGACTCTTTTAATCCCAGAGTATAGTTTATTCCGTTTCATACTTATGATCTCAAGACTTTAAACTAGTTCATACTTATGATCTCAAGACTTCCTTAATCTTTTCTTTCTCAACTTTACTTGAGCTATCGATAACTTCTTCTTATTAGCCTCTTTAATTTAAAAAGGTAAGCTCTTCCTATTCTCTTTATTCTTTTTTATTGTACTACTCACATTGCATGCCTTATTATGTCTTTATATGTGAATTATTGTTATTTTCCTTTAATTTTATGTTATTCATATGTAGAATATGAAAATACATTAATATATGAATTGTCTTTCTTACAGGTCGTGTTTTGTGTTGAAAAACGTCAAGAAATTTCCAACATCATTCGTTTTCTTTGTAGTTTACCATTGTTCGTATATCAAGGTAAGTCGTTTAACTAAGTAATGTCTACAATGTGATCGATTTTGTGTTGTTCTTTGCAATTTTACCTTTAACAATGATTGGTGAGATTTTAGCCGGCAGATTAATAGTCTAAGTATTTATGTATGGGTATTGTTTAAATTGAAACATAAAGACTTGACAAGCCATTGTGATTAGTTCAAGTCTTCATTTATAGGAAACAAAATCTTTCATAAATAAGAGCTTCTTTTATACTCATAGGTTTAATTTTAAAAATAAAAACTATGTTGGACCCTTCACCAGTAGGTGTTTGCGAGTTATCTTTGGCGAGTGTTCTGAAGTTATATCACAGATTCAACCTTATCAGTATTGTCCTCTTTGGTCATGGGTGAGCCGGCTCGAACCCATGACCTCAAGGTTTTATTCCACTTTATGTGGACGCCTCTCACCATTGAGCCAGTTAGCCAAATGGTAAGAGGCGAGCATGTGGAAGCTATAAAACCTTGAGATCATGGGTTCGAGCCGTGACTCACCCATGACCAAAGAGGACAATACTGATTATGTTAGATGTCATGATAACTCAAGAACACTCCGCAAGATAACTCCGCAAACACCTACGAAGTGAAATCCAACACCTTCAAACTTTATGCTCAATATTCGAGCAATTGAAGATAATTGAGTCATGGTCTCACAATTTGGTCATAATTCTTAGATAGCTGATTGTCGTAAGTCAAAAAAAATTTACAAGTGGTTTTGGTTCTTCTTCAAGATTTTCTATATTTCCCTAAAACGTATAACCAACTGCATCATAAACCATTTGTTTGTAAGGATTTTCAGTTGCACCCACATTATTTTTTATAAATCCAGTCCCCTTTGAAACCTATCCACATATATTGAGGAGTTTACTTCATTACCCCTTGAGGTATTACAAATTAATGGCTCCCTATGTCATATTCACTCAAAATAATTTAGAACAAACCATTTTCTTAACAAATGGAGATTCACTTCATCACTAGAAAGAAAACAAATATGTTTGCGTTTTTTACATGGAAATCTAATCATTGGGTGATCCATATATGCAGGTTGAGAACATGCATAGTGAATAAAAGCTTTAACTCTCGCAACAAACTCAGGATTAATGAAACCATCAAGTGTTAGTTGTCTATATATCCAAGATCTATCAACATTACTCATTTATGCAAAACTATAATTTAAAAAAGTTATTTCATAGTTAGTATCCTTCATTTCCCCTAAGTTTACAAAACATTTTATCTTTACATTACAAAATATCCCCTAAGCTTTTATAGGTCTCTGACCATTTCTCTTCCATATTGAAACCAATATATCCCACCATATGAGTTCAAGTATTTAAGTTTGAATTAATAACCTACAAGTTGATTTCCAAAGTTTGATTTTAAATAAGCACTATGGTACTTGACATTGTTTACACCTAATCGAGAAAGCAAGTTCTCGTTATGATTCCTAGACTTATGGAAATTTTCACCGATAAGCCTTATGAGAGATGCATCACGAGTTTTTAGACTATATACCATCATAGGAGTTTATTATGCAATAAATTGTCATGCCAATTATGCAAATTTCTTATGTTAATAGTAAGTTTAAATTAATTAATCACATTGAAGTTGAAGTCTTTATGCTTGAATTAATCACCTACATGTTGATTTCCAAAGTTTGATTTAAATAAGCACTATAGGTTATTATGCAACGAATTGTCATGCCAATTATGTGAATTTCTTATGTTAATACTAAGTTTGAATTAATCACATTGAAGTTTAAGACTTTATGTTTGAATTAATCACCTACAAGTTGGTTTCCAAAGTTTGATTTTAAATAAGCACTATAGTAAGTGACATTATTTACACCTGTGAATCGAGCAAGCAAGTTCTTGCTGTGATCATAGAATTTTTCATCGATAACCATTATGGGAGCTGTATTACTAATTTCCAGCCTATATACTGTCCTAGGGGTTTATTATGCATTGGATCATCCATAAGAGATCAAACTCATTCCATATATAGTAAATACTTATGTAATTAACACATCTACTCATTAATGACTCAAACAAAACCTAAACATAAATACTTAGACTATTAAAGAACATAAAAGATCATCAATGATTATAAGAATATTCTAAACAACAACACAAAAATAAGACCTCCTTTGCATTCACATAAAACCCAAACCCAAATACTTGTACTATTAAAGAAAAACGTATGGTAGACATTACTTAGACCACTTAATTGGACGAACAGACAGCCACAGACTACAAAGAAGAAGGATGAGGTTAGACGATTAGTGATGCTCTGAAAAACACAAAATAAGGCTTATGGAAAAGAAAGTTCATATTTAATAAAATACACTAGTTCAATAGTTTTGTATTTATATCTATTGCATACAATTCCATTATTGAGAAGGAAAGGAAACCTTTGTTTTTGAAAGAAGTAAAAATTTATATGCAAATGTAATATTTGATTTTCATGGATTTATATATCAAATTGTTAAGAAAAGTGAGGAACGTAAGAAGGATAAACAACTTATAATGGAATGGATATTTAATTCTAAATCAAATTATAGGTGTTGTTTAACAAGAGCTAATTAATAAATCACATTTTAGAAGTATATCACATATAGTTTGTTGGACCCCGAACTTTTGATGAAAATAGAAATATTAAAATGAATTTTAAATGAGAAAGAAATTGGTGAGAAAATTATGAATTTAAGGAAATTTGATGAAATTAAGAAATAATTTATGAGAAAAGAATTGTTTAATTTTGAGGACTTTGATATTTGAGTGAACTTATATGGATTATGAGAGGAAAGTGGATGAGTTGATTGAAATGAAGTTAAATAGCAAGAATTAAAAAGATAAAGTGTGAAAATTTGAAGAATTTAGGAAGTTTGACTTTTTGGAGAGAGGATGTTTGACTTGAGAGTTGACTTTTGTTTGAGGCAAAATTTGAGAAAATTGTCTTCTGGAAACTTGTAGTTTATGTTAAGAGTTTTTTGTAGCCATAAAGTTTGATATTTTTCGATATCGGAAGTGAGAGTTATGATCAGTCAAAGTTCGTTTGAAGTTTGACTTTTTGAAGAAAAAGTTGACTTTTTGATTTAGGCAAAATTCGAGAAAATGATCAACATGAAAATTGTAGCCCCTGTCGAGAGCTTTTTGTGGACATAAAATTTGCTATTTTTCGATGTCGGGATTGGGAGATATGATTTTCAGAAGATATGCTTTGTTTTGAAAATGTTATTAAGTATAAATTTGCATGTGCTATACTTCGAGACCACTCGTCGTATGGATTTAGTCTGAATTGGAATAAGTGGTCTTAATGAAAGTTGGAGCTTGTATTTCGATCTTTCAGACGTCATAAAGTATGTAATTTTTCGATATCGGAGCTAGGAGATATGATCTTTGAAAAATTCAGGTATAAGTATGTATTTGAAGTCTTGTAACTTGGTTTGAACTCCGACCCTTTTGTAATCTTTTGCTTATAAATCCTTCGTCCGACATCCGATTGATTTGATTCTTGAAGCATTAGATTCCTAAGACAATTACGTTCATTTTTATGAAGAATTATGATTTTTAGGAGATTAAATGGAAAGAGATTGATTGAACCAAAGTAAGAGATGAGTTATAGGTTATAAGTTGGATAATTTTCTGAACATGGTTCAGTATTTTGCGATTTTTGGCAGTTATACAACTCCGATTGAGTTGATTCTTGAGGGAAAATAAAGTTAAGATATAGGGCTACAACTCTTGTGAAGGGATCGAAATTTAATTTCATCCCTAAGATTGTTAATATTTGGAATTAAATTCGCGTAATGTTCAGTCTCGGATTTTGTGAAGGTCCGATAATATTTTGGCTATAACTTCTTCGTTTCTGATCCGAATTGAGCGCGGTCGGTGGCGTTGGATTCGTATGATCTAGAGGAACAATTTTCAAGAAGAAAGTTTATCCAAATTATTTCATTTAGATGCTTGAAAATAGGATGCAAGTTATCAGATTTTCAAAATCCTGTGCAGGGGCAATGGTGGAGTATTGCTCAAATGGAGGGGCAATTAGGTAATTGGCCACTCATTAAATGAAACACAAAGGTGGCTGTCGTTTTAAACACACTAAAGCCACAAAGATGGGCTGGAGAATCACGATTCTTCTGGAACCAAAAGCAAAGGAGAAGAGAAATAAAAGAAAGAAAAGATAAGAAGAAGAGGAGAAGAGAAGAAGGAGCATCGTATATGGAGAAAGAAGAGAGAGTTTTCCATTTTTCGAATTTTTGAAGTTTTTAGCATGAGTTTTAAGTTAGTTTCAAAGGAAGAAGGAGAAAGCTTGCTTGCAAAACCAAGAAATACGAAAATGGAGGAGAAAAAGGTAAGAGAGAGAAAGTTGTGATTTTGAAATTTTGATGAGTTTGATGGTTGATTAAGCTTGGAATGGTTATGGATTTAGCTTATCTATGATTATTTGAAGAGATTAGACTATGGTTATGTTTAATTTTTGTTATGGAAGATTCTAGAGAGAGAAAGCTTAGTGAAGAAGATGATGAATAGTGAAATTTAAGGGGTTTTGAAATTGATGCTTTAGAAAGCTTAGAAATATGATGGAATTGGGTTTCCTATAGTTAATTTTGAGAATTTTGATGTTGATGATGTTGAATTTTGATGTTTATGGTTTAGGAAATTTTTAATTGGATGAAAGAAGGAAGCTTTGGAGAAATTGAAGTATGGATCAAGATTCTAGCATGGAATTGGGGTGGGTGATGTATTTATACTTTGAATTATAAGTTTTGTATGAAGTTTTGAGAAATCAAGAATGAAAAATGTTTGGAAAAATTATTGTTTACGTTTGAAAAACCAAGAAGATGATACAATATGTGTAATTTGACGCTTTTAGAAAAGATTACATAAATTATAAAAATCGTTTTGGATAATTTGATAAAATTGATAAAATTTCCAAATTTTCTTTAGTTACTGAAAGAAATGATAAATTATGAAAAAAAGTGTTACATTTATTGACTTGAAAGTTTAATTAAGAAAGTGTTATTTTATGATCTTTGAGATTTCAAGGAAACTATGATTTTGAAAAGAAAAAAAGGGATTTCAAAATTTATTAAGGAATTATTATCCCTTATGTTTGAATTACTTACGAAATTGTTTTGTTTGGACAATTTAAAGAAAATGAGTCAATTGATAATCTTCCTTGATTTTTAAATGTTTTGATAAAATGAAGTAATTGTTAAATTACATGTTTTGATTGTTTTGATAAATGGATTACTTCCAAAAAGATTTGCATTCTTTGTTAAGTAATTCTTTATGTTGTAAATGATTTCAAATGTTGGTTTACGAAGAGGTTTGAAAAAAATTAGAATTTGCAAATATTGTTGAAAATGTTGAAAATTTTGGGATTTCCGAATACGTTCGGAATTAGTTATAAAATAGTGGTTATAAAAGTGTTTGAAACATGATGATTTTCGGATGTTTTGGGAATTGTACAAAAATATCGTTTAGGCAAATGTTTGAAAAATAAATCTGATTTTCGAATATTTTATGAGTGTTATAAAGAAAGGTTATGATTTTTGACTATTCTGAATTCGTTATAAAGTAGTGATTATGTAAATGGTTGAGAATGAAATGCTTGATTTCAAATGTTTTTAAGCTTTGTTGCAAGTTGTGAATGTTTGATAAATTAAGGAAATTTATGAAATTATGAAAAATAATACAAAGGTTCAAATTCTTGTTTTCAACTGCTTTGTGAAATTGATTGAAAAAGTTGGACATTATTGAATTTTAATTGTTTCCGAATGTTTTCGAAAATGTTACGAGTTTTAAAATGCAAAAACATTCTGAAATTCGATGATTTTGTAATGATTTAAGAAATTGTTTAATTTGTTCGATTTGTTATTTTCGATAGATTTGAGAATTTATGAAGAGGGTTTCGGATGATTAGAATAAAATGTTTTTAATTGTTTACATTCTTCGATTTTGAATGATGTGAGAAAAATTGCGAAAATTGTTCAATGAAATGTTTTGAATGATTTGATTAATTGATGAAGTTTTAGAATGAATTGATAATTATGATTTTAAGGAATTACTAGGATGCTTGCATTCTTTGTGTTTAAATGTGTAAGATTCTAACCTGAGAATGGCATTTTGTTTAAAATGTCTTGGAAATTGTGCATTCTTGAATGCTTGAGAATGTGTTATGTAATTGCCACGTGAAATTATGTGTAGTTGTGAATGTCAGTGTGTCTAATTAGACACGATTTGAAAAGATTTCGAAATGTGCCTTCGGGCAATTCGAATTTTCGTTTTCGATTTTGTGCATTATGTGGATTTGGTTAGGTCCCTCCGTATGAGTCGATTGCAGACCGTCTCCTCGATAGCCTTCTCCCGGCACCAAGAGTGGCTTAGGAGTTCAATTTGGACTCCTCTCCGTTCTGATCGCATGAATCGCTTATGCGAACGTGCGATTCGTTATGTTAGGACTTACTCAAACCATTTAATGTGTTATGTGTTTTGTGTTGGATGCCACAGTATAACCCAAGAAACACACGCCGCAAAGATAACTCGCAAACACCTACGGGTGGGGTGTGGGGTCAACATCAAACCATTCTGTTATGTTATATGTTTTTTGAATTTTGTTTATGTACGTGACACTTCTTTTATGTGATGTATTCATATTTAAAATTGTGCATGATTTGTGAAAAGTTTGATAATTTGAGAAATGAGAGTGATTTGTCAATCATGAAATTTTGGAAACTGTTTATGAATGTTTTGAAAATAAATGAAGATGTTGAGAATAATCTTAGAAAATGTTGATGAAGGTTTATGAATGTCTTGAAAAGTTTGAAAAAGAGTTTTTGAATAAAAAAAGATTTGAAAAGTTTGAAAAGACAATTTTCGCTTATGTTTCATTAATATGTTACCCATTGAGCTGTCAAGCTCACCCCCCCTTTCATCCCCATCTCCAGGTTTCGAGCAGGAGATCGGATGAATGCAGTCAAGACGTTAGTTCGACATTTATATGTTTTTGTAATTTGTATATGGCTTGAAATGCCATTTATGCGTATGAAGTATTTAGTTCTTGATGTATTCGAATTTATGTATGATTATGGATATGGGATTATGTAAGTAGATCATTGTAGTTTATATGAATATGAGTGGTTTGAATCGAATTATGAATTGATATTTTGAATTTTGAGATATGTGTAAATAAGGTTATTTATGATGATGGAATTTGATTGAGAATTATTGAAGTGTTAGGTAGATGTGTGTTCTGGACGTTAGGATGCTTGGACGGAGGTCCGATGACTCTGTATGGTTGGTTGAGATTATAGAAGTGTGTTTTGATTTGCAGAAATTTTGGTCTGTCAAAATACAGTATTAAGATTATCTTTCGATTTTCGAGAAAATCGGGTTATGGCAAAGTTATAATAGGAATAAGAGTTTTCAGATGGGATTAAGATCTGCGCGATTAAAAGTGAATTGAGCTTATGGAAAAAGGTTAGCGAGTTTGGAATGGTTAAATTTCCAAATGGGAATTTGTATTGTTTTGAGTTGTAGAAGATTGATTAAAGAGAAAAGGAATGATTAATATAAGAGGAAAAAAAATTTAGACCGGATTTGGAATGTCTTAGTGTTTCCAACGCGATCAGTTTGCTAGGCTTCGTGTTTGAAACGGATGTCGATGTTGGTTTCAGTTTGACTATTTCGCTTGTCTCCGCTTAGTTATTCGTATTTCAATTCGCGACTTTTCGCACTTTGTTTCACTTTTCCGTTTCCATTTTCTGGTTGGGATCCGGTTCCCGGATCGGGTCCCAACAGAAGGCATATTTTTTTATCAAAGTTTTGATAAAATTCTTGGTTGGTATAATGAATCATTACCTCCTGATCATACAATGGTTGATAATTTGTACAATATGAAGAAACTTATTAGGGGCCTTAGTTCACAAGTTGAAAAAATTTATCGTTGCAAATTAGGACGAATGTTGTTTTGGGGAGATGATATGGAATTACAAGAGTGCAAATTTTGTGGCCAATCTAGGTTTAAACTTAGAAAACACACTATAAACTAAAAATTAGTACCTTGGAATCAAATGTAATATTTCTCACAAACCTTGGAACCAAATGTATTATTTCTCGCTAACTCTGAGACTTAAAAGACTATATGCCTTTTATATTACTGCATCTTACATAAGATGGCATAATGAACATAAACAGGAAGACGGAATAATGAGCCATCCATCAGATGCACTTGTATGGAAACATTTCAATAACACCTATTTTAAATTTGCTGCTGAAAGTTGAAATGTTAAGTTAGGATTGTCGATGGATGGATCCCAAACTTTTGGTTAATTCGACTAACAATATTCATCATGGTCAATCATAATTACTCCTTATAATTTTCCTCCATATATGAGTATGAATGAGGCATATATGTCTTAACGGTGATTGTGTTAGGGTTTACAAATCAAAAGCATAAAATTGATATATTCTTACAACTATTGTATTTTAATTACATCATCTTTGGAAATATAGTGTGGAGACATATGATGTGTCTCTTAAACTTAATTATTTTATTGAGAGCAACTTTGATGTGGACTATTAACGATTTCTCAGTGTATACTATGTTTTCTGGATGGAGAACAACAGCGAAATTCGCGTGTCCTCAATGTGACAATGATTTTGATGAGTTTTATCTTCCTGATGGGACCAAAACATTTTGGTTTGACAACACATGAAATTTCTTCCTTCATACCATCCATTTAGATGCAATAAACAAAAGTTCATTAAAAATAGGATGGTACAAACACCTCCTTCCCTCACAAAGCTGGTGAAAAGATATTGCAAGAGATTAATGAATTAGGGTTGCCAAAAGTTATAGAATTTAAGACTAATGAAGTTAATACAAGAATTAGTAAAAACTTTGGTTGGAGAAAACGAGCATCTTTTAGGATTTGTCATATTGGAAAACTAATTTGATACGTCATAATCTAGATGTGATGCATATTGAAAAAATATATTTTTGACAATTTGTTTAATACCATAATGAATATTGAAGGGAGGAAGAAGGACAATGCAAAATCATAAGCTAATTTGAAACTTCTTTGTAGAAGGAATGAGTAGATAAAGATCTTCACGCTGGTAAATATCCAAAAGAATGTTACATTTTAGACAAAAAACAAAAGAAAATTTTGGGTCAATGGTTGAAAAGTCTAAAGTTTCCTGATGGTTATGTTTCGAACTTAGTAAGGTGTATGGGCATGAGAAAGTACAAATTATTTGGGATGAAAGGTCATAATTGTCATGTGTTTACGCAAAGGCTAATTCCAATTATATTTTCAGAGTTACTATCGAATAAGGTTTGAGAACCTATAAAAAAAATTAAGTTTGTTTTTCAAAAGTTTATCATCATCTTAAATAAAGTTGGCTGAAATGAAAAAACTAAAAAGGGAAATTCCACTAATCTTGTGCAAATTAGAAAGGATTTTCCCTCCAAGCTTCTTTGACTGTATGGAGCATCTACTCGGACATTTAGCACCAAGGCTAAACTTACTATTCTAGTTCAATATTAATAGATGTATTTGTTTGAGAGGTAATTATAGTTACTATTTAAATTGTAGTTATAGTATGTTTTAATCACAGAATTGTAATAACCCTATTTCTAATGTAGGTATTTACATCACTTGAAGAAAATGTCAAAAATAAGGTTAGACTTGAAGGTTTGATATGTAATGTTTATTTAGTGGAGGAAGCAAGTACAATTTTTTCACATTATTTTGAGTCGCATATATACACAAGAGAAAGAAAAGTTCCTCGTAATGATGATGGGGAGGAAAGGGAGATATTGATGGTAACTTATCCATTTTCATATATCTTGGATGAACATATGGACGGTTAATAAGAAGAATGTTAACAGAAGAAGAAATAGAGGTTGTCCATGGTTATATTTTATTGAATTATCAAGAGGTTCAACCTTTCGTACAATAAGTTTAAATTGATTTTGAAATTGATTATTTGGGTTTTTGAAGTTAGTGTTGTTCACAACTAAAATAAATATTAATGTTTTAGATTATACAAGGAATGGTTACGTGAGCTAATGCCCGAAAAACACAGGATAATATCAATAAAGTAGTTGAAAGACACTTTCCTCCAAATTTTTCACTTGCAATAATTAAAATGGTTGAATTATCAGATCAAAGTGATTAGATGACATTACACTATTTAATATGATAAATTGTTTTTTGTGTAGGCCTCATATATGATCTTATAAAAGGACCATTGTGAACTGTTAAATCGTATCAGGTTTATTTTGTTAATGGATACAAATTTCATACAAAATATTATGGTCATAACATGGCAAAAATAAATAGTAGGGTTTGAATACAAGGAGAATTGATGGATTACTATAGTAAAATTATTGAGATACTTGAATTTGAGTACCCTGAATTGCCAATAAAATGGAGTGTGATATTTAAGTGTGAATGATTTGATCCAACTCTTAATGTTGGAACAAAAGTGAACAATTGATAAAATCTAGTTGAAATCAACCAATGAAGAAGATTTAGATAATTTTCATGTTAGCGATGCAAATGATCTAGGTGTATTATGCAATTTTTCCTAGCTTATGACGAGATAAATTAGATTGGTTGGTCGTAAGAAAAGTAAAACCTAAAGGTGTTTTTGAATTACATGGAAAAGGAGAAAATAAGAGAATTGAAAATGAAGAATTTTAGGAAGATATTTATGAAATAAGTGCATGTGTAACATATGATGATAATGAACCTTTGAACGATCCAAATAATGAATACATTGAAATTTTATCTGGACAAGATGAGGAGAGCGAGAGATCTAAAGAGGAGCCTAAGTTTGATTCAAATTGTTCAAAAAGAGAAGATGATGATGATTTTGATTTACAATTAAGTATTAATAACAATTAATTTATGTTTGTAATAGAATACTATATGAATAAATATATTATTATATCGACAATATATTGTTATATATTGAATTTATATTGTTCTATCACTAGAAAATTCAATAAATTGTGAATTTTAGGTTAAAAATATGCCACCAAAGAGAAAACAGGATATGATGCGACTAAGGTTCAAGTTACAATGATTTGGAGAAACCAGTGCATTTCCAAGTGAAGCATCACATTCTGCAGATGCTGCCGCATATCCAAACGAGGCATCACCTTCAGTACCTACTGCTATACCATCCAGTAGCCTTGCTACATCATCCATTAGACCTACAAAATCCACCACCCCTATACCGATAGAGATATTAGGGGTACACATTGCGGATGAGGGAGGCGACGTAAAGGAGTTGATGGAATAACATACATCACAATTGTCAACGATTTCTAAGTAAAATTCTAAAAATTTTGAAATGCATGATAACACCATAAGTTTATACTGCAGTTATAGGTTTCAATTTGAAAATGATTTAAAATGTCTCTCAGCCGACAAAGGATTTTTATTATTAGGAGTTTGAGGTACACAAAATATATTTTTTAATCTTTTTATCTAATTTTATGCATTAATTAGATAAATATTGTCATTTGTAAGTATTTGTAGTATGTTTTTCTTTTTTCATAAAGAATTTTTTTAAGATCCAAAATTTGATATTGTAATTTATAATGTATGGGAGTGGTGAGCTCATATAAGTTATTGAGACTTTCTTGCTTCGATACACAAGAATGGTGTACGACCACTATATATATCTAAAAAATATGGAGTCATTGGTAGCAACATTATGCAGGAAACATCTTTTTTAGAGTGCAATTATATTAACAGATATGGAGGACCAAACGGAGAGAGTCTAAGGTGTATACACTGGAGAATTTTTGACCCACTAAGAACATGCACTTCAGTTTGTAATTATCAAAACTTTACACTTATATTCTGATTTTTGTACTTTGATGTATGAAATTTAATTTCAATGTAACTTGATGTATGAAATTTAAAGTGAAAATATATGTGCATTATGGAGAATAATAATGATATAAATGTCTGGTGCCATTAATGGTTGTGTTGTTGAGTTAAATTTTTTTTTCTAATAGGGGGTCAATATCATAAAAATAGAGGAAATTCTACCAAAATTTCTGTAAATTGTAGTTCATTTATAAAAATTTATTCTGATGTAAGAAAGGCTACGGGTAGGAAGCCTACAACACGTCAGCTCTTTTTGCACGCTCACACCAAAAAGCTTGACCTTCGTCAACACCTAATGCAAACAAGTTCATGTATGAAAAATCTATACTTTAATATTAATTCTTAAAAAGTATCACTTATTAACATAAACAATTATAATGATAGGATCAAATACAAGAAAGCATTGAACGACAGTCTTAAAATTATAAAACTATTGACGAGAGTCAGGCGTATGTTGATGCAGTGGGTGGTAGAGACCGTCGTGGAAGGATTTTCAACTTAGGTTCATTTACAAACACATGTTATTCTCAATCCTCCCCATCCAATACAGCTAGATCTAATAGGCAGTCTGCATTAAATGAAAGAGTCCTTCAATTTGAGAGCACAGTAAAGAGACTAATGGAGTGCATAATCCAACTCCATAATAAGGTGGATGAGTTGAAGGGTTAGGGATTGAACCTCATCCAAGCAATCAAAGCATCCTTCTTCACAACTTGCATAGCTTCTGGATAAATGAATGTAATGATAGTCTGCTACTTTTAAGTTTTTGTATAAATTCTTAATTGATAGTAATTCATAGAAATTAAATGTACAAAAAAATCATAAGATTATCAAAAGAAACTTAGGTAGGAAGTGAGAAATGGTGGTTGAAATTTATCATAATTAACGAAATATAGGTTGCTAATTAGCGACGGATTGTTATATTCTATTAGTAAGTTACCGACGACATATATCAGTCCGATGCTAGGTTACTAATAGAATAATATATTCCATCGGTAAATATTTGATGACAGATAATATTTTTCGTCGATAAATTTGGTGACAACATGTTTTATGTCCATCGTTAAATTTAGCAACAGACCTGTAACTTACCGTCACTAAATTCAAAGATGAAATATTGTGATTCTGTCGGCAAATTAGCAACAAAATACTCTAAGTTGTCAGTAAATTTACCTTAATTTAGCGACAAAAAAGTAAAATTTCATCGTTAAATTTACCAAAAGATATATAAATTTCTATCAGTAAATTTGCATCAGATTCATTTTATTCGTCACTAAAATTTACCTACAATCATTTCTCTGATGACTCTTTCCATCTTTAATTTTCGTTGCTAAATTTGTTTCCCAATGAAATATCTTTATTTTATGTCGGTAATTTTCATTGTTAAAACCTATTTTTCTTATAATGAGTTGAAAAAGTAGTGAAGGTTTTACATGATTATCTACTTTATAAGGATATTTTTATAGACATACAAGATGCAAGAAGTATGGATTGAATTCGAATCTTTACTTATATTTCAATGTTACTAAGAATTGAACTATTATTGGTATAGTCACTTTTATATAAGAATTATTCCATAGTTCTTAATTATATGTTTTGCATGAATATTTTGATTAAGTATTTGATATAAACTTCTCATAGTTATATTACATGTTTTGGTATTTGATAATAATTTTAACACATTGTAGCATGATAAACATCTTTAATTATTTATGCAAAATGAGTTAATGTAATTTTACATTTTGAGTTAGACTCTTATTGTATAAATTTATTTCATTACATTAAAATTTCATGATTTTGTTTTAGACTCTTATTGTATAAATTTATTTAATTATATTAAAACTCATGATTTTTGTTTCTAATAATTATGATAATTAATTAATCTAAGAATATAATGTTAAATCTCTATAAATAAATTTAATTTAATATGTAATAATATAATAAGAAAAAATGATGATGAAACTAAAAAAAATTTTGTTCTCTACTTTTTTGCAACATATTCTAGTCAAGACTTTTATTTTAATCAAAAAATAAACAAAAATTTGATAAAAACAAAAGGCCACAAAAAATACATTTTGAGATTTTGCCATGTTATAAACCGTCTAAATTTTTATTTCGATCTCAACTTATGGCATGGTTTGGTTACCCCCATGTTTCAGGTTATGCCTTTAGTAAGGTTAGTTGTGATGTTGTACTTAAATGACATATTGACCATCCTTGATGATTGACATATTTTTCCTTAGCTTATATCAAAGTTAATTGAGTTTTGTTTAAATCTTGGCGTGCTTTTTACTTATTTTTCACTTCATATTTTATATTAAACCATATGAGTAGTATAATGAATTATTTTACTCTTCACTTCTTCACTTGCATCTTATATAATTTTAGTGAAATAAACACTATGAAATGTCAAGAATTAATGTGGAATTAAAGCCCTAAAGATCTTAAGCCATGTGTGAGTGAAAACAAGTGATAATACCATTTCCTTCTTCATAGAAAACTCAAAATCTTAAAACTTGTATTGTTAGAATGACTTTAACTGACTTCTTAACATCATATCCTTTATTGTTCTTCGAAGAAAATTATACAATATAAGTAATCAAGATGAAAGCTTACTTTAGAGCTTTTGATTTATGGGATGTAACTAAGACAGGTACTACTCTACCTTAACTTCCATAGAATAAACCATCGAATTAATTTAAGAATCATAGTAAGGAGAAACCTAAAATGTATAAACCCTTGTAGCTATACATTCTTAAGTTTCATAAGCAATTTTTGTTAAGCTCATGGCATGTGAGAGTAGTAAGGAGGCCTACAATAAGATCAAAGAGTCGCTTTAAGGGATTAAAAGGATAAGAAAACTTCAATTTATAATTTTTTTTTAGAATTAGAGTTGTTAGGAATAAGTGAGTTTAAAACCATTAAAAAGAATTGTGGTAAACTTATAAAAGTAGTAAACCTACTTAGTTTACTTAGAGAAAGTATTAGAAGATAAGAGAATTATTAGCAAATTTCCTAATCGAAATTCTTGAGAAGTTTGAGGCTAAGATTTCAACTTTTGAAAGAGTCCACAAACATGACTTAAATCAATTTGATGGAGCTTACAAACTCTCTTTAAGTTCAAGAGTAAAAGAGAGTCATAAAACAAAAAGAGCTTGTTGAAGGAGCCTTTATGGTGAACATAAGACCTAACTAAGCTAGTACTAATCAAATGGAAGGCAATAAAAAGGATGAAAAAAAAGAATAATGAAATAAAGAAAGGAAGACATTAGGCAAGTGGGCAAGTTTGTAACTTGTTTCTAATATCCAAAAAAAAGAAAACCATATACCAAACAATTTCTAGTTTAGGGCTAAAAAGGATAGGCATACAACCAAATGAAGCACAGTGAAAAGGTGAGTAAGAGCAAAGGAAAGGAGATAACACAACAAGCTAAGGTAGTATAACTAAGTTAGTAAAGAAAGATGATCAAGAAGTTGAAGAAACTCGCTTCACTATTATTACCTTGTCTACTTGAACAAGCAAATTCGTAGATTATGGATTCTAGGTAAATATGCCACTTTATGTTCATTGATAAATCTTCTCAAGAAAAGTTAAAATATATAATATGGCTCTCTTCAAAGTGAGAGAAAAGGGATCAATTATTCTACGTACTTTAAAAGGTATAGAGTTAATAAATTGATGTACTTCCAATGCCTTGTTCTAATAAAAATCTATTAAGTGTTAGTTAATTCATTCAAAAAGTGTTGGAAGTTAAGCATATACATAAGCTTAATGAGGTTTTACAAAGGGAAGGTATGAAGAAGGGCTTGGACATGTGGTTAATTGTTTAAGTGGAGCGCTAAAAGTTATTGGAGATCCATTAAAGAACGTTGGAGGACTATTTACAAAATGCAAAGCAAAGAAGGTCAAATAATTTTTCAATAATATAAGGGCAGATTTTTATGCAAACAATGAATCTTTGCTACTTCAAAAGGCCCATTTGAAGGTAATAATATTGGCCAAGTGTAGGAACAAACTAAGAAGTAAGGTCACAAAATATAATTGGCATTAGATAAAAAAGTAAACTAGTGTTTGGTTTTGTGTTTGTTTTCATTAGGTTTGTAGAGTAAAATAAAAAAAAGCAAATTGGCTTCAGAGTTCAAGTTTCTAAAAGGATGAGAAAATTTCAAAGAGTTCAAAGGTCTAAAAGGAAAAAAAAATCTCTAAATTTATGAAGAGATTTTTAGTTGTTAAGAATGAGTGAGTTTAAAACCATTAAAAAAGTGTGGTGATAGACTTATAAAAGTACTAAACCAGCTTAGGTTACTTAAAGAAAGAAGATAAAAATAATTATTAGCAAATTCCTCATCAACATTCTTGAGAGATTTGAGGCCAACATGTTAACGTTAACAAAATCCAAAAACATAAGTTTAATTAAATTGATGGAGCTTATAAAATCTTTTCAAGCTCAAGAGCAAATGAGAGTCCCTAAGGTAAGAAGAGCATATTGGAGGAGCTTTCAAGGTGAAGATAATATCTAACAAAGCTAGTACTAGTCAAATGGAAAGCAAAAAAAAAGAATGAAAAAAGATAAAGGAGGTTAATAAGCAAGTAGGCAAGTTTACACTTTGTTTCCACTACAAAAAGACAAATCATACACCTAAAAAGATAAATTCATTTGTTCGATTTTTGTCTTTGATTCTTGTTCCTAAATAAACTAAAGACATACAGATAATAATCTCTAAATTTATGAAGAGATTTTTAGTTGTTAAGAATGAGTGAGTTTAAAACCATTAAAAAAGTGTAGTGATAGACTTATAAAAGTACTAAACCAGCTTAGGTTACTTAAAGAAAGAAGATAAAAATAATTATTAGCAAATTCCTCATCAACATTCTTGAGAGATTTGAGGCCAACATGTTAACGTTAACAAAATCCAAAAACATAAGTTTAATTAAATTGATGGAGCTTATAAAATCTTTTCAAGCTCAAGAGCAAATGAGAGTCCCTAAGGTAAGAAGAGCATATTGGAGGAGCTTTCAAGGTGAAGATAATATCTAACTAAGCTAGTACTAGTCAAATGGAAAGCAAAAAAAAAGAATGAAACAAGATAAAGGAGGTTAATAAGCAAGTAGGCAAGTTTACACTTTGTTTCCACTACAAAAAGACAAATCATACACCTAAAAATCATTGGTTTAGGGCTAATATAAAGTATAGGGCTTACAACAAAATGAGGCACATTGAAACGGGGTGTAAGAGAAAAGAAAAAGAGTTAGCATAATAAGCTAAGATAGGTAAAAAAAACATGATAAAGAAGTTAAAAAAACTCTCTTCAATGTTATTGCCTTATCTACTTACACTAGCAAGTATCCATACCTTGTGGATTTTAAGTGCATATTCCATTTGAATTATGATGATTCTTTCTTCAAGTTCATTAATAAAATCTTATGAAACAAAGTTAGAATAGATAATAG
The DNA here is from genome assembly GCA_029891385.1 of Erythroxylum novogranatense. Classification (NCBI taxonomy): domain Eukaryota; kingdom Viridiplantae; phylum Streptophyta; class Magnoliopsida; order Malpighiales; family Erythroxylaceae; genus Erythroxylum; species Erythroxylum novogranatense. The sequence continues at coordinate 41,567,475 of CM057227.1, forward strand.
TTCCCTCTAGGAAATGAAAAGAAAGGGATCAAGTATTATGCATACTTCAAAAGGTATAAAATTGATAAATTGATATACTTTTAATGCATTGCATTAATCAAAGTCTATTTGTTAAAATGTTGGAAATCAAGAATCTACTTGATCTATTTAAATTTCTACACAAGGGAGGCATAAAGAGGGGCCTAGATAGGTGACTAATATTTTAAGTATAGAGTCAAAAGTTGTTGGAGATCAATTAAAGAATATTCGAGGACCATCGATAAAGATTAGAGCAAAGAAGGTCAAATAATTTTTCAATGATAAAATATTAGATCTTCATGAAAGAAGTGAATCTTTGCTATTTTAAATGGATAATTTAAATTTCATACTATTGATTCAAGTGAAGGGACAAGGTAAGGAGTAAGGTTACATAATATAATCGATGCTAGAATAAAAGTAAACTAGCATAAGTCTTTTACTAGGTTTATAGATAGGAGAAATAAAAGAAAATTAAAATCGAAATTAAAATTGTAACTAGTGCTAAACTCATCTTTATTATTCACCTTTAAAGTTCCAAAATAAAACCAGCATTGGTGTATTTCATGGATAAGCATTGGAATCATAATTTTAGTTAGTTAGGGTTTTCAAATTTCAAGTTGATGTTTCTTGTTAGGACTCTGGTTCTTGGGATTTTACATCTGTAAGAGATTTTTCTTATTATGTTCATCAATAGATTGTCATTATTATTGATCGATTAAAAACCTTTGGATGGATTTTTTTAAATATTTTAGAGAAAGTCTTATTTTAGGTTCTATAAAAGCTTATAATTTTGTATAGCTTACTAGTGTTGATTGAATCTTAAAATCTTATCACTCTCAATTCTATCTTTTCTTGTATGTGATGATTTATATCATTCTTTATGTTTTAAGTTTTGTTTTATAGATCAAAACTGTCTTAACAGAATGGTCCTTGGTCCTGTCTACTGGTGAGGGTTGTATTAGAAAGGATGTATAGTGAAATTTGCTAAGAGTGAATATGCAGTAAGTTATGTTAAAGGAGCTGAATTGATAAGATTTTGTTAAAGAGAAAGTGTTTTCTCTTAATTAGAATGTTAAAGTTAATTCTCATAAAGAAAGCACCTTTATAATTGTTGCTAAATTTTATTCTATTAATGATTCTATTATATATATAATAGAATATATATATTTAATATTAGAGTGTGTTAGTTTTAGTATATTGAAAAAATGAATGAGAATTATATTATATAAGGTCTTCCCAAAATGTTTAAAACTAAAGAAATATGTCAAACATGCTAGCATAGGAAGCATGTAAGATTTTCTTTTAGAAATGCCTTTCAGAGAGTCAAAATGAGGTTGAAACTACTTCACTCTAATGCTAGTGGACACGAGTGATGTTTCTTTGAATGAGAGTATATTCTTCATGTTATTTATTGATGACTACAACAAATACAGTAATCACCTTATTATATCATAAGATTCAGGTACTTGTTGAATTCATGAAATTAAAAGTAGGATTAAAAAAGGAAATAAACCTCTCATTCAAGCAATTAAGATATGACAATGGTTCATAATATGTTTCTAAAGAGTTTGAAGCTTATTGTGTCAAAAGAGGAATCGATCACCAATTAATAGCTTATATACTCCATAATAAAATAGAGTAGAATAGAGGAAGAACAAAAACATCATAGAAATATCAAGACACGTAATGGTTTAAAAAGTAGTATCTAAGATTTGTTGGGCAAAATAAGTTAATAATTTGGTTTATTTGCTAAATAAGCTACCTACCGAGGCACTAGAAGGTAGAACATCATATAAGAAATGGCTTTGCAACTTAGCTTCTATTTTGAAAGTGTTTGGCAATTTATGCCATATTCATGTTCTTAAGGTAAAAAAAAAGCTTGACAACAAAATTGAACTTGGTATAGGGTATAGCAACACAAGTAAGGTTTATAAAGTCTTCAATCTTGCAATATAAAAAGATTCAAGTGATATAAAATCTTATAATCGATTAAGTTGCAAAACCAAACTGGAAAAAGTTATTAAATCGTGTTATATATTGAAGATTGTAAAGATGAATCTCTATTGCTTCATAAAGAAGAAGAATTTTTAGAGGAGGGTCAAGATGACCATGACACTAAGACTTATGTTAGGAGAATAAGTCCCTTTATTGAAATTCATGAAAGAGCACATTTAATAATTATTGATCCACCTCCATTTAATAATGCATCAATAAGGAAGAGCAGTTTGCAACCATAATAGAGGAAATTTCCATGATAAATAAGAATAAAACATGATCTTTGGTGGAAAAACCATCTAATCAGAAGGTGTTTGGAGTCAAAAAGTATTTTTAAACTAAAGTTAATCCTAATGGATTAATCGATAAGCTTAAGGCAAAACTACCTGAGAAGGATTATCTCCAACAACATGAAATTGACTTTTAATACTTTTTCACTAGTTGCAAAGCATAATACCATCAAATTACTGGTTGAATTGGCTACTAAAATGGATGGAAGTTATATCATCTTGATGTGAAGTCAGCATTCTTGAATAACATTATTAAGGAGACTATATATATATATATATTGAGCAACCCAAAGGCTTTATCGAAATTGGAAAATAGGATAAGATATACCTACATCACAAAGCTCTTTATAAGAAAAAAGAGCTTGGTACAGCATGATTGATGATCATCTTATTAAGAAAGAGTTTAGAATATATGAAAATAAAGTTACTCTTTAAGTGTTAATTAAAAAATTAATGAAGTAAATTCTTTGCTTTTATGTAGATGATTTTTTATCTTTATAGATGATGAAGAGCACGTGGTTTTATTAAAAAAAACTATCTAAACTTGAATTTAAGATGTCTAATCTTAGAGAAAGCGCATTACTTTCTTGATATAGAGATTGATAGCTTAATAATTCTATCTTCATTGGTCAATCAACATATATATAATCCATACTTAAGAAGATCAATATGTAAAAGGCTAATTTAGTGGCCTGTGCTCATCCTGTGAACTTGAAGTTATCATAAAATATGGTGAGAAAAATGCTTATTTATCAATATATGAAAACTTGATTGGAAGCTTATTATATTCGTTAACTACAAGACTAAACTTGATGTATTTATAATTAAGATTTTAAGCAAGAACCAAGTAAAATCCACCTAAGTGTTGTCAAGAGTGTTCTAAGGTATATAAGGGTAACATTAAATTTTGGATTAATTTCCAAGGAAAGAAAAGGGCACTAAGTTGATGGGATATGTTGATAGTCATTGGGTCGATTTTATTGGTAATGCTATGAACACTTTTAATTATCTCTTTTCTTCTGGTAATGGGGCGTTCATCTAACATTTTAAAAATCAAGCAATTGTTACTCCATCCATTGCTAAAGCTGACTATGTTGTAGCTACTGGTCCTCCAAACCATTTTATATGACTAAAAAAATTGTTAACTAATCTTGAATTGCACTACAAGGAAAATGTTTAATACCAACGGAAAATTACCGACAGTATGAAGACCGTTGGAAATACCGACCGAAATAGCCTGACCGTCGCGGAAAGTGGTTGTCCATTAAAATGTTTGCGACCGAAACAAATTCGGTTGGTGAATTTGGTTGAAATTTATACCGACGCCCATTTCGGTTCGGTGAAGGCGTCGTATATCGTCCAACACCCTTCAAGAAAGAAAACGACGTTTTCGTTAAAACGAAAATGACGCTGCGTTTGGTTTTATTTTAAACGACCTCCGCAGCCTTCTTCTTCCTCCTCGCGCGACCTAGCTCTCTTCTCTTCCTCCTACGACGCTGTCTTCCTCCTACGGCGCCTCATCTTCGTCCTTCGTTTTCCTCTAACGACGCCGCCGGTCACTGGTCCCCGCTCGCCGCTCGGTGGTTGACGCTCACCGGTCGCAGACGTCGGTCCTCGTCCTCATCTCCGACAGGTTTGTTAGTTCTCCTCCCTGCCCTCTTTGTTTTCGTAGATCTCCTTTCGTGTGTATTTGTTGGCATTTAAACACTTAATGAATTTGGTTCTTGATTCAGCAATAATCGACGAGTCAATTCTTTTATACATCTATTTTTTCTTTGTTGATTTTGATTTAAACAAGTCCGAACCGTGCGAAATTCCTGGTGAATGGGTATGTTAAAGGTTTTAAAATTTTGATATGTTAATTATACCTCTAATTGTATGTAAATAATTGGTGTTATATGTAAATGTGAATTATTTGTAAATTATTGTTGTAATTAAATGTAAATTTTGTAATTATATGTAAAATATTGGTCATCTCAGAAATTATATGTTAATTATGTAAATTATTTGTAAATTATTCTTGTAATTATATGTAAAATCATCTGTACATTATATGTTAATTGTTGTTGTAATTACATGTAAAATTTGCTTTTATATGCATGTGTAAATTATATGTTAATTATTGCTGTAATTAAATGTAATTTATTGGTCTTATATGCATCTGTAAAATATATGTAAATTATTACTGTTATTATTGCTCTTATATGCATATGTTAATTATATGTACATTATTGCTCTTCAACGATCTTTTAAAGAAAATGAAAGATTTGAATAAGAAAGTTAAGAATTATTGTACTACATTGCCAAAACTTTCAATTAGGTGTAAATTGGTTGATAATTATTAATAATTATTCTAAAATTAGGTGATCATGATTTAATATTTATTAATAATGATTCTAACTATCGATCAATTCGATTTAATTCAATTTCATACCCATTATGAATATTCTAAGTTACGTTGACTGAAATTTTGATTAAACTAAGGAGATACTAAAATATTGTTATTTTAATCAATTATATTACAATAATATCAATTCCTAGTGAGTTAGAATTTGTCAAATTTTAAGTCAAAATTTGAACTAGTCCATCAAATTGAAATTCAACTTCAATTTTGATTAATTGACACCAAATCAATTTTATGTGGGTTAATATTATCAATAATGATATAAATTAGTAAATAAATAATTTTATAAAATAATATCTTTACAGAGGTAGACACCAACTCAAAATGTCTTATTTATTGGAGCACATTATGTCATTTCTATATAATTAATATTACGACTTCATTCATACATTCAATCTCATTTAATACATTATCATTTTATGTTTTGTTTTTGACAAGAGATATGCAATTATAAAGAAAATGACTAGGGTGGTTGGTTGAAAGTTGAGTAAAATCAACCTACATTCTTATATTTTCATAACAAGATAAGAGGTTCAACTAACTACACTAATTTATAATCAAAATCCAAATTCTTAGTTCTAATAGCTACAACAATTTTACTTTAATCTAGATAAGTTACAAACGAACCTAATTAATTTTTCAAACTCAATATGGTATAATATAGTTTGAATTGATCTTAAGTTACTATAAGAAATGTACCAAGCATCATTACTTTTACGCTTTTTAATATAAACACAACCTCGAATATAGGAATGTTCCTTTTCGAAAACCTTGTAATGCGACATAGCCTAGAATAACAGCTTTAAAAGTGCTTATATTTGTCCTTGAGAAGAATTGTAGTTTTAGTAAACTTATGTGTTTGGCCAAAATTGAAAAATGAACTGTGTTACAAAAGGAATAATCTTGTCTTGAAACAATTCAATTGCTATCTTTTATTAGCGCTACAATAGTGAAAAAGGAATAATGATCCAACTCTCTTTATATTGAAAAGCTTTTATCCCCAAATGACTCATTTCAAGCTTTGATCCAACTCATTTATCCCCAAATGACTCATACAATAGTGAAAAATATTAATTTTGCTTTCCTTTTGAGCTATGAATGACACTATTGTTGGTTTTCATTGCAGCTTGATCATTGTCATCTGCAGTTACGTACTTAAGCAACACTTCTCTGCATTTCGATTGAGGTCATTGCTTAACCGCTTAACCGCTTTTCTTTTGTTGTTATCTGCTCTTGATTCATATGGGTGTACATGAACTTCCCATTGCATGTTCCTTAATCGTGTATTGATGAGTTGCATGATGTGTAAGTTGACAACATACATGTAGTATGGAGAAGTTATTTGCGTTGTGATTACTGGTTGAGATAGAATTGTGTATTAATTGCAGGGGGACCCTTATATGATAAGGGGGATGTCCAAATTATAGGGGAAATGCTGCCGAAATTTCAATAGGATCGTCGTAGTACATGATGGTTAAATGAGAACATTAGGTCATTAGTTTTAACTTGTGATCTTATTTTGGAGGTGACTTACAAATATGAAAATTATTTTGTATATTAGTTGATGGTCTAAGTTTGTGAGGATGATAAATGTCATGCATTGAGTATGACATGTTCCTGAATTTTTAGTTGAAGTTATTCATGATTATCTTTTGTTACTCACTTATATATTAAAAACATGTTATTAGGAGTTCTGTATTTGCCTTGTGGTTACTGGTTGAGATAGATGTGAGTTTTTGTTGCAGGGGGACCCTTATTTTTTAAGGGGGTGTCCGAATTATAGGGGAAATGCTGCAGAAAATTTTTTAGGATCCTCGTCAAACGTCGTTTTTAAATAAGAACATGAGTGCGGTAGTTTAATTATGTGAGGATGATAAATGTTTAGCATTTAGTTTACTATGTCATGCCTTGCGTTAAATATTTGGAATGTGGGTTTCACTGATTTACTGATTTTATGCTTGGGTTTCAGTGCAGCGCTATCATCTTCGTCGTCGTGACGTTCGACATTGCCCGTGACAACGTGATTCAGCAACATTTCTCTGCATTGCAATTTAGGTCAGTGGTTATGCTTTCGTTAGCAATTGTATTGCCTTGTTCAAATGCTTGTTGCACTGACTAGAATCAATTACACCTATAATTGCTTGGATGTTGTGTACAATGAATATCTCTTAACCTTGTAATAATATAATTTCATATGCTTATGTTAAATAGATTAGGAAGGATTAATTTATTAGAATAGGTTTGTACAATAACATTCAATCTTGTATGAATAGTTCTTTGGCAATAGTATGATATTTAATATCCATTGAATATCACATTGTGGTCAACCACAATGTGATGACATACTTGTCTACTATCATATAAGTTGTGTTCACAGATAAATATTCCAAAGAGCTTAGCTACGACATGAAACGTTAAAGGCTGATGTTATAACACATGTCTGTAACTATTTGGTTTGTACAGAGGTGGCTAACAAAGATGCCTAACTTTGGTTCCGATGTTGTAGAATAACAGTTTCCCAGTTATGAGTTTCAACGATAGATCTTGGATGTGTAGACGTTTAACCGCTGATGGTTTCATTAATCCTGAATTTGTTGAGGGAGTTGATCGTTCATTAATTATGCATGTTCGCAACTGCATATATGGATGGGCCAAAGATCGATGTCCATGTACAAAGTGCAAGCACAAATGTTTCTGTTTATTGATGAAGTTCGATTGCATTTGTTGAGAAAGGGTTTGTTCCGAACTACTTTCAGTGGACCCGACATGGGGAACCGTTGGTTACTAGCACCTCTAGGAGAATTGAAGAGCCTACGTGTATTCACTTAAATGAGAATGACGTTGAGGATGGATATGGAAGACATTTTGCTGATGGGTCGGAAAACTCTTACAGGCAAATGGTGCACGATGGACTCGGTCATACATTTGAGCTAAATGTGGAACATGTTGATGAAGAACCTAACCAACAGGCAAAACAATTCTTCGACTTACTACAGTCAGCTGATCGAGAATTGTGGCCAAATTGTGAGACAATGACTCAGTTGTCATCAATTGCTCGCATATTGAACATAAAGAGTGAAGGTCATATTTCGGATCGCAGTTTTGAAAACATTCTTCAGTGGTACAACGATTCATTGCCACCTGAGCATACAATGGTTGATAGTTTTTACAACATGAAGAAACTTATTCGTGGTCTTGGTCTACCTGTGGAAAAAATTGACTGTTGTCGACTCAGATGTATGCTGTATTGGGGAGATGATATGAACTTAGAGCAGTGCAAATTTTGTGTGCAACCTAGGTTTAAGCCCAGAAAACGTGTCTGAAATGAAATTAGTTCCATGGAAGCGGATGTATTATTTCCCTCTTACTCCTAGGTTGCAAAGGCTTTATGCTTCTGATGTGACTGCGTCGCACATAAGATGGCATGTTGAACACGAACAGGAAGATGGAGTAATGACTCATCCATCAGATGCATTGGCATAGAAACATTTTAATGACACGCATGTTGAATTTGCGGTTGACAGTCGAAATGTTCGGTTGGGTTTGTCAACGGATGGATTTCAACCATTCGGTCAATCTGGACAGCAATATTCTTCGTGGCCAATTATCATAACTCCTTATAATTTGCCTCCTTGGATGTGTATGAAAGAGGCATATATGTTCTTGACGGTGATTGTCCCAGGCCCCACAAATCCGAAGCAAAAAATTGATGTGTTCTTACAACCATTGATATCTGAATTGCAACTGCTCTGGGACTATGGTGTCCAAACTTATGATGTATCTAAGAAACAGAATTTTGTGATGCGAGCAGCTTTGATGTGGACTATTAGTGACTTCCCAGCCTTTACCATGTTATCTAGATGGTCAACTGCTGGGATGTTGGCTTATCCTTATTGTCGCAATGATTTTGATGCGTTTTATTTGCCTAACGGAGGGAAAATTTGTTGGTTTGACAATCACAGGAAATTTCTACCTGCAGATCATCCGTTTAGGCGCAATAAATATAAGTTTAGAAAAAATCGGACGGTTCACACCCATCCTCCTCCGATAGCATCCGGTGAAGAGGTCTTGAACGAAATAGAAGAATTAGGGTTGTTGAAAGTGACGGAATTAGAGGCTGATGATGTTAATTCAACCATTAGTCAGAACTTTGGTTGGCGGAAAAGAAGCATTTTTTGGGATTTGCCATATTGGAAAACGAATTTGATTCGTCATAATCTAGATGTGATGCACATTGAGAAAAATATCTTTGACAACTTGTTCAATACCATAATGAACATTGAAGGGAGGACAAAAGACAATGCAAAATCACGATCTGATTTGCAACTTTTTTGCAAAAGAAATGAGTTACATAAAGATCTTCGCACAGGTAAATACCCAAAAGCATGTTACACTATGGACAGGAGACAAAAGGAGCTTATATGTGAATGGTTGAAAACTGTTAAGTTTCCTGATGGATATGTTTCAAACTTGGTGAGGTGTGTGGATCTACGAAAATACAAATTATTTGGGATGAAAAGTCATGATTGTCATGTATTTATGCAAAGGCTTATCCCAATTGCATTCCGAGAGTTGTTACCTTCGAAGGTATGGGAAGTTGTAACAGAGTTAAGTTTGTTTTTTAAAAGCTTAACTTCCGTTGAAATCAACATTGGTGAGATGGAAAAGCTAGAACATGAAATTCCCGTAATTTTGTGTAAATTAGAAGGTATTTTTCCTCCAAGTTTCTTTGACTGTATGGATCATCTACCTGTGCATTTAGCACACGAGGCAAAACTAGCCGGTCCAGTTCAATTTCGATGGATGTATCCATTTAAGAGGTAAGTACACAAATATTACTGCAATAACCACTGCCAAGCTTTGTCAAATGTCTTATACTAAGACATTTTTGTTCCTTTAGGTATTTGCATCACTTGAAAAAAAATGTTAAAAACAAAGCAAGAGTTGAAGGTTCCATATGTAATGCTTATTTAGTGGAGGAAGCGAGTACGTTTTGTGGGTATTATTTTCAGCCGCATGTTAACACAAGAGCAAGAAAAGTTCCTCGTAATGACGATGGGGGACGAACGACTAATGCTGATGGTTCCTTGTCCATATTTTCATATTGTGGACGCATATCTGGGCGTGCGAAAAGAAGAATATTAACTGAGGAAGAGGTCGAGGCTGCACATGGTTATATTGTATTGAATTGTGAAGAGCTGTTGCCTTTTGTGCAGTAAGTTGCACATGAATGTTTCTGTTGTTTCCTTCGTGTCATATTCATGCCCTTAAACTAATCATTCTGTATTTAGATTGTACGAGACAATGTTACGGGAGATAATGTCGGGTATGACGGAAGATGATATAAATAAAGAAGTGGGGAAACACTTCCCTCGGTGGTTTGAGAGATATGTAAGTTTGTACTTACAATTAATCTTTATTGTATTTTGACGTTGAATTTTACGTTTGTCATGAAACTAAATTATTTGCGATGCGAAAAGTATTTTTTTAGGCAATGGACAATCCAATCGAGAACAAGATGATTTGTGATCTTGCGAAGGGACCTCTACGATATGTTAACTCGTATCCGGTCTATTTCATTAATGGATACAAATATCATACAGAAAGTCATGGACATAATATGTCAACAATAAACAGTGGAGTTTCAATACAGGGAGAAATGATGGATTACTATGGTAAAATTCTTGAAATACTTGAAGTTGAATACCCTGCTTTGCCAGTCAAACGATGTGTGATATTTAAATGTTAATGGTATGACCCGACACCAAACGTTGGAGTAAAGGTGCATAGACAATACAATTTAGTTGAAATCAATCACCGAAGAAGATTGCGTCAGTTTGAACCTTTCGTCTTAGTCATGCAAGCTAAACAGTTTGTTACATCCCTTTTCCGAGCTTACGACGAGATAAGATAGATTGGTTAGCAGTTTGCAAAGTTAAACCTAGAGGTGTGTACGATTCACATAGGCGAGGAGACCATTCAGTTGAAAGTGAGGCGTTTCAAGAACATGTCACATTTATCAATGCATCTATTACGGATGACCATAATGAGCCTTTGAACGACCCATCAAACGAATTTGCCGATATTTCATCTGGAGAGGATGACGAGGGTCTGAGATTTGACGAGGAGCCGGAATTTGATTCTTATTCATCTGAAGAAGAAGATGATTGTAATCTTCCATTAAGTTATGATAGCGAATGACTTGTGTTTGTAATTGCATATTTTAAGTTCAATAGTCACGTTATTTTTATTTAATTATATTATGTTTGGTTTTTCATTGCATTTCTTTAGAAACGTATGTCGACATGGCGATTGGTTCCGGACGGCAACAATTCTTTCCGTTGGGAGGAATGTGGGAAAATTGTCCAATTCCATGGAAGCAGAACTACTTCAAGTCTCGCTCCATCATATAGTACCAAACGTTTGCCTTCGATGGCCGATCTGTTACTTGAAGGTGTTTAGTATGATCTGCACGTCGACAATTTTCGTGGTTTGAACCTGTAATAACATTTATTAAAGTTATCAAACATATTCTCATTTCATTGTCAATCTTACATGTTTAAGCTTCCTTGAAACTCGACGAGGACATGTATGCCGATAAAGGTGACTGCAATGTCACGTCAGCTTATAACGGAATAGGAAGATCAGGTATTGTCAACTCCTCTACTATTCCCCAAACCTCGTCTGCACAATCACGTATTAAATAATATACCGTTTTCCGTTCTTGATATGGTTGGTTAATATCACGGTTTCAACATTTCTTCACTGATTACGTTGTAGGTAAATTTGTTCCTGTTAGTAGTTCATCCACCGAAGAAGTCTACCATTATAAGACTGGGCACTCATTCACTGTTTCCTCAACAAATCTAGATATAGCTACAATGTTATTGCAAGAATGTGAGCAACAATGCAATGTCACGGACGGAGTATCACTATTTCAATTGGTGCTTTTGAGCGTCGCGAACCCTTCTCGGAACCCGCATATGGGGACTCTTTCACGTTTACCAACTCTCATGTTATATGGAATCCTAAAAAATGAATAGATCGATATGCTTATGTACTACCAGACATGTTTACCCTTTGCCTTCACGTTCAATTATTGTTGTATCCGTAACACATTAAAAGTGAACATTGCATATTTATATTACTGTTAAGGTTAATTTATGGTTGATAACAATTTGTTAACCTTCATATATTGCCATAGTTTCTCCTCTATGTGTTGGGTAGAATATTGTATTCAAATTATAGATTGTACATGTAGAGAATTGTGGGAAATTGAATTTCTGGAAAAGAATGGGACCAAAGAGACAACGTGACTTCATGCCACCGAGGTTTCGAACCATGTTCGGGGGACATTACAGTGAAAGTGGTTCGTCACAATCAGTCGCACCTATTGACTCACCATCTCCACCTCTGGTGCCGGGAGTTGCAGTTGAGGCATCACCGACTTCTTCTCAGCCTACATCATCCCCTTTCCCAACGCATATATCGTTTAACACTAGCATACCGGATGCAGGAGACGTCCGTCAGCCTGGCGCTGAGGGACCTGATGGCAGAAAGTTTGTTTCTATTGTCAATGACCAGTAAGTGATATCAAAGCACTTAACAATTTGCTTATTATCAACTTTTACTTTTACCAATATGTACATAGGATAACATCACTTGATATGTTAGGTTGGTTCCGTCTGGACCAATTTCAAGAAATATGACTTCCTCATTCAAGCAAAGAATTGAACCTGAGGGTTATGTTTGGAAAAATTTAGCTGACACCACAAAGCAATTATATTTTCAAGAGTTTGAGGTACACATAATTTTTATTTTCTTGTTACGTTGCTTTATATTCATAATGTTCATACAACATTTTAACATTTTCTTATTCTTACTCATCTAAATTTCAGAAAGAATTTTATTGGGATTCTTGTGTCCACGCCAACATGTATAAACAATGAGAAAAGAAAGCACGCATACGTTATCGCGACTTAATTAATCAAATACGCAAGGTTGGTGCGCGACCGCGTTATATTCTGGAGGAAATTTGGAGTCATTGGAACGAATATTGGACATCACCTGCGGCAATGTCCATATCTGAGCGTAATTCGGCCAAAAGACGTGGAAGGCCGGGGGGCCGAGTCTTGCAGTGCATACGGGAGGATCAATTACCCACAACGAGCATGCACATAGATTAGTAAGTATCTAATTTCTCTTGACATTTTAACATATATCTTACTTTGCTTTATTGAACAATGTGATTATGATATAAATGTCTGGTGCCATATGGCTGTGTGAAGTTATTTTCATTGTTGAGCAGTGGCAAATATCATATATACAGAGAGAAACTCGCGAAATTTTTAAAATACTAGTTAACATCGACAATTTAAGTTATACGTGTAGGAAAAGGCACTTTGGCACGAAGTCTACACCTATGCAGTATTTGTGCACACCCACACGAAGAAACATGATGGTGTCACCTTCATCAACAGTCGATGTCGAGAAGTCAATGTTAGTGAAATTAACATATTTTAATAATTTTTTAACAATTATAGCTTATTTACTAACGTAAAGATTGCTTCCTAATAGGATCAAATACAAGAAAATATCCAGCGACAATCTCGGGAGGAACTACCGTGGGCGAGACTCGACATATCTTGATGTCGCTCGGTGGTTTGGGACCGTCGTGGAAGAATATTCGGCCTGGGCTCATATGCAAACGCTTGTTATTCGCGCTCTTCCCTTTCTAGTACAGCAGCATCTGCTCGACCATCTCAATCTCATGATGTATCGGAGCTCCGGGCCACAGTGGACTCATTAAAGGAACAGCTGGCTAATCAAAACGAGCAGCTGGCTAATCAAAACGAGCAGCTGATTACTCAACATCACCAGCATATGGAGCACATAGCTAAGGTGAGGGAGGAGATGAGTCTGCATATGACAGAACAACTGAGAGCGGAACTGCAGCAAGTTTCAAAGATGAAAGAGTCGCTGGAGCAGATGGAGCAAGCAGCTAGGATGAGAGAGGAGATGGAGCGGCTGACTAAGATGAGAGCGGAGATGGACCAGATGGCCAAGGACAAACAGCATGCGGAGGAGATGGCTAAGCTTAGGCAGGAGATGGAAATGTTAAAGAGGGGGGGAAACAGTTCAGAGCATCCATGATCATTACGACAATAAAAACTATAACATTGTCGTGTGTTTTCAATTAAAAAACATCAGAGATTTGTTATATCTAACTTTTAATAATTATATTATTTTCTTTTTTAGTTTATTAATTACTAATGTTCTCATGATTCATTATTCTAACGCAACACAAATTAATAAAGTGAATATATAATATAATCATTATTATAACAACAAATATAAAAAATATTTAATCACTCATTACCGACGGACAAATTTCCGCCGGAAATGACCCACTTATTTACCGACGGTAACCTAAACCGTCGGTAAATGTCGTCGCAGATTACATCACCTCACCGACGGACTTAATGACCGTAGTAATATTTCTCCGACGGAATTGTAATAATCATTCCGTCGTTAAATAAATACCGACAACAATGTTTCGGTCGGTAATTCCATCGTGAATTTGCGACGGAAAAATTCAGTCGGTAAGTTTTGCTTCGGGCATTTCACCGACCGATTTTCTCTCCACCATATTCCGTCGGTGATTAATTTCACCGACAGAAATCCGTTGTTTACCGACGGTAATTTCCGTCGGTAAACCTCTTATTTCTTGTAGTGTTGGAATAGAAGGAAGCTACCTTTATTTACATTGTCAATAAGTCCGCCGTAGCCATTGTAGGGAATTCCATTCAACATGAGATAATGAAGCATATTAAAGTCAAATTTTATATTATAAAAGAAGATGAGAAGGAGGGAGATCTAAAACTTGAACATTGTTCTTCTGAGGAGCAAAAGCTTTATAATGGGATAAATTCTTTTCTTTTTTTTTGAAAAATGATAAATTCATTTGTTCGAATTGCAGTGTCAAGATAGTTGATGTATTTCCAAAAAACATGAAAGTCATTCTTCCTCGAAGTCCATTTAGGTGTTCTTTTTTGCATAGTCTGATAAAGAATACATGCTCTGACATGATAATGTCATAGTCTGTGTACTCTTTCATTGAAATTCTAAAACGATATACTACGCTTGTATTCAAGATCGTATATCAAACTTAAGCGACTAGGACGAATACATTTTGAGACACGTCTGTATTAAATACTGCTAATATTCTGCTTTCATTTTAAGTTATGGTATAATTAATCTCTGTGTTATGTGTCTTTACCAAAGAAGAACACGCTGTGTTACACAATTGCATCCCAAATTGTATACATGACAGTGTACATGACAAGTAACCTTGAAACATATATCTTTTTAACGAGGTTAATTGTGATGTTGGTACTTGAATGATAGATTAATCATTTCTTATGATTGACGTATCTTTTTTCGTAGTTTCTATCCAAGTTTTCCGAGTTTTATTTTGATGTTTATATTTTTCCTTAGCTTCTATTCAAGTTTTCAGGGTTTTATTTTGATGTTTTTCACTTCATCTTTTGCATTAAATCATATAAGAAATTAAATGAATTAGTTTGATCGATATTCACTTCTTCTCTTACATCCCGAGTGTTGAGTGATGGTGAGATAAACACCACGATATTGTCAAGATCAACGTAACTTATGAAACCTTCTTCATGATTAAATATTTAATTGCAGCCATACTCTGAAGACAGGGAATACTTCACTCACCCCAATTTTATGATCAACTCACTATTCGGGCATTCGACAAACAGACACACAATGCTACTTTATGTAATAAATGGAGGACTTTGTCTCTCAATTCCTGCTGCGATTTTTGTCTTTGAGACTTCACTGTCATTTAACGAGGCAAAAGTGGAAAATTGATATTCCCATGAGCAGTCAGACCATTCCAACTTTAACACCAACAAACGCAAACAAAGAAATAAAGTCAAAAGTATGGCAGTTCGTGCGCCAGAAAATGCTTAGGCATGATCACGGTGAAAGAAATGTTTCAGTCATGGAGTTACTATTGTAATGTAATGTATTATCATCTTTATTAAGAATCTTATAGGTTTGTACTCAGTCCACAGGTGCAATGCGCAACTCCTTTCCAATGTCTCTGTGTAAAGATGTTCCGTCCTTGGCAAGGCATATTAATTCACCATTCTTGCTTTTGCCTTCACTAGCTTCTGACTGACAATGAACAACTTCTGGATCCGCCAGCTTTTGAGCCATTGTCTCAACTTTCACTTATTATTTTTCTCTTTTTTATTCCTCACCTTCCATCCTTACTTTGTCTAATTCCTTGGCTACTGTTGACTGCAAGAATTGGATCCTCTTTTGTGACAGGCTTTTGGAGCAGTAAGCATCATGTTTGAAAATGTCATGTGTGGTATCTTTATTTATTTCTATTCCATCTTTTGGTTACATCATCTGTGCCTCTGTGGCCTTTTAACTCTGCCTGTACATTGTCATATTTTGTTTGTCTTCTCCCTTCATACTTGCGGGGAATCTAAAGGTTTCAAAATCCATTAAATATTGGCTTGCGATGCCTATAATAATGCAAGGTGTATGTGTTACTGATAAATCAATTACGGTTTTGAAAACAATTTCCCGTCACTTTCCATCAAGGATAGACATAAAAGAGAAATGATAACATTTATATATATATACATATATATATCGTAAGAAGAAGTACACACATATTAAGCTACTAATCTTGGAAAGGAAACTCCATCTATATCTTCTAATAGAATATCAAAGCAACCAACAAGCGGGTTTCGATACCGATAAATATCAAAGTCTAGGGATCTGACATGATTTGCTAGCCAATCTACAACTCGATTAGCCTCGCGATAAATATGCCTAACTTTCGTAACCTATTTACGGTGTAATAATTGTTGGATTCCCATAATTAAATTGGTGTGTGACGTATATGACGATACCGATAAACATTTTAGTGAGTGAAAGTTCCCTTTGACACATTTGACTCAAATCAGGAAGAAAGTTGCAAGCAAGTTATCGTGGTACACAGGTTATGAAATAATTAAAGACTGAGCTAGCAAGTTGAGAAAACTAGCGCAGTAGAGATGTGCATGATACTCCGCTAGTTTAAAAGCTTTTTGCTCATGAAAATGATTATGACAACTGTCGAGACAGAGACGATACTGTAATCAAATTGGCAATAATTCTTTATGCAGTAAAAAAAATTTAAATTGATACTTGATAAATTTATAAATTCTTTAAGATAATATTTTTTTCCGATTCTGACCTGGACCAGTTATAAATTTAACAAATTTTGATAAGATAATAAGATAATATATTTTCAAAATACCCTATGTAAATATAGGATCCCATTATTATCATAAATTAATAATTATATAAACTTACACAAATATATAATTATTACTTTCTCGTCCCAATTTTTGCGTATTTGATCATCATTGTTGATTTCGTGACACCTCTTAGATGAGGAGTCATTGTTAGGTGTGATTTCAAAAAATTTATCTTGTTTATAAAATATTTTCTATCTTCATCATACGTATATATATGTATGTATATTGAATGTTTTAGTAAAATGCAATGAATAATATTTAATTATTAAAAGTAATAAACATTATTTATTAGTTTTCATTAATATTATATATAATAAATCTATGTTTAATTTAGATTCATTTAATTAATATGAAACATGAATTTTTTAAGATACAATACAATGTTTTTTATGTAATCAAAATTTAACTTCAATCAATTACAAAAATCTCTTTAAATTAATAAATATTAATTTATCGGTTAATTAATACCTCTATAAAATAATAAATATTATGATCCCAATAATATTAATTTATAATAATAAATATCATAATCTCAATAATATTAGTGTATAGAAGTTTTACTGTAAGTGTATTTATTATGATAGCAGTAGACATGTTTATAAGTAATTAGCACTGGGTTTGGATTCAATCCCGTCGTCCAAATATGGACCTGTTGAGCTATTAGCAGCATAAACATATTTGCTTGAGGGTTAGATAATCATCACTTGATTAAGGAAGATTTGAATTCCATTAGTACCACAGGAAGATAGTTGACATTCCAACCAAAAGCAAATGAACCAAGCCATCATTTTTCTTGACATAAGAACCAAAAAAGCTTTCGGCCCTTATTTATTCAGATACTTTTCACCAAGAGCAGGTGTGTCTCCCACCAAACGTATATTTAAAAGGGCGTCACACTTTTTGGGCTTCACATGTATCCATTGCATAGGTCACTAATTTCTATTTTTTTTTTTTTTTGAGAGCCTTTAGTGATGGGGTGGAAGTATAATTTCTTTTCACCGGATTTTAACTATTCCTCCTATGCATACGTATAACATATGTAGCTCGGTGATTAAATCAAGTCCCATTTAAAAAGGACATTTCGTTGGAAAATTCAACCGAGTTATACATACGGAGACGACTCTGCAAGTGCTGACGCACGCAAAACATGAGACGTCAGGATAGCATCGAGAAACAAAAGAATCGACGGCAAAGAAGAAGTTCGGGCCCCCCATTAGTTGATAAGAACTAATGCAAAAAGCGATTCTCGTCTTGCTCCAGGTTCCCAGCCACCAAATAGTTTGTTTCTGTTGAAAGTTGAAGACAAGGATGAGTAAATGAACCAACAACATGCATAAGAGCATTTATGATTCTTGTCGAAAGTAGCTAGTTTCTCCTCAGCCTGGGGTTAACTAGCTCATATTTTGTTACCAGCAAATATGATTTAAATATGTGCTGTTCATTTTTATAAGATCTACATAAGCTTGCTCTCATGCCACTTTGGAAAAATGGACATCATTTTAGTTAAATTTCATTGACCATAAGGAAGTGCTTTTATATTGTTCTAGTTAACATTACGAAATATTTTATTCAATACCCTGAGATGTCAATGTTATATATATTCTAGTTACAGCTTGCTTTGAGGAAAATTGTGGAACTTTCACTAAGATTTTTCAAATAAGTGGTCATTTCTTAATCTCCCATTCGCATAGCTTACTGTGATCTAAAGTGACTAGCTTGATACAAACAAAAGTAGGCACCTTTGAAAGTTTGGTTCACCTTAAAGATTTTGAAAGATTAATTTAATATATTAGGTAGGTGTTCAAATATGCTCATGATGATAAAAAGCTAAGTTACGTATGTGTATCCAAAAGGTTAAAGTCAGTGTTGGAGAACTTTTCTTAGCTTATTTCGCTTTGAAAAATCGAGTGCTTGTGTGTAAAGCATTAGTACCTAAAAGGCCAAAAAATTTTCACGCTATTACTGATGACGACCTAAAACTTTATCTTCAAAACAAAAAAGGGATAAAGATAACATGCTTTTCAAATGAAGCTTTTGAGATGGAAATTTGGCGTCTTTTAATTGTTACTTTCAACAGGAATGGATAGGCAATTTCATTTTGTCATTTCTTTAAATCATCTGTATATGGTAATTCTGAAAACTTAATAACCTTTATCTTATATTCATTTTTTCCTTTTCTTTGGTGCAAAACGGTTAGCATTGCCTTCAAACTTTTCCTCGTACTTAAATGATACTACAACTTTTGTGTGGAAAAAGGGTATCCTTTTGCTTGAATGGTGCTATTAACATACATTATCACATCTTCACACAATCTCTACTTAGTCAACTAATCCACTATAATTAGCCTTTATTTTTGCCTAAGGGTATGTTTGGGAGTTTAGAATGGAATGAAATGGAATGACAATTAATGGAATGAAGTGGAATAGAATGGAATGAAATGAGTTACTCTATTGTTTGGAAGTTTAAATAAAATAAGAGAGGGACTCTTTTGACCATTGTTTAGAAGTGATACTAAAAATGAATGGAATGTAATGACTTGTAATATTTTTTTTTCAAAATTACCCTTGTAATAAAATATGCATAGTTGCCATGAAACTATTTTAATAACCCAAAAACATTTCAAATTGTAGGATGCTCAGAATATAGTTTTCTCATTTTTCTATGTAAGCAATCAACTTTCTTGTTCTTTTTCATTAACTTTCATCGCACTGTACTCTTCATTAGGCATTTATTCAAGTGTCCTGTTATGGTTGATAATCATTCTTAGTGTTGTAAATCTATTTCTACATTTCGCAGTTTATATTATTAATATATTTAAAATTTATGAACATTCACAATGCTAACTTTATCAAGAACATTTGAGCTGTGTTTATTAATAACATATTTTAAATTTAAATTTTTGACGTAATGATTGGAAAATGAATCTCGTGTCTCACAAATACATGAAGCTCATTTGCTGCGTACCCAAACATAAAAAATAAAACATTTTTTTTCACCTTATCACCATTAACGTAACTATTATTTATAGCATTGAAGTTAACAGCTCTATAAATTATAATATCCTCTAAGCAATATTATTTTTTAGGGTATTTTTGTCATTAAATTAGGATTTGGAAGGCAAATCATGTCATTCCATCCCTGACTCCCCAATTTGAAAGGTCACAAAATATTGAATTTTGGATGACAAATGATGGCTTCCAAAGCCATTAATTGCATTCCATCATGTTTTAAAATAAACTCTCAAACAATGACCTGAGTCATTTGGGCCATTCCATTCCCTTCCCTTTCATCCCTCCACTCATATCCAAACATACCCTAAGATCATATACATTAATGATGTATATTATTATGTTGATTTGTTACTTTAACTAGAGACACCTAGAGTGTATATATAGGAGTATATACATCTCATTTGACACACGCATAAGTACATACTTCTTCTTCAATTCTTCTCTTCATTCTCTATTTCCACATGGTATTAGAGCCTCCATTGTAACAAACGGAGTCAAAATTCTGGAGTTTTTTCATTCTTGCGCTACGCATTCAACTCTTGCATTATGGGTTCTTAAATCCACTCCAAAAAACAATTTGTTATACACCAAATTGTTCCTCGTCCTTTGCAGATCACTACGGTGTAAATTTCGTCACAAGAAACTTCCACAAGCACCACCAAGAGCCACTGATCTCCAAAAATTAGAGTTTCAAATTCTTTGGAAGGAGAAAACGACTTAAACGACGTCATTTCACTCCAAGGTAAAATGAAGTCATTCAGTAATTAAATGGAGTGCCACATCCACATCATCACCATGTCATCTTTACCATCTCTACTATGTCATCGCCATGTCGTCTTTTGTGTCACGTCATACATCCATGTGTCATCTTTTGAGTCGTCCACGTGTCATATTCTTTTCGTTCGGTTCAGTTTGATTCCAAAAGGGGTTGACTGACACTTTGACCGTACAGTTAAATACATTTTAATTTAGGTTATTCGCAAACCAGACCAGTTCCTAAGATTTTTCAATGCCCTGAATCTAAATTTGAGGTTAGAATAACCAAATTCCATCTCTATAAGTAAGTTTTCTCCGATTTTTTTGTATTCTTTTACTATGGATGCCTGAAAGTTCCTCAATACATTCTCAACCCTATTAATATCATTTTTTATGGCTCCAAATATGATCTTTAGGCTAAGAAAATGTGTAGTTTTCTTAACGGAAAACTTCTTTGACGTATTGTTATTAAAAAAATACCTAAACCCACTCAAAAGAAAAGATGAAGACATTGACATATTCATCGAACGATTAGTGGCATGGGATGACATGAACCATCAAATCTTAACATGGTTTGGAAATACATATTGTTAGCCCCCATTTTTTTTAATGAATAAACATGATTTAAAATAATTTTAAGGTTTGATAGATTAATCATTTTGTAATTATTTGATTATATCAAAGTTAGTAGGATTTATTGAATGGGTGAGTGGAATTAAAATCTTAAGGTTATAAACATGTTCAAGTGTATTCTTGGCAAGACACTTAAGGTTAAAAGAACATAAGCCTATAAGGAAGGATAAAATGGACTATTTGGACTCATTAAGGGTAGAAATGGAAGAAAGAAATGTAGTCTCGCATTTAAGAGAAGGAAAAACATGAATTGAGGGAGAGAAGAGAGAAAAAACGAAAATTGAAGAGAGGAGAAGAGAGTTATGGTAGATTGAGAGAAAAGACAAGAGTTGAATTAGGGTTTCATCATTTCTTAGCTTTTGAGAGAGATTTTGAAGTGGTTCAAGAAGAGAAAAAGATAGAGGAAGAGAAGAGCTTCCATTTGAGCCAATCATCTCTTCATTTGGTGAAGAATCAAGGTAAGATCATTTTGAACTTTTTGAATTTTTGGAAGAGTTTTAGTTCATAGAGTTTAGTAAATGCATGGGTTTAGGTATTTTAGAACCATTTTAGTGATTGTGTTGTGTAGGACTTTCAATTGAAAACCCTATTGAGTGAAACTTTTGTTAGTGTATAAGGAGATCAAGAAAGGCAAGAGGAGTAAGAGAAGAGGCATTTTGAGCAAGTCTTTAAGCAAGGAAATTAAGGTGAGTTACATGTTTATAATAGAGTTATGAGCCATTATTTCTTTTCCAAATCAAGAAAATAAAATGATTTCAATTACTTCATAAATGTTGCTTTTAATGTTTTTGAGTGATTTGAAAAATTGCTACATATTGGTGTACAAAGTTTGATGATGAAATGGAAAATGGTTTTGAAATATTTATGTTATGCTTTGAAATATGTCATGGAATTTTGTATGAATGAAAAGAATATGAAAGTATGAGCATATGATAAAATGATTTGAGCATGAATGTGTGCTTTTGTTTGGGCAAGAGAGGAACTCATTTCGTTAGTCACGTGCACATTGACCTTTAGCCTTCTCCCGGTTGCTCGCTTGAGGTCACAAGATCATGAGAAATCAGACTTGTTTTATTCACGATGTAAACTTCGGTTTCTCCATTTTGTTCCACGGAACTCTCAAGCCATTTATTTCTGCACTACATCTTTGAATTGTCAAGTTTTTTGTATAATTTGAGTGTTTTGCAGTGATGGTTAAATGTATATGTTATGTTGATGTGAGGATATTTTAAGTATGAGTTTGAGTTAAAATTGTGAATTTGACTGAGAATTTGAGAACAAAGCGTTTTATAAATTCATTATGACTTTTATAAGACAGATGAACATTTCAACAATTTTGCTTATTCTCCGTTATAAACTTGTTATCCACGAGCTTTTAAGCTCACGCCCTTTTTGTCCCATCTTCAGATGATAGCTAAGAGATTAAGAGCCTAAGGGAATTTCTCCAAAATTGTTTATTTTGTATTATGAGTTAGTTTTGAGAAAGCACAATGTTTTAGTTGCATTTCAAGTTTATTTGTTCAAAAATCTTTTGTAAATTTGAGATTTCGAGATGATGAAGTATTGTGGCTTGAAATGTCATTAAAGATTTGTAAACCTTTAACCTTTTGATGTTAATGAAATATGAATTGTGTATAGATAATATTGAGTTGGAATCAGATATACTTGAAGAAGTGTTCAACTTGAGATGATTATCAACTTGAGTTGATGATTTTTAAACATGAATAGTTGATAGTTGAGACTTGAGTGTTTAATGAAAAAATTTGATAGTTGAATGGTTGTGTTTAGGACATTCCAAGTTTGTACAGTGCAAAATTCAAGTCTTCCATAGTGGTAAAATTTGTATTTTGACTTTAGGGAAAAATCTGGATTGATCTAGGATAAATTAGACAAAGTTTTCTTCTATAAAGTTGTAGTTTATGTTTCTAGCTTTCCAACGGTATATAGTATGAAATTTTTGTACATCGGAGTTGAAAGTTATGATCTTTATAAGTGGAGATGCTCTGGAGAGTGTAGTTACTGATTCAGAACTTTTGGTGATGTGAGAAAGCTAATGTCCATCTTCTGGTGTCGACCTTCTGGTGCCCATCTTCTGGTGCTTAACTTCTGGCACCAACCTTCTAGTGCCCATATTCTGGTGCATATCTTCTGATGCCTATCTTCCGGCCTTTGGTGCCTATCTTATGATGCCCATCTTCTGGCACCGACCTTCTGGTGCCTATCTTCTGGTGCATATCTTCTAGTTCCGATCTTCTAGTACCTATCTTCTGATGCCCATATTCTGACGCTGACCTTCTGGTGCCTATCTTCTGGCACCAATCTTCTAGCGCCTATCTTCTGGTGCCCATCTTCTGGCGCCGATCTTCTGGTGCCTATCTTCTGGTGCCCAACTTCTGGTGCATATCTTCTGGTGCCGACCTTCTGGTGCCTATCTTCTGGTGCTAATTTTCTGGTGTCGATCTTCTAGTGTATATCTTCTGGTGCCTATCTTCTAGTGCCTATCTTCTTATGCACTGTAGACCGAAACATCTTCTATGCACTGTTCATCTTACATTGTCTAGTCCAATTTTGACCCTATAGATGATAGAATCCATCTTCAAGGTATTCATAAACATTGTAGATATTGAAGTCTTCTTTCATACCATCTAAAAATTACCTTGATCTGATATCTCTAGAGAAAGTTATGTTAAATGTTCCAAAATAGGTCTTAGATTGAAACATCTTCTATGCACTATTCATCTTACATCGTTTGGTCCAATTTTGACCCTCTAGATGAAAGATTCGATCTTCTTCATAAAATTTGTAGATATTAAAGTCCTATTTCAAACGGTCTAAGAGTGGCCTTGATTCGATATCTCCAGAGAGAGTTATGCCAATTGTTCCAAAATAGTTCTTAGACTGAAATATCTTTTATGCACTGTTCATCTTACATTATCTGGTCCAATTTTGACCCTCTAGATGATAGAATCTATCTTCAAGGTCTTCAAAAAATTTGTATATATGGAAGTTATATTTTAAACCATCAAAGATTGACCTTGATCTGATATCTCTATAGAAATTTATGCTAATTGTTCCAAAATAGGTCTTAGATTAAAACCTTCCTTCTTATCCACTGTAGACTAAATCGTCTTACCTATAGTCTAGTCTAGTTATAACCCTTTATATGACAAAATCTCACTTTAATGTCTTCACAAAAGTTGTATATATTGAATTTCTCTTCGAAACTAGCCTAAGAAAACCTTAATTTGACAATTATGGAGAAAGTTATGTCAATTGTCCCGAAACAGGTTCAATGTCATTAAGGATAAAACCTTTTTTGATTCTTTCGGCCATAACTGCACCATCTGACCTCCAAATGAGATGATTCTTGTTCCTAAATAAAATAAAGACATACAGATACTAATGATCTGAAGGAATAGAATTTTAATTAAATCTTTAAGAGTTACAATTTCTAGATGGAAGTTGGGTATAGTGTACTATTCCAGTTTAATAATAGTCTAAAAAGGTTTGGGCCCTAACTCTTAGAATTCTAAACCAAATTGAATAATTTTGATGTCATTAGGAACTTAAGACAATGGGGAAAAAATGTTCTAAAGAAATCAAATTGTCATTCCAGTTGAGGTTTCCCAAAATCTGTCCTGAAGTGGAAGAAATATATTTGCACACATTTTATGACTCTAAATGTTGGGCTTCGGAAACAGGGACTAACACATGTGCTAAAGGGATCAAACTTGACTTTCGACAATTGAAACAGCTTAAAAGGTATGAAATTTCCTTTAAAAATTGTTACTATATATCAAATGATGTCCATCAAGGGGTATGGAAATTACTAAAAAAAAATTTGTTGGACAATTATGTGAACTTGATGTTAACTTATCCTTTTTGAGTCGTGGTTGCATTGCACAGGATTCACAGATGGGCAAGATCCTTGGAAAATGGCGTAAGGTTGGACGATTGTTTGAGCTTACTTAACTAAATCTTCTCTTAAGCATATAGTCGGTGTTGTCACTTCTCATATATGGCATTCTTGATTGAGTCATCTTTCTACCTCTAGAGTAGGGTCATTAATCTCTAGTGGTTCTTTAAGTCGTATTAAGACTGAACATTTTTATTAGGTCCCTTGTCAACATTTTAAACAACATGCTTCACCATTTTTAAATAATGATTATATCATTGTAGCACCTTTTGATCTAATTCATTATGATAGTTGGGATCTTACACCTTATGAAACTATAGGTGGCATGAAATATTATGTAATCTTTGTCGATTTTTTTCTCGCTATACATAGATTTATCTAATGTGTCATAGATCTGAAATATTCTCCAATTACTCTCGCTTAGCTAATTAATCACTATCATAACTTAATTATAAATTATAATCATCTTCTTCTTTGGAAGAATAAGAATCAAACTCCAGCTCCTCTTCAGATCTTTGATCCTCGTCATCCTCTCTAGAAAAAATTTCAATATATTTGTTAGATGGATCGTTCAAAGGTTCATTATCGTCATATGTGACAGATGCATTTATAAAAGTGACATCTTCCTGAAGCACTTCACTTTCAATTCTCTATTCTCCTTTTCCAAGTGATTCAAAAGTACCTCTAGGTTTAACTTTGCAAACTGCCAACCAATCTATCTTATCTCGTCGTAAGTTTGGAAAAAAGACATAACACACCTGTTTCGCTTGTATTGCTAACACAAAAGGTTTAAATTATTTCAATCTTCTTCAGTAGTTGATTTCAACTAGATTGTATTGGCTATGCACTTTTGTTTTAACATTTGGAGTCAGGTCATACCAATCACATTTGAATATTCCATATCGCTTAATTGGCAAAGCAGGGTACTTAACTTCAAGTAACTTCAAGTATTTCAATAATTTTACCATAGTAATCTATCAACTCTCCCTGTGTGGAAACTGTTGGGATCCGATCCGAAGACCGGATCCCAACCGAAAAATGAGCCGAAAAATCGAAGGAATCCGAAACAAAATTTTCTCTGAAGCGAATCAAATTCGGAGAACGAAAGTGAATACAAAAGATCGAAAGTAAATCGAATATCAGAAATTAAAGCGAAGCATAAATCGAAAACAAAACGGAAAAATGCGAAACGAATGAACAAATTGAACGGATATGATGACGAAGCGGAAATAGAAAGCGAAGCACAGAAATACGAAAACGAAATCGAAAAGTGAATAAACAAACGGATCAAAGCAAATGAAAGCGAATCGAAATACGAATTTTTGACATCCGAAGCATGAATCTTAGAAAAGCGATCGCGTTGAAAACCTTAAGACATTCCAAAACCGGTATAATTTTTTTTCTTTTCTTTTCCTTTTCTTATTTTTTTCAATCCTTTTCTCATCTTATTCATCTTTAATCAAATCTCATACTAATCAAAACCATATAATTTTCCCTCTCTAGGACACTATTCCTCATACAAATCTCAATTCTTAAACATTTTTTTATCCATTCATATAAATCCCAAAATTCATTTTTATACCCATTTTACCAAAATTTCGGCAGCATAACGACTGCATTTCTAACTAACCCAAACCTGCAAAGTATTCAAAAATACACTTCTATATTCTCAATCGATCACACAATCATTAAAATCTACCGGACCCTCCGTCCGGGATTGCAGCATATACAAACGCAATCCTATACGTAGTACTTCAAAAATCCTCAATCCAATATACAAATCATAATTTATCATACATAATGTCATAATCCAAGTCTTTATACGAATTCCTAATTCAATCAATCCAAACCCAAAAATCAATCATATCTAAATACAATCACAAGTCAAATTCTATAATCACAAAAGTTTTATTTCTCCAATCCATACACAAGTCTAGAATTCATTTACAAATCCCATAACTCATTTCCATACACAAATTCATATACATCATGAACTAAATATTTAGTAAACATAAATGGCATTTCAAGCCATATACAAATACCAATAATCACAATCCAAAATTTCACTATGCATAACAATTCTAAACTTCTTAGCAACAATCTAACTTAGCAAAATACCATATGGACACATACAAATGGAAACTTTCATCTTCTTTCACCCGATCTTCTTCTCATCACCTGTGGATGGGAATGAAGGGGGTGAGCTTATTGCTCGTGGGTAACATATTTATAAATCAAATAATAAGCAAAATCATTTTCTAAAACTTTTTCCATTTTATAAAAATTCTCACAATAGGAATCGAAGACTTATTTTTCAAACTTGTCAATTTATTGAAAAGTCATTCCTAAGCAGTTTCTAAAACCTTTACGGTTGAAAACCTCAATATCTTAGTTCTCGAAACTCCAAAACTTTTCACAAATCAAAATTAACATTGAAACATGAATGCATCATATAATAAATGCAGCACGTCATGAACAAAATCAAAATCACATAACATTTCAAACGGTTTGGGTCGGTCCAAAACAGAACGTACTGCACATTCCCGCAAAGCGGTCCTGTGCAGCCGTGAATATAACGTACTACACTTTCTCGCATAGCAGTCCAGTGTAGCCGTGAAGGGAGTCTGAAATCGGAGCTCCAATGCCACTAGCGAGCAGGCGGGTGAAGCCTTAAAACAAATGAGACCAGTGCATTGACTCTACTTATGGGACCTAACCAAACCCATGTAACACACATTCATGCTTGAAAAGTAAGTTGCCCTAAAGCACGTTTCGAAAACTTGGTATTCATACCATGTCACGTAAAATCAATTGTCATGCACAAATTTCACAATTTAAAAAGGCACATAACAATTAATCCATCACAGAGAATGCCATAATTTTGTAATTTATTAAAGTCATAGATCATAATAAATTCTCTTTCATTCTAACGATGAAGTCATCACACAATTTATTCGAAACATTTGAAATAATGAATGTCATAATTATTTCAATATCTTAAAATCATACCAAAAGCATTGAATTTAATCATTAAAAAATCATAATTTACAAACATTGATATAAACAATAATTTGTAAACCTTTTTTTCATGATTTTTTAAGTCACATATTTAGCTTATAATTCAAAATATAAATACATTACCCACCTCGAATCAATGCCAAAAGTTTGTCCCTAGCTCCAATTTGGCCATCTCTTCTTTTATTCTTCCAATTGAAAAATCCCTACACCAATTTCACTCAATTTCAACATCATAAAAATCATAAATTCTCAAATTGAACTTAGAAAATGTAAGATCCCGTCACCGATGGGAAGGTTATATTGGTAACTTGAGACGGGTTAGGATTTTACCGCATATTATAGACTGAGCATTCATTTGACCTCTGATTTTGGAGGCCATGAGTCAATTGGCACATGCACATATAGGTACATGCATTCATGACTTCTTCCCGGCATTGAATTGTGTTTCTGATGTGAATTGTGAAATTGAGAGATAAGTAGATATGATTTGTGAAATATTGGAAATTTTGGAATAATTGGGTTTGAATAGTTGAATTGGAAATATTTTAGAGTGATTGTTAATTGATAGTGAACCTTAGAAATTTTTCTAGAAATTTGGGAGAAAAAGTCCAGACCGGAAATTTTTCGAGTGACAGACTAATTAACTGAATAGTGCTAGAATAATTGGTATATGACAATGGAAATTTAAAATTTATGATTTTAGAAATTAATATATCGAGCTATTGAAATTTGGAGACTACTTGGAATGGAAATGATAGTGAATAGAGAAAGAGATTTGAGGAAATCGACAAGAAGCTTAATTGATTTACCTGAAATGCCTTAAGTCTTATAAATTGGGAGGAAAAGAAATTCATTTTCTCTCCTAGGGCACGACCATTCTTCTTCCTTGGAGACTCTCAATTTTTTCTTCTGAGATTTTACTTGCTTATTCCTCCTTGTGCAAAGCCTTGCTTGTTGCTTAAGGGAGATGATGTTGTGTGTGATTATGGGAGTTAACCGTGGATGCATGAGGAAAGGGGAAAGAGTTAGAGAAATTTCAGAGATCGGAGGTTTTGAGCATGAGTTGGTAAGTAATTGGTTATATGTTGTTTATTTTGGTGCTTAATGCATTGATGAGGTTAATTGTTAAAGATTAGAGTGTTTGAGTTAAGTTAGGACTAGTTTTAGAGAAAGATTGGGTGAAAAATCGATCGGAGAAGACGACTTGCAACTCGCACGTCGCGACGTGCGCGAAGCCTCGCCGCAAAGAATTAACATTTAATTCGTCACGGCGAGTGGGAAGGAAGATGTCGCGGCGAGCTTTAAAAGGTGGGACGTCGCGGCGAACACCTCTCGACGTCGCGACGAGCGGAAGTCTTCCACACCGCGATGAGTCTTCTCCCGTGCGTCGCGGCGAGCCCCAAGAGAAATGTTCGTCGCGGCGAGCGACATCACACGTCACGGCGAGCGCCTGCAAGACGCCGCGACGAACGGTTTGAAGTCGCGGCGAGGGATGATTTTCTGATTTCATTTAATTTAGTTTTTAAGGCATAGCTAATGGTATAGACCTCCAATTGAGGTAATGATTGACTCGTTATGATCTAAAGAAAGAGGTCTACAATTGATGTGAAGAATGAAAGTTGGAATTTAAATGAGTAGGATCGCAATTAGTGAAAGAAAGTTAAGAATGTGATTGTATTTCAACTTAAGGATTGTTTTTGCTTATTGGGGTATATTTGTGAGGCTTCTAAATGTAAGGAAAGGCTATTGGAATTTAGGATTGAGCAATTGAGTGGAAAGTTAGACATTGACAAAAGAAAGGGGAAAATGGGAAATAGTACCGGGAAAGTCATGAATAGGCATAGTACATCTTTTATTCGAGGCATGTGCATCATCAAATTATTTTGACTGTGCATTTTGTAATGGAAATTATTTGACTGTTATAGAGGCTCCGATGGATCGATATTCCACGGGTATTGCTGAGACTTCCAGGCAGGTAGCTCGGAAGTTCAGGTGAGTAACCTAGTTGGTTCCTCAATCTTTATGTGTTTAATATTCTGCACTGATGCCATGTGGAGATAATGGATGGATATGTGTGTTTGATTTTGATTGATTTCGGACCATGGGTGTCCGAAATATTGGAAATTTGTTATTGAAGTGCTATTGTGTGTAAATGACTGTGAATGCATCAATGCAATAAATTGTAAATGTATATGATTGAAATACTGGACCAAAGGTCCGAAGGAATAGGAAATGACATTGATTGTAAATGACTATAAATGGGACTTGGAACATATGCATTCATGCATAATGGCATGATCAGATAATGACAGTTGTGACCGGAGCAGCCAACGCATTACGGAGCTTTAAGCTCAACGCACAGGGCTTCGTGCCCAACGTATTTGAGAGCCACTGGCTCAATGTATCAGGGCATTCAGGCCCAACGTATTTAGAGCCTCAGGCTCAACGCAATGTGCCCGTCACTAGG
The DNA here is from genome assembly GCA_029891385.1 of Erythroxylum novogranatense. NCBI lineage: Eukaryota > Viridiplantae > Streptophyta > Magnoliopsida > Malpighiales > Erythroxylaceae > Erythroxylum > Erythroxylum novogranatense. Next base: position 41,598,330 of record CM057227.1, read on the forward strand.
ACAGTTTCAGGTGCATGGTCACAACAACGAAATGAAAACGGAAAGTGTCACATGTGCATCATGTTTATATAAATGATTGAATATGAATTGTGTTAAAGGCGACACGCCTTATATTGGAAAAATAGAACGCATGTGGTATTTTTCTGAATGTGCAAAAATGTGATATTCTGTGAACTGTGTGAATATGCATGCATTGAGTGAACCATCGATGATAGTTTCTCATTGAGTTCGCAAACTCTCCCAACATTGCAAATTATTTTTTTTAGGAATTGACGAGTACCCCATTAGACAAACGGGAGTATGGTTACTACAAAAGAGTCAGAGTTTAAAGTCGGGATCCGTTTCACATCTGCATTAATGTCATTTTGAATTATGTGAAAATTTGAATTTCCGCAGATTAGTACTGTTATTGTATTGGGCCTAAATTAGATATGAATAATGTATGTATAAATTGATTTATGACTGAAATTGCATTTTGATTGGAAACGATTTCGTATTAAAGCGGGCCCAAATTATTTACTGATATTTGCGCACTCAATTGTTTTCAAAAATAAGAATGCATTACCGAGTTTTTGAACTGCATTGACTGCTCTAGCATTCCACTCTCGTGAGGCACGGGCTCGGATATCACCCACGATATCGGGTTCGGTCTTCTTGAGGAGTGGGTGTACTTATTTATGGTATCGAGCCAAGTACAATCTTACATGGGCTTTTTGAAAAATGTGTCAAGTTACATGTATCTAAGTCATGTCATGGCAGACAGTAACAACTGATCCCTAGTCTAGTATATGAGTCACATGTATGAGCATGTATCAGTCATTTAAGCGGTTAGAATAGAAAGGAAAATGATAATGTATTAGAATGTGATAAATGGAAGTTGTGGATATCGTGAAATAAAAAAACGTGTACGGTTAGATTTGACAGATGAAGATTTAGTATACTGGTATTGGCGGATATATCATGAAATACAATATTAGAGTTATATTGGGTATATCCTTGAATGTGGGATCGATATGGATGTATATAGTTGTGGATCGATAGAGGAAAATGAAAATAGAGATATGATAATGGCAAGATTTCAAGTGTATAAAGTGGATGAAAATAAAATGTCCTATGATCTTGAGAAGTTACAATTGGGTTTGATCACCGTGACAAGAGTTATGAGTAATGATATATTCCTTGGAGTCAAAATATGTTAAGTGGAAAATTAAGAATGATTACATATCTATGATATTGATTTGAGTGTGAATGTACATGGGTATGATAGAATAATGACAAGATTGAAATGTAAGACAATGAAAATGGTATATGAAAAGTTGTTAAGGTTCAGTTGATTTGCCTATGTGAATGCACACCTGATTATGGGAGCCCCATAGCAAGTGAAATTATTAAGCTTCAATTGATGAGTTAATGGATAATTGCTAGTCAGAATTCTTATAGTTTAAGATCCTATATGAGTTAGAATAAGAAATGAAAGTGCTCATAGTGATCAACTGGGAATGAATAGAGATTGTATACGATTCTCACGAGCGAGGACGGGTGCAAAAAGGAAAGTTGTTGAGTTCAGATTATATTGTCACTGTAAGTGTACATTTGATAGTGGAATCACCATTATAGGTGAAATGATTAAACATAAGTGAATAATATGCGTGAATATGATATAGGAGGTAATTGGTGGCCTATTAAATAAGTTCTGATCATAGTTCCAGTAGCCCAAGTTCGAGATGAGTTAGAGTAAGGCATGAGAATGTTTGTAACGATCAATTGAGAGAGAAGTGAGACTATTAAAGATGTGAGCATAGGTAATGAACTTGAGGGAATAAAAGAGAGACATGAGCATAGCAAAGTTTCCATGATCGAGAACTGGTACCAAAAGGATTAAAGTGTTCTTAGTAGCATAAGCTATTAATGGGTAAATTGATGTTAATATATTTTCAGATAAGATGTGATGATTATAGTGATGTATGCCAAGATATTAGAGTAAATGCAATTGTTTAAGTACCCTACAGAACCTCATTATAAGGAATGTTTTGATCTTGTAAGGCATGGCATGAACTGCTCTTATTGAGATATTATGCATGGTTGAAATTGATTGTCTCGAAGTATTAAGAATGACTGATATATAGTGATGAAAAATAATTGATTGATAAGGTTTAGTGGATCTGACAATTTGATTTGAGAGTAATCATTGAAGAGATAAATTTACAATGGAGTAAAAGTTAATTTTGGAGTCCTATATCTGTCTCTCGATATGAAGTAATGATTTTGATGGTATTTACTTCACTGGATTTTATTGAAAAGGATGTTCTGATTTAGATGAATCGAGGCATAATTGATCTTTATGGGATATTATGAGTTATAGCTAAAATTGATTTCCTAAGGCATTGAGGATGACTGACAAGAAATGTGATGACTGTTAATCATTAGAAATTCCATGGGTAATATCGATGAAAGTAGTGAGAAATCTTCTTTCAAAGAAGAGTTTTCTTGAATTGAATTAAGTCAGTCAGATGATTATAATTGAAAAATCTAGCAATGAAAGGACAAATTGGAGATAAATTTGAAATAAACAAAAAGTCATTATTGGGAGTTCTGATCCTAGCGAAGACTCAAGTGTAAGTGATAAAATCTGCTACTGAGAAAGTATGCATTATGTTAGTGTAAAGAATCTGACTGTGTAATAGGATTATTGAACAGTAAGGAGACATTAGTCGTGAATTCGATATCAACCCAGTTAGTAATGATGGCAATAACTTGAGTTATGTGGAGAAATTAGGGTAAAGGGACATGTTTCGGAATATGTTATGATGAAACTGAGAAAATCATAGGGAAATCGTTCCTCATTTGGAGACGTTCAATATTTAAAGAGTTATAAGAATCAATTATGGGTATAAGGAGTTTATTGTATTACTGAAGCGTAAAGTGTCTCAATTGTATTTAAATTGGAAAGTGACTATGATCATCGATGATCGATTAAATGTATTTGAAAAGTGAAAAAGATAAATTGGCACAGTTGAGGAAATTGGTTATCATGCAAGTTCTATAAGAGTGAATCCTAATCTGATTGATTGAATAGTGGATGAATTAGTATGCGAATATGGTATATAGGGAGACTTAAACAGAAAATTCACTGGCTGAAGATCACAATTCGGGCGATAAACTTGTATTCCTGAGTACAAATTATCGATCTAGCAAAAGGGGCAAAAAGAAAGTATTATTAGCTATTGGAATTCCAAAGTAGGTGTGCATAAAAAAGGATTAGCAAAACCCGAATTGAGGATTTTGAAATTTGCGAACCTTATCGAGGAACTGAAAATAACTCCAATTGTTGAGGAAAGTGATATGAATAGTTCGATTAAGAAATATGTGTAGTACAGACTAAAGAAACCGTTAGAGAAATCACGAGGAACAATCAGAGCCTTATAGTTTAATAAGAGTACATCGAAAGATTATTTGTGTGAATGATTATATGTGTGAATAACCAACAGATTTGACTGTTGGAAACAAATGTCAAACTAGTATTTTGGGGTTCATAGGGACATGAAATTGATGTAAAGTCCAAATTGTTTAAGGTCATAACAAGTGTGTATGGGTGACACCATTTGAACAGTGTATTATATTGATGACTAAAATGAATTTGTAATGATGATTAAGAAATCCAAGTAAAAGGGTAATGATTTGAGTGGACCGAGGTTACTAGAATCCTATGAGATTAGTGTCTTAACACTAAAAGAGGCGTAATCGGATAGGCGATAAATGAAATGATTCGAAGTGTATCGCCTCGGCCAAAATGCATAGCTAGAGATAAAGGTAAATGGGGAAACTAAATGCGTGATTAGGTGACCTCTATGTGAGTGTAGTGTGACTAGGTTGGTAAGACAGCTTAAAAAACCAAAAAGATGATTCGAATTTGTTAAGTGTTACATGGACAGAATTAGGAAATATTGTTTTGATCTGATATATGTGTTGTCTATACTGAAAGTAAATATTGCGAGTAATCATGAGAAAACGGTAAGGCAATGTAGAGTTTGAGAAAAGCGAGTAGTGCATTGATCGTATTAATTGTAGTTAATTGGTAGAATTGGACAGATAGTGAAATAAGTGGAAATCTGATAGTCAATGATCGAAACAACTCCCCTGTCTTTTTGGTCAATCGTATATGAAATTTCGAGGACGAAATTTTTATTAGGAGGGGAGAATTGTAACATCCCGTCACCGATGGGAAGGTTATATTGGTAACTTGAGACGGGTTAGGATTTTACCACATATTATAGACTGAGCATTCATTTGACCTTTGATTTTGGAGTCCATGAGTCAATTGACACATGCACATATAGGTACATGCATTCATGACTTCTTCCCGGCATTGAATTGTGTTTCTGATGTGAATTGTGAAATTAAGAGATAAGTAGATATGACTTGTGAAATATTGGAAATTTTGCAATAATTGGGTTTGAATAGTGAAATTGGAAATATTTTAGAGTGGTTGTTAATTGATAGTGAACCTTAGAAATTTTTCTAAAAATTTGGGAGAAAAAGTCCTGACCGAAAATTTTTCGAGTGACGGACTGATTGACTGAATGGTGCTAGAATAATTGGTATATGCCAATGGAAATTTAAAATTTATGATTTTAGAAATTAATATGTCGAGCTTTTGAAATTTGGAGACTACTTGGAATGGAAATGATAGTGAATAGAGAAAGAGATTTGAGGAAATCGACAAGAAGCTTAATTGATTGACTTGAAATGCCTTAAGTCTTATAAATTGGGAGGAAAAGAAATTCATTTTCTCTCCTAGGGCACTATCGTTCTTCTTCCTTGGAGACTCTCGATTTTTTCTTTTGAGATTTTACGTGTTTATTCCTCCTTGTGCAAAGCCTTGCTTGTTGCTTAAGGGAGATGATGTTGTGTGTGATTATGGGAGTTAATCGTGGATGCATGAGGAAAGGGAAAAGAGTTAGAGAAATTTCAGAGATCGGAGGTTTTGAGCTTGAGTTGGTAAGTAATTGGTTATATGTTGTTTATTTTGGTGCTTAATGCATTCATGAGGTTAATTGTTAAAGATTATAGTGTTTGAGTTAAGTTAGGACTGGTTTTAGAGAGAGATTGGGTGAAAAATTGATCAGAGAAGACCACCTGCGACTCGCACGTCGCGACGTCTTGTGAAGCCTCGACGCCGCTTAATTAACATTTAATTAAATCGGCGAAAGGTGAAGGAAGACGTCATGCAAGCTTTAAAAGGTGGGACGCCGTGATGAACACCTCTTGACGTCGCGGTGAGCACAAGTCTTCCACGCCGCGATGAGTCTTCTCCCGTGCGTCGCGACGAGCCCCAAGAGAAATGTTTGCATGACGACATCACATCACACGCCATGCGCTGCTGAAACCTTGCAAGACGCGAACGGCTTGAGGTCGTGGCGAGGGATGGTTTTCTGATTTGATTTAATTTGGTTTTTGAGGCATAGCTAATGGTATAGACCTCCAATTGAGGTAATGTTTGACTCGTTATGATCTAGAAAAAGAGGTCTACAATTGATGTGAAGAATGAAAGTTGGAATTTATATGAGTAGGATCGCAATTAGTGAAAGAAAGTTAAGAATGTGATTGTATTTCAACTTAAGGATTGTTTTTTCTTATTGGGGTATATTTGTGAGGCTTCTAAATGTAAGGAAAGGCTATTGGAATTTAGGATTGAGCAATTGAGTGGAAAGTTAGAAATTGACAAAAGAAAGGGGAAAATGGGAAATAGTACCGGGAAAGTCATAAATAGGCATAGTACATCTTTTATTCGAGGCATGTGCATCATCAAATTATTTTGACAGTGCATTTTGTAATGGAAATTATTTGACTGTTATAGAGGCTCTGATGGATCGATATTCCACGGGTATTGCTGAGACTTCCAGGCAGGTAGCTCGGAAGTTCAGGTGAGTAACTTAGTTGGTTCCTCAATCTTTATGTGTTTAATATTCTGCACTGATACCATGTGGAGATAATGGATGGATATGTGTGTTTGATTTTGATTGATTTCGGACCATGGGTGTCCGAAATATTGGAAATTTGTTATTGAAGTGCTATTGTGTGTAAATGATTGTGAATGCATCAATGCAATAAATTTTAAATGTATATGATTGAAATATCGGACCGAAGGTCCGAAGGAATAGGAAATGACATTGATTGTAAATGACTATAAATGGGACTTGGAACATATGCATTCATGCATAATGACATGATCAGATAATGGCAGTTGTGACCGGAGCAGCCAACACATTACAGAGCTTTAAGCTCAACGCACAGGGCTTCGTGCCCAACGTATTTGAGAGCCACTGGCTCAATGTGTTGGGACCCGTTTCCGGAACCCAACTCATAACGAACGAATCGCAGCTAAACTAATATCGCTTCTTTTTTTTTTTATTTACACATTGTTCAAAGTAGTTTCAATTTCCAATTTGTATTTCATCAATTCCTCAATCCTTTTAATCCTTCATATTCGATCATATCGCGTTCGCCTTCGAAAAACATTTTATCATTCGCCACAATCATATCTCTTTTATCCCAATTTAAACTTATTAACAAATATTTGAATTTCGTCAATCCATCTTATGCCATTTATACATAATTTCCATATCATGTCCATACACAAATCCATACATAAAAGCACTTCAATATTTCCAACTCATCACACAAATCTTCGGACCTCCTGTCCGGAATCCCATCATACACATTTACAATCCTATATCTAAACACTTCCATAATTCTCATTCATATCTCAAGTCATGATCATAATTCACATTCATAAATACTAACCATACTTCACTTACATAATCCCATCCCATAATCATATACAAATTTTAATGGCCTTATAAGCCACAATACAATCACAATATAAAATCCAATGCAAATACAAAGATACAAAATCCTCTTTTCGCTCACGGATCTTCTTCTCATTACCTGTGGATGGTAATGAGGGGGGTGAGCTTACGCTCAATGGGTAACAGTTTATAACAAAACAATAAGCAAAACTCTTGAAATCTTTTTCTTTTCTGGTCTTAGAAAACATTTCTTTGAAATCCGTAAAGCACATTTTTGAAGAAGTTCTTTTCTTGCTGTAATCAAAATCACATTTTACAAATCGTACACGTCTTAGGCTTTCAGCCACAAATCCATAGGTTACAAGACATGAATGCATCAACTTGGCAATTCACGTAAGCAATGCACACACAAATGGCTAGAGAGTTCCATAAACACGACGGAAACCGAAGTTTACCGTAATCACGACGAGTCCATTTTTCGGATCTCGTAAGCCTAAAAGCGAGCAATGAGAAGGCTATCACATTATTTTGTCTACGCACTAGACTATCACAACGTTACTCTCTTGCCCACACAAAAGCACATATAATGCTCAAATCAATTTATCAAATGCTCTTTTCCGAATATACACACCATGAAGTCTTTCAAGGCATAACACAATGTATTTTGCAATTCATCAAAATTTCATGTATCGAATCAAAATGATTTTTCAAATCATTTATGCAATGATGCAACAATTATGATGCAATTTAAGTCAGAAAATCTCTTTGTTTAAAGAAAGCGGTAATGGCTTATAAATTCTATTATAAACGGATACCCACCTCGAATCCATGCTAGAACTTGTCCAAAGCTCTAATTTCTCCGAAGCTTCTTTCTTTAGCCCACTTTGAAATTTCCTAGACCGAAATCATCCAAATTCATCATCATAAATACCATAACCCTCAAAATTTTCTATAGAAACCCAATTCCAACATATTTCCAAGCTATCTAATGCATCAATTTACAAAAGCCCCAATTTCCAAAATTGGGCATAAACCCTAACTCACATTAATCCAAAATTAAACCACCATCTTAGCATAGACATCACAACTAATTTCATAATCCACAAAACCATAATATTTTCCATGATTCTACACCAAAAATTTTAAGAAAAGCTTGAAGCTTGAAAATCGGCTTTTACCTCACTCTTCACCATTTTCAGATTTTCTTAGCTCATCCTAGAGCTCTCTTCATCCTTCATCTTTTTCCCCCTTGGAGCATGTTCGAAATCCTCCTGGAAAGCTCACAAATCGAACCCTAGCTGCTGTCCTTTCTTTTCTCCTTCCACCAAACCCACTCTTCTCTTTCCTCTCTTCTTTCTTTCTTTATTTTGTTTCTCTTTATTCTGTTTGTCTAACTCTCACGACCACAGCCTGCTTCTCCTCTATTTATACTACATCCACATTCCATGTCATTTAATGAATGAGGAAAGACTCTCATGCCCCTCCTTATAAGCCTACTAACTTAACTCTTTAAGTGTTCTTCCAAAATTGCCCTTAAAAGTTGATATCTTGGCTCCAAATTCCGATCAGGTAAATAAAGGAATTTCACAATAATTTCTTCTTCACAATGTTCCCCTCGATCATACGAATCCAACGCAACAAACCGCGCTTAATTCGGATCTAAAACGAAGAAGTTATGGCCAAAATACTATCGCACTGCATAAAAAATCGAGACCGCACAATCGCACCGAGTTTCATTCCAATATCCGACAGTCTTAGAGGCTCCATCTTGATTGGGGTTCTTCATCAAAGTTGTAGCCTTATAACTTTAGTTTAATCTCCAATTTGAATCACCTCAATCCGAGCTCTGTAGCTTCATATATCCTCAAAATACTGATCTGTGTGCAGACTGTTTTCCTTCCATCTGCTTTACTATTCATCATCTGATTTTCTATCGTCTGATTTACTGTTCATCGTCTGATTTTCTATCGCCTGATTTACTGTTCATCGCCTGATTTCCTTCGTCTGACTTTTCCATCAGCTGATTTTGCATCAGCTGATTTTTGATCACTGATTTCCATCACCTGATTTTTTTGCATCACCGATTTTCCTCCAAACTTCAAACGCTTATAACTTTTAACTCCGAACTCCAAATTGGACAAAATTGATGTCTATTTCATAGAGAAAAGACTGATCTACAATGTTCATGAAGAACTTAAATCCAAATTCAGTCTCTAAAAGGGTCAAATGTCTCAATTAATCTTTCGTCTGATTTTGCATCTTCCGGTTTTCCTATCAGCTGGTTTTCTATCCAGCACATGTCCACTTATATAGATCATATCTTTTGACTCCGATATCCAAATTGGGCAAACTTGGTATCTATCTCATAGAGAAAGAGATCTACAACTTTCAAGAAGGAAATTTTGTCTAAATCTATCGATATCAAGTCCATATCGTCTGCTTTTTCTTCAGCTGGTTTTTCTATCATCTGATTTCTATCAGACATGTTTTGGCGCAAATGCCATAACTTTCTCTATAGGTGTCGAAATGACTTCATTCTTGGACGGTTAGAAAGTCGACATCTAGATCTATAACTCTCATGAAGACTACAAAGGCTGATTCTATCTCCTACATTCTGTAGCGTCCACTTTTCCTATCAGCTGGTTTTTGCTACAGTACATCGTCTGGTTTTCAATCACCTAAACAACATCAAAACTTCAATCTATCATAACTTCTAGCCCCGATATCGAAAATTCGCAAACTTTATGGCTACCGAAAGCCCTCAACAAGCACTACATGTTCATGAATATCATTTTATCAAATTTCACTTAAATCAAAAGTCAACTATTCATTCCCAAAAGTCAAACTTTCATAATTCTTCATATTTTCACACCTTCACTAATTCTTCCAATTCTCACTCTTTCAATCTTTATTTCCTACCTTTCAACTTCCATTTCAATCATCTTAATCAACTCATTCATTTTAACTTTCATTAACTCATAATATTCACTCGACATTTCATAACATATACATATCTCTTTAAAGCCTCAAAGTCATCAAGACCAATCCATTCTTTCCATCTTGATTTCACATTTTTCCTCACTACCACAATACTCTTCGTCCAATCTACTTCAAGCACGATTCAATCTTCACAATTTAATCTATAACATAATACATATACAAAATACTCCTTCTTTCCATACTTAAATCCTCCATATACAATTCATTCAACACATTCTTATGACAAACATTAAGCCATTTCTCAAATCATCCATAAGCCACAAAATACATACTTTTAGAATAAATTTTGAAAGCAACCACATATCACACAAAGTTCATTCACAAAGTTCATATACACAACTTATGGCACATTTTCAAATCAATGCAAGGTCATACTTGAACAAGCATTGGCAGAACACAATAAAAGGTTCTTTACAAAGCTTTAGTGGGCATTTCTAGCCCCAATAAATCGAAGTCTCAAAATTTGCAATTTCAAAGAAGTTACATAAATAGTAACTATACAAACTTACTTTTTTTTCAATTATAAAGATGTTACCCATAATGCATGTACACTGAGAACGCTCGTTTCATACATTAACCCCCAACATCATTAGCAATATTACCCAAATATCACACTAATTTCCTTGTTTAACGATTTTGACGTCCAATCAAAGTTCGGGTCCAACAATTCTCCCTCCTTAAAAGAATTTCGTCCTCGAAATTTATATCACTTCTGGATCGCTTCCTCATTCGTGTTCAGATCACTCACAACTTTCAACTTCTTGTATCAATAATACCAATATCATATATTTCAAACATAATCGCATATTCGCATTTGAATCCGGACATCTTTGTCAAGAATACTATCTCATAAGACTTCATACTAACTAATTCATATCGGCTTAGCAAATTCTCCCTTTCTCAACCATCATTATTAATTTCACATTCTTCTTATTACAATCACCATGTAGCCCTCTTCTATTCGAACTCAAACTTCAGATCTGTTTTCAACCTCTCAAACGATTCACAATTTCTTGATCCTTAATTCGGACGCACAAGCCCCCTACATGTTATGCTTCCTTTTTGCTCTTGGTTCCAATAACCTCGATATCGAATTTTCTGTTATGCATTTAAAAAATACTTAGCCTTAATAGGAATTTCTCATTCATACAATCAAAATCTTTTGTATTCCTATTCCATGCTCTCAATTCAATGATTGTCCCGTTTTTACGATTTGTACTTGCATAAATACTTCCAAGATGTTCTTTTATTCATACTGTCTCCAAGCTTTAAAGTAATCATTAGTGTAGCGACTCTTAAACATGTATCAACTCCTTAACTCATAGAACCTTAGTTGCTCAAGACATATGCAATCACTTCATTATGCTCCATTAGATTTTATCCAAATCTCTTATACAACATCGGTGCATCGACAAACTTTCCAAATTCATGCAGTTGATTTTCATTAAAATCATTCTTCAAAATTCTCCTTCCTTCCATTTATCATAAGTTTCATACGTTTTCCTCACGTGTTCGACTAGTCTCTCAATTCGTCAATACTTTTAATACATCATCTACTCTTTGATCACTTCGGTCTCCAATATTATTGTGTTATCGGTCCCTTTGGTTAACACCCTCAATTATTATCATATTCCGTGTGCCCGTCACTGGGACAGTTTCAGCTGCACGGTCACAACAACGAAATGAAAAAGGAAAGTGTCACATGTGCTTCATGTTTATATAAATGATTGAATATGAATTGTGTTAAAGACGACACGCCTTATATTGGTAAAATAGAACGCATGTGGTATTTTTCTGAATGTGCAAAAATGTGATATTCATTGAACTGTGTGAATATGCATGAATTGAGTGAACCATCGATGATGGTTTTTCATTAAGTTCGCAAACTCACCCAACATTGCAAATTATTTTTTTCAGGAATTGACGAGTACCCCGTTAGACAAACGGGAGTTTGGTTACTGTAAAAGAGTCAGAGTTTGAAGTCGGGATCCGTTTCACATCTGCATTAATGTCATTTTGAATTATGTGTAAATTTGAATTTCTGCAGATTAGTACTGCTATTGTATTGGGCCTAAATTGGATATGAATAATGTATGTATAAATTAGTTTATGACTGAAATTGCATTTTGATTGGAAACGATTTCGTATTAAAGCGGGCACAAATTATTTACTGATATTTGCGCACTCAATTGTTTTCAAAAATAAGAATGCATTACCGATTTTTTGAACTGCATTGATTGCTCTAGCATACCACCCTCGTGAGGCACGGGCTCGGATATCACCCACGATATCGGGTTCGGGTCTTACGGGAGTGGGGTGCTACATTTGTGGTATTAGAGCCCAGAAGTACAATCTTACATGGGCTTTTTGAAAAATGTGGGATCGATATGGATTTATATAGTTGTGGATCGATAGAGGAAAATGAAAATAGAGATATGATAATGGCAAGATTTTAAGTGTATAAAGTGGATGAAAATAAAATGTCCTATGATCTTGAGAAGTTACAATTGGGTTTGATCACCGTGACAAGAGTTATGAGTAATGATATATGCCTTGGAGTCAAAATATGTTAAGTGGAAAATTAAGAATGATTACATATCTATGATATTGATTTGAGCGTGAACGTACATGGGTATGATGGAATAATAACAAGATTGAAATGTAAGACAATGAAAATGGTATATGAAAAGTTGTTAAGGTTCAGTTGATTTGCCTATGTGAATGCACACCTGATTATGGGAGCCCCATGGCAAGTGAAATTATTAAGCTACAATTGATGAGTTAATGGATAATTGCTAGTCAGAATTCTTATAGTTTAAGATCCTATATGAGTTAGAATAAGAAATGAAAGTGCTCATAGTGATCAACTGGGAATGAATAGAGATTGTATACGATCCTCACGAGCGAGGACGGGTGCAAAAAGAAAGTTGTTGAGTTCAGATTATATTGTCACTGTAAGTGTACATTTGATAGTGGAATCACCATTATAGGTGAAATGATTAAACATAAGTGAATAATATGCGTGAATATGATATAGGAGGTAATTGGTGGCCTATTAAATAAGTTCTGATCTTAGTTCCAGTAGCCCCAAGTTCGAGATGAGTTAGAGTAAGGCATGAGAATGTTTGTAATGATCAATTGAGAGAGAAGTGAGACTATTAAAGATGTGAGCATATGTAATGAACTTGAGGGAATAAAAGAGAGACATGAGCATAGCAAAGTTTCCATGATCGAGAACTGGTACCAAAAGGATTAAAGTGTTCTTAGTAGCATAAGCTATTAATGGGTAAATTGATGTGAATACATTTTCAGATAAGATGTGATGATTATAGTGATGTATGCCAAGATATTAGAGTAAATGCAATTGTTTAAGTACCCTACAGAACCTCATTATAAGGAATGTTTTGATCTTGTAAGGCATGGCATGAACTGCTCTTATTGAGATATTATGCATGGTTGAAATTGATTGTCTCGAAGTATTAAGAATGACTGATATATAGTGATGAAAAATAATTGATTGATAAGGTTTAGTGGATCTGACAATTTGATTTGAGAGTAATCATTGAAGAGATAAATTTACAATGGAGTAAAAGTTAATTTTGGAGTCTTATATCTGTCTCTCGGTATGAAGTAATGATTTTGATGGTATTTACTTCACTGGATTTTATTGAAAAGGATGTTCTGTTTTATTTGAATCGAGGCATAATTGATCTTTGTGGGATATTATGAGTTATAGCTAAAATTGATTTCCTAAGGCATTGAGGATGACTGACAAGAAATGTGATGACTGTTAATCATTAGAAATTCCATGGGTAATATCGATGAAAGTAGTGAGAAATCTTCTTTCAAAGAAGAGTTTCCTTGAATTGAATTAAGTCAATCAGATGATTATAATTGAAAAATCTAGCAATGAAAGGACAAATTGGAGATAAATTTGAAATAAACAAAAAGTCATTATTGGGAGTTCTGATCCTAGCGGAGACTCAAGTGTAAGAGATAAAATCTGCTACTGAGAAAGTATGCATTATGTTAGTGTAAAGAATCTGACTGTGTAATAGGATTATTGAACAGTAAGGAGACATTAGTCGTGAATTCGATATCAACCCAGTTAGTAATGATGGCAATAACTTGAGTTATGTGGAGAAATTAGGGTAAAGGAACATGTTTCGGAATATGTTATGATGAAACTAAGAAAATCATAGGGAAATCGTTTCTCATTGGAGACGTTCGATATTTAAAGAGTTATATGAATCAATTATGGGTATAAGGAGTTTATTGTATTACTGAAGAGTAAAGTGTCTCATTTGTATTTAAATTGGAAAGTGACTATGATCATCGATGATTGATTAAACGTATTTGAAAAGTGAAAAAGATAAATTGGCACAGTTGAGGAAATTGGTTATCATGCAAGTTCTATAAGAGTGAATCCTAATCTGATTGATTGAATAGTGGATGAATTAGTATGCGAATATGGTATATAGGGAGACTTAAACAGAAAATTCACTGGCTGAAGATCACAATTCGGGCGATAAGCTTGTATTCCTGAGTACAAATTATCGATCTAGCAAAAGGCGCAAAAAGAAAGTATTATTAGCTATTGGAATTCCAAATTAGGTGTGCATAAAAAAGGATTAGCGAAACCCGAATTGAGGATTTTGAAATTTGCAAACCTTATCGAGGAACTGAAAATAACTCCAATTGTTGAGGAAAGTGATATGAATAGTTCGATTAGGAAATATGTGTAGTACAGACTAAAGAAACTGTTAGAGAAATCACGAGGAACTATCAGAGCCTTATAGTTTAATAAGAGTACATCGAAAGATTATTTGTGTGAATGATTATATGTGTGAATAACCAACAGATTTGACTGTTGGAAGCAAATGTCAAACTAGTATTTTGGGGTTCATAGGGTCATGAAATTGATGTGAAGTCCAAATTGATTAAGGTCATAACAAGTGTGTATGGGTGACACCATTTGAACAGTGTATTATATTGATGAGTAAAATGAATTTGTAATGAGGATTAAGAAATCTAAGTAAAAGGGTAATGATTTGAGTGGACCGAGGTTACTAGAATCCTATGAGATTAGTGTCTTAACACTAAAAGAGGCGTAATCGGATAAGCGATAAATGAAATGATTCGAAGTGTATCGCCTCACCCAAAATGCATAGATGGAGATAAAGGTAAATGGGGAAACTAAATGCCTGATTAGGTGACCTCTATGTGAGTGCAGTGTGACTAGGTTGGTAAAACAACTTTAAAAAGCAAAAAGATGATTCGGATTTGTTAAGTGTTACATGGACAGAATTAAGAAATATTGTTTTGATCTGATATATGTGTTGTCTATACTGAAAGTAAATATTGCGAGTAATCATGAGAAAATGGTAAGGCAATGTAGAGTTTGAGAAAAGCGAGTAGTGCATTGATCGTATTAATTGTAGTTAATTGGTAGAATTGGACAGATAGTGAAATAAGTGGAAATCTGATAGTCAATGATCGAAACAACTCCCCTGTCTTTTTGGTCAATCGTATATGAAATTTCGAGGACAAAATTTTTATTAGGAGGGGAGAATTGTAACATCCCGTCACCGGTGGGAAGGTTATATTGGTAACTTGAGACGGGTTAGGATTTTACCGCATCTTATAGACTGAGCATTCATTTGACCTCTAATTTTGGAGGGCAAGAGTCAATTGGCACATGCACATATAGGTACATGCATTCATGACTTCTTCCTGGCATTGAATTGTGTTTCTGATGTGAATTGTGAAATTGAGAGATAAGTAGATATGGCTTGTGAAATATTGGAAATTTTGGAATAATTAGGTTTGAATAGTTAAATTGGAAATATTTTAAAGTGGTTGTTAATTGATAGTGAACCGTAGAATTTTTTCTGGAAATTTGGGAGAAAAAGTCCGGACCTGAAATTTTTCGAGTGACGGACTGATTGACTGAATAGTGCTAGAATAGTTGGTATATGGCAATGGAAATTTAAAATTTATGATTTTAGAAATTAATATGTCGAGCTATTGAAATTTGGAGACTACTTGGAATGGAAATGATAGTGAATAGAGAAAGAGATTTGAGGAAATCGACAAGAAGCTTAATTGATTTACCTGAAATGCCTTACGTCTTATAAATTGGGAGGAAAAGAAATTCATTTTCTCTCTGAGGCACATTGTTCTTCTTCCTTGGAGACTCTCGATTTTTTCTTCTGAGATTTTACTTGCTTATTCCTCCTTGTGCAAAGCCTTGCTTGTTGCTTAAGGGAGATGATGTTGTGTGTGATTATGGGAGTTAACTGTGGATGCATGAGGAAAGGGGAAAGAGTTAGAGAAATTTCAGAGATCGGAGGTTTTGAGCTTGAGTTGGTAAGTAATTGGTTATATGTTGTTTATTTTGGTGCTTAATGCATTCATGAGGTTAATTGTTAAAGATTAGAGTGTTTGAGTTAAGTTAGGACTAGTTTTAGAGAGCGATTGGGTGAAAAATCGATCGGAGAAGACGACTATGCGACTTCATGACGTCATGGCGTCTGTGAAGCCTCGCCATGGCGAAGGGAAGGAAGACGTCATGCAAGCTTTAAAAGGTGGGACGTCGCGGCGAACACCTCTCGAGGTCGCGGCGAGCGCAAGTCTTCCACGCCGCGATGAGTCTTCTCCCGTGCGTTGCGGCGAGCCCCAAGAGAAATGTTCGCCATGCATGACATCATCACACGTCATGGCGCTACTGAGGCCGTAAGCCGTGGCGAACGGCTTGAGGTCACAGCGAGGGATGATTTTCTGATTTGATTTAATTTGGTTTTTTAGGCATAGCTAATGGTATAAACCTCCAATTGAGATAATGTTTGACTCGTTATGATCTAGAAAAAGAGGTCTACAATTGATGTGAATAATGAAAGTTGGAATTTAAATGAGTAGGATCGCAATTAGTGAAAGAAAGTTAAGAATGTGATTGTATTTCAACTTAAGGATTGTTTTTGCTTATTGGGGTATATTTGTGAGGCTTCTAAATGTAAGGAAAAGCTATTGGAATTTAGGATTGAGCAATTGAGTGGAAAGTTAGAAATTGACAAAAGAAAGGGGAAAATGGGAAATAGTACCGGGAAAGTCATGAATAGGCATAGTACATCTTTTATTCGAGGCACGTGCATCATCAAATTATTTTGACCGTGCATTTTGTAATAGAAATTATTTGACTGTTATAGAGGCTCCGATGGATCGATATTCCACGGGTATTGCTGAGACTTCCAGGCAGGTAGCTCGGAAGTTCAGGTGAGTAACCTAGTTGGTTCCACAATCTTTATGTGTTTAATATTCTGCACTGATGCCATGTGGAGATAATGGATGGATATGTGTGTTTGATTTTGATTGATTTCGGACCACGGGTGTCCGAAATATTGGAAATTTGTTATTGAAGTGCTATTGTGTGTAAATGATTGTGAATGCATCAATGCAATAAATTGTAAATGTATATGATTGAAATACCGGACCGAAGGTCCGAAGGAATAGGAAATGACATTGATTGTAAATGACTATAAATGGGACTTGGAACACATACATTCATGCATAATGGCATGATCAGATAATGGCAGTTGTGACCGGAGCAGCCAACACATTACAGAGCTTTAAGCTCAACACATAGGACTTCGTGCCCAACGTATTTGAGAGCCACTGGCTCAATGTATCAGGGCATTCAGGCCCAACGTATTCAGAGCCTCAGGCTCAACGCAATGTGCCCACATCGGCGATTTCAGCTGCAGTGCACGGTCACAACAACGAAATGAAAACGGAAAGTGTCACATGTGCATCATGTTTATATAAATGACTAAATATGAATTGTGTTAAAGGCGACACGCCTTATATTGGTAAAATATAACGCATGTGGTTTTTTTCTGAATGTGCAAAAATGTGATATTCTGTGAACTGTGTGAATATGCATGAATTGAGTGAACCATCGATGATGGCTTCTCATTGAGTTCGCAAACTCACCCAACATTGCAAATTATTTTTTTTCAGGAATTGACGACTACCCCGTTAGACAAACGGGAGTATGGTTACTGTAAAAGAGTCAGAGTTTGAAGTCGGGATCCGTTTCACATCTGCATTAATATCATTTTGAATTATGTGTAAATTTGAATTTCTGCAGATTAGTACTACTATTGTATTGGGCCTAAATTGGATATGAATAATGTATGTATAAATTGGTTTATGTCTGAAATTGCATTTTGATTGGAAATGATTTCGTATTAAAGCGGGCCCAAATTATTTACTGATATTTGCGTACTCAATTGTTTTAAAAAATAAGAATGCATTACCGATTTTTTGAACTGCATTGACTGCTCTAGCATACCACCCTCGTGAGGCACGAGCTCTGATATCACCCACGATATCGGGTTCGGGTCTTGAGGGAGTGGGGTGCTACATTTGTCGTATTAGAGCCCAGAAGTACAATCTTACATGGGCTTTCTGAAAAATGTGGGATCGATATGGATGTATATAGTTGTGGATCAATAGAGGAAAATGAAAATAGAGATATGATAATGGCAAGATTTCAAGTGTATAAAGTGGATGAAAATAAAATGTCCTATGATCTTAAGAAGTTACAATTGGGTTTGATCACCGTGACAAGAGTTATGAGTAATGATATATGCCTTGGAGTCAAAATATGTTAAGTGGAAAATTAAGAATGATTACATATCTATGATATTGATTTGAGTGTGAACGTACATGGGTATGATGGAATAATGACAAGATTGAAATGTAAGACAATGAAAATGGTATATGAAAAGTTGTTAAGGATCAATTGATTTGCCTATGTGAATGCACACCTAATTATGGGAGCCCCATGGCAAGTGAAATTATTAAACTACAATTGATGAGTTAATGGATAATTTCTAGTCAGAATTCTTATAGTTTAAGATCCTATATGAGTTAGAATAAGAAATGAAAGTGCTCATAGTGATCAACTGGGAATGAATAGAGATTGTATACGATCCTCACGAGCGAGGACGGGTGCAAAAAGAAAGTTGTTGAGTTCAGATTATATTGTTACTGTAAGTGTACATTTGATAGTGGAATCACCATTATAGGTGAAATGATTAAGCATAAGTGAACAATATGCGTGAATATGATATAAGAGGTCATTGGTGGCCTATTAAATAAGTTCTGATCATAGTTCCAGTAGCCCTAAGTTCGAGATGAGTTAGAGTAAGGCATGAGAATGTTTGTAACGATCAATTGAGAGAGAAGTGAGACTATTAAAGATGTGAGCATAGGTAATGAACTTGAGGGAATAAAAGAGAGACATGAGCATAACAAAGTTTCCATGATCGACAACTGGTACCAAAAGGATTAAAGTGTTCTTAGTAGCATAAGCTATTAATGGGTAAATTGATGTGAATATATTTTCAGATAAGATGTGATGATTATAGTGATGTATGCCAAGATATTAGAGTAAATGCAATTGTTTAAGTACCCTACAGAACCTCATTATAAGGAATGTTTTGATCTTGTAAGGCATGGCATGAACTGCTCTTATTGAGATATTATGCCTGGTTGAAATTGATTGTCTCGAAGTATTAAGAATGACTGTTTTATAGTGATGAAAAATAATTGATTGATAAGGTTTAGTGGATCTGACAATTTGATTTGAGAGTAATCATTGAAGAGATAAATTTACAATGGAGTAAAAGTTAATTTTGGAGTCCTATATCTATCTCTCGATATGAAGTAATGATTTTGATGGTATTTACTTCACTGGATTTTATTGAAAAGGATGTTCTGTTTTATTTGAATCGAGGCATAATTGATCTTTATGGGATATTATGAGTTATAGCTAAAATTGATTTCCTAAGGCATTGAGGATGACTGACAAGAAATGTGATGACTGTTAATCATTAGAAATTCCATGGGTAATATCGATGAAAGTAGTGAGAAATCTTCTTTCAAAGAAGAGTTTCCTTGAATTGAATTAAGTCAATCAGATGATTATAATTGAAAAATCTAGCAATGAAAGGACAAATTGGAGATAAATTTGAAATGAACAAAAAGTCATTATTGGGAGTTCTGATCCTAGCGGAGACTCAAGTGTAAGAGATAAAATCTGCTACTGAGAAAGTATGCATTATGTTAGTGTAAAGAATCTGACTGTGTAATAGGATTATTGAACAGTAAGGAGACATTAGTCGTGAATTCGATATCAACCCAGTTAGTAATGATGGCAATAACTTGAGTTATGTGGAGAAATTAGGGTAAAGGAACATGTTTCGGAATATGTTATGATGAAACTGAGAAAATCATAGGGAAATCGTTCCTCATTGGAGACGTTCGATATTTAAAGAGTTATATGAATCAATTATGGGTATAAGGAGTTTATTGTATTACTGAAGAGTAAAGTGTCTTAGTTGTATTTAAATTGGAAAGTGACTATGATCATCGATGATCGATTAAATGTATTTGAAAAGTGAAAAAGATAAATTGGCACAGTTGAGGAAATTGGTTATCATGCAAGTTCTATAAGAGTGAATCCTAATCTGATTGATTAAATAGTGGATGAATTAGTATGCGAATATGGTATATAGGGAGACTTAAACAGAAAATTCATTAGCTGAAGATCACAATTCGGGCGATAAGCTTATATTCCTGAGTACAAATTATCGATCTAGCAAAAGGGGCAAAAAGAAAGTATTATTAGCTATTGGAATTCCAAAGTAGGTGTGCATAAAAAAGGATTAGCAAAACCCGAATTGAGGATTTTGAAATTTGCGAACCTTATCGAGGAACTGAAAATAACTCCAATTGTTGAGGAAAGTGATATGAATAGTTCGATTAAGAAATATGTGTAGTACAGACTAAAGAAACCGTTAGAGAAATCACGAGGAACAATCAGAGCCTTATAGTTTAATAAGAGTACATCGAAAGATTATTTGTGTGAATGATTATATGTGTGAATAACCAACAGATTTGACTGTTGGAAGCAAATGTCAAACTAGTATTTTAGGGCTCATAGGGACATGAAATTGATGTAAAGTCCAAATTGATTAAGGTCATAACAAGTGTGTATAGGTGACACCATTTGAACAGTGTATTATATTGATGAGTAAAATGAATTTGTAATAAGGATTAAGAAATCCAAGTAAAAGGGTAATGATTTGAGTGGACCGAGGTTACTAGAATCCTATGAGATTAGTGTCTTAACACTAAAAGAGGCGTAATCGGATAAGCGATAAATGAAATGATTCGAAGTGTATCGCCTCGGACAAAATGCATAGATGGAGATAAAGGTAAATGGGGAAACTAAATGCGTGATTAGGTGACCTCTATGTCAGTGTAGTGTGACTAGATTTGTAAGACAGCTTAAAAAACCAAAAAGATGATTCGGATTTGTTAAGTGTTACATGGACAGAATTAGGAAATATTGTTTTGATCTGATATATATGTTGTCTATACTGAAAGTAAATATTGCGAGTAATCATGAGAAAATGGTAAGGCAATGTAGAGTTTGAGAAAAGCGAGTAGTGCATTGATCGTATTAATTGTAGTTAATTGGTAGAATTGGACAGATAGTGAAATAAGTGGAAATCTGATAGTCAATGATCGAAACAACTCCCCTGTCTTTTTGGTCAATCGTATATGAAATTTCGAGGACAAAATTTTTATTAGGAGGGGAGAATTGTAACATCTCGTCACCGAATGGAAGGTTATATTGGTAACTTGAGACGGGTTAGGATTTTACCGCATATTATAGACTGAACATTCATTTGACCTCTGATTTTGGAGGCCATGAGTCAATTGGCACATGCACATATAGGTACATGCATTCATGACTTCTTCCCGGCATTGAATTGTGTTTCTGATGTGAATTGTGAAATTGAGAGATAAGTAGATATGATTTGTGAAATATAGGAAATTTTTGAATAATTGGGTTTGAATAGTTAAATTGGAAATATTTTAGAGTGGTTGTTAATAGATAGTGAATCTTAGAAATTTTTCTGGAAATTTGGGAGAAAAAGTCTGGACAAGAAATTTTTCGAGTGACGGACTGATTGACTAAATAGTGCTAGAATAATTGGTATATGGCAATGGAAATTTAAATTTTATGATTTTAGAAATTAATATGTCGGGCTATTGAAATTTGGAGACTACTTGGAATGGAAATGATAGTGAATAGAGAAAGAGATTTGAGGAAATCGACAAGAAGCTTAATTGATTTACCTGAAATGCCTTACGTCTTATAAATTGGGAGGAAAAGAAATTCATTTTCTCTCCTAGGGCACGACCATTCTTCTTCCTTGGAGACTCTCGATTTTTTCTTCTGAGATTTTACTTGCTTATTCCTCCTTTTGCAAAACCTTGCTTGTTGCTTAAGGGAGATGATGTTGTGTGTGATTATGGGAGTTAACCGTGGATGCATGAGGAAAGGGGAAAGAGTTAGAGAAATTTCAGAGATCGGATGTTTTGAGCATGAGTTGGTAAGTAATTGGTTATATGTTGTTTATTTTGGTGTTTAATGCATTCATGAGGTTAATTGTTAAAGATTAGAGTCTTTGAGTTATGTTAGGACTGGTTTTAGAAAGAGATTGGGTGAAAAATCGTTCGGAGAAGACGACCTGCGACTCGCACGTCGCGGCGTGCGCGAAGCCTCGCCGCGGCGAATTAACATTTAATTCGTCATGGCGAGCGGGAAGGAAGACGTCGCGGCAAGCTTTAAAAGGTGGGACGCTGCGGCGAACACCTCTCGACGTTGCGGCGAGCGCAAGTCTTCCACGCCGCGATGAGTCTTCTCCCGTGCGTCGCGGTGAGCCCCAAGAGAAATGATCGCCGCGGCGAGCGACATCACACGTCGCGGCGAGCGCCTGCAAGACGCCGCGGCAAACGGCTTGAGGTCACGGCGAGGGATGATTTTCTGATTTCATTTAATTTAGTTT
Source organism: Erythroxylum novogranatense (assembly GCA_029891385.1). Taxonomy (NCBI): domain Eukaryota; kingdom Viridiplantae; phylum Streptophyta; class Magnoliopsida; order Malpighiales; family Erythroxylaceae; genus Erythroxylum; species Erythroxylum novogranatense. The sequence goes on from CM057227.1 coordinate 41,621,065, forward strand.
TTGAGGCATAGCTAATGGTATAGACCTCCAATTGAGGTAATGTTTGACTCGTTATGATCTAGAAAAAGAGGTCTACAATTGATGTGAAGAATGAAAGTTGGAATTTAAATGAGTAGGATCGCAATTAGTGAAAGAAAGTTAAGAATGTGATTGTATTTCAACTTAAGGATTGTTTTTGCTTATTGGGGTATATTTGTGAGGCTTCTAAATGTAAGGAGAGGCTATTGGAATTTAGGATTGAGCAATTGAGTGGAAAGTTAGAAATTGACAAAAGAAAGGGAAAAATGGGAAATAGTACCGGGAAAGTCATGAATAGGCATAGTACATCTTTTATTCGAGGCATATGCATCATCAAATTATTTTGACTGTGCATTTTGTAATGGAAATTATTTGACTGTTATAGAGGCTCCGATGGATCGATATTCCACGGTATTCTTTGAGACTTCCAGCAGTAGCTCGGAAGTTCAGGTGAGTAACCTAGTTGGTTCCTCAATCTTTATGTGTTTAATATTCTGCACTGATGCCATGTGGAGATAATGGATGGATATGTGTGTTTGATTTTGATTGATTTCGGACCATGGGTGTCCGAAATATTGGAAATTTGTTATTGAAGTGTTATTATGTGTAAATGACTGTGAATGCATTAATGCAATAAATTGTAAATGTATATGATTGAAATACCAGACCGAAGGTCCGAAGGAATAGGAAATGACATTGATTGTAAATGACTATAAATGGGACTTGGAACATATGCATTCATGCATAATGACATGATCAGATAATGGCAGTTGTGACCGGAGCAGTCAACGTATTACAGAGCTTTAAGCTCAACGCACAGGGCTTCGTGCCCAACGTATTTGAGAGCCACTGGCTCAATGTATCAGGGCATTCAGGCCCAACGTATTTAGAGCATCAGGCTCAACGCAATGTGCCCGCCATCGGGAAGATTTGGCATACGGTCACAACAACGAAATGAAAATGAAAAGTGTCACATGTGCATCATGTTTATATAAATGATTGAATATGAATTGTGTTAAAGGCGATACGCCTTATATTGGTAAAATAGAACGCATGTGGTATTTTTCTGAATGTGCAAAAATGTGATATTCTGTGAACTGTGTGAATATGCATGAATTGAGTGAACCATCGATGATGGTTTCTCATTGAGTTCGCAAACTCACCCAAAATTGTAAATTATTTTTTTCAAGAATTGACTAGTACCCCGTTAGACAAACGGGAGTATGGTTACTGCAAAAGAGTCAGAGTTTGAAGTCGGTATCCATTTCACATCTGCATTAATTTCATTTTGAATTATGTGTAAATTTGAATTTCTGCAGATTAGTACTGCTATTGTATTGGGCCTAAATTGGATATGAATAATGTATGTATAAATTGGTTTATGACTGAAATTGCATTTTGATTGGAAACGATTTCGTATTAAAGCGAGCCCAAATTATTTTCTGATATTTGCGCACTCAATTGTTTTCAAAAATAAGAATGCATTACCGAATTTTTTGAACTACATTGACTGCTCTAGCATACCACCCTAGTGAGGTACGGGCTCGGATATTACCCACGATATCGGGTTTGGGTCTTGCGGGAGTGGGATGTTACAAAAAATACTAATTCCACATAAAATCAAGCTATTTAAATCATAAATTTTCAGAACCCCCAATTCACAAAATTGGGCATAACCATAATTAACATCATCCAAAATTAATTCAATTAACTCAAGCAATTCCCAAAATTGATCTTAGAATTGACAAACCCACACTATTATCTATGTTTCTAAACTAATAATTCACTAAAAACTTGAAGATCGAAAATTTCTCTTACCTTCAACCTTCACAGATTTCATATTTTCTTGGCTGCTATAGCAAGCTTTCATCATCTTCCCTTCTTTTTCTTTTGAAATAAGCACGAAAATCATCTTGGAAGCTTGGAAAAATCAAAAACCTAGGTTTCCCCTCTTCCTTCCACCGAAATGCCCTCTTCTCCATTCTTTCTCTTCTTCTTTTCTTATTTTGCTTGTAAGTGTCGTGCTCTCCCTTGTATAAAAACGACAGCCCCTTTTAAATTCCCTTTAATGAAAGATAAATAACAAATAAGCCCCTCCATGTAAGCCTTCTAACTTAAATCCTTGAGTAAACTTCCAAAATTGCCCTGCACTTTACTTTAGTTCATGCTTACTTTCGGATATGTTTTGCACTATCAATTTGAAGGAATTTCTCAAAAATTTCTTCTAGAGAATTTTTCCTCATTGTCTTAATTTCATAATGCCACAAAAATCTTTTAATTTGAAGCACTACATCAAAAGTTATGCTCAAAATATTTCAAATATAACTTATGCTAAATCATTTTCCAGCACGTTATTTCCATCCAAAAATTGACATTCTTAAACACAAAATTGAAACTCGATGTCTTCATAAGAATTGTAGCCCTATTTCTCTAGTTTAATCCAAATTAAGAATCACCTCATTTGGATTGCTAGATAAAAAGTTATGCCCAAAATACGTTCAGATGTTCCTAATCCAAGACTGCACACTAATCCGAACTTCAATTCAAAAATTGAAAGTCTTAGGGGGCGAAATTGAAATTCACTTTTTTCATATGACTTGTAGCCCCATGTCTTAATTTTATTTTACCTTAAGAATCACTTCAATCGGATCACCACAGATTAAGAATTTCTCAAAATACTGAACTATGTTCGGAACATTTCCCGACTCACTTTGATTAATTTAATCACCCTTAATTTAATCTCATAAAAATACAAATTACCCCTAAAAATGTAGGTAATTGTCTTAGGAATCCAACGCTTCAAGAACCAAGTCAATCGGATGTCGTACGGAAAAGTTATAAACAAAAGATCGGAAGAGGGTCATATTTTCTATAAGAATAGAAATAATAATTAAATAATAATAATAGTTAAAAAAAGTAAAAATAATTTAGAAGACTTTGTTCTCGCGAGGGCGAGGTTGCTGCTGCAAATTTTTCTTCTTTTTTTTCAATATATATATATATATATATAATTACATATATATATATATATCTAAATTTTTCAAAAATCGTAGTTCTTGATTCCGAATTTCAAATTTGACAAATTTAGTCTCTATTGAAAGCTTGAAGGAAGCTCTACAACTTCCATGTATAACTCAAAAATCAATTTTGTCTCTAAAGAGGTCAAAAATTCAATCAAAAGTACTGCCCCAATTTAATGTAACCCTAAACAATATTTAACTTTGAAAATTTATATCTTTCAACTCCAAATTTCGAAAGCCTCATATTTTATATCACTGTGAAGATCAGAAAGTTACCTACAACTTTCATGAGGACATAAAAATCAATTTGACCTCTAAGAAAGTCAATTTTTCAATCAAAAGTTCTATCCTCTAATGACCATGCTAAAACTATAGCAGAAACTTGTAAAAATCATAACTTATTATTCCATGATCGAAAAATTCTATACTTTATATCAAAATAAATATCAAATCAAAATCTTCAACTTTCATGAAGAACTTAAAGGCTAAATCAACCTCTAACTAGGTCAATTTTCCAGTCAAAACTTCAGTTATAACATAAGTCAACCTATAACACACCTAAACTTTCAATTCTCACATCCACTATTTGCATATTTTACATTATTGTAAAGCTTGTAAAATCTTCTATGATTTTCATGAAGACCACTTCACTCAATTCAGACCACATCAATCAAGCGATTTGCCTCAAAGCACAGTATACACAATTCCACACTTAAAAGTAATTTCAAAGTCAAATTGTCAACTTCCATTTCAATCCACTAAGTGACTTTAACTTTCATAACTATACAAATCTATTCAAATCCCAAAATTATCAAAATCCATCGATTCTTTCCTCACCACTTTCTTTTAAGTATAAATACATTTATACCTAAACATATACATAATAACACTCATTTCTTTTTATTTATTATTTCTAAATTCCACTTAAAAATTGGGGTCCAATAGAAACTCCACTGTTTATTGTTTCCATGCTATGGCCATGATATTCTGTATGGTATTTGTATCCATTCACGGAATACACCAGATACGATTTAACAATTCATAGAGATTCCTTTGCAAGATCACAAATGAACCTATTCTCTAATGAATTTTTAAAGCTTACATAAAAGAATTAATCACATCAAATAGTATAATGTCATGAGAACACTTAAATATGGTATTGAACTATAAAAATATATGTAAGTGAAAACTTACATATCTCTCGAACCATCGAGGAAAATGTCTTCCAACTTCTTTATTTATATCATCTTGTGTGTTGTTCGACATTATCTCGCATCACAATGCCCATATAATGCAAATACATTATTATGTAGTTCAATAATGAACAACACAGAATTGTAAAGGAAGAAAAAGTCATGTTCATATACATCCAAGGAGGCAAATTATAAGGAGTAATTATGATTGGCCATGATGAATATTACTGCTTAGATTGACCAAAAGGCTAGAATTCATCTGTCGACAATCTCAACCTAACATTTTGACATTCAACTGTAAACTCAAGATGGGTGTCATTGAAATGTTTCCATGTTAGTGCATCTGATGGATGACTCATTATTCCATCTTCTTGCTCGTGTTCAACATGCCATCTCATGTGAGATGCAGTAACATCATAAACATATAGTCTTTGAAGCCTCGGAGTTAGCAGGAAGTAATACATCTGCTTCCATGGTATTAATTTCTGCTTCATTGAATGCTTTCTAGGCTTAAACCTAGATTAACCACAAAATTTGCATTCTTGTAATTCTGCATCATCTCCCCAATATAACATACGTCCAATTTGCAACAATTACTCTTTTCAACAGGCAAACCAAGACCCCCTAATAAGTTTCTTCATATTGTAAAAACTATCAATCATTGTATGATCAGGAGGCAATGATTTATTGTACCATTCTAGAATTTTATCAAAACTATGGTCCGAAATATGCTTTTCAGACTTTATATTCAATATTCGAGCAATTGAAGATAATTGGGTCATTGTCTCATAATTTGGCCACAATTCTCGGTCAGTTGACTATAATAACTCAAAAAATTGTTTTACTTGTGGGTTAGGATCTTCTTCAACATTTTTCCTATTTTCCTCAAAGGTATAACTGACTCTATCATAAACCATTTGCATGTATAGATTTTTAGTACCATCCACATAATTTGTTCTAAATCCAATCCCTCCTTCATACTCATTTAATTTGACAAACGATTGTGTTTTATTACCCTTTGAGGTGCTAGAAATCAACGGTTCTCCATGTCGTGTCCACTCAAAATATTTGGGGACAAACCCTTTTCTCAACTAATGCCCATTAACTTCATCAATAGTAAGAAAACATTTGTGTTTGCACTTTTTACATGGATATCTGATCTTTGGCCCATCCATATATGTAAGTTGAGAAAATGCATAATTAAATAAAAGCTTTAACTCCCTCGATAAATTCAGGATTAATGAAACCATCAGGGGTTAATCATCTATACATCCAAAATCTATTCCGAAAATTCATTTATGGGAAACTGTTAATTTAAAACAGTGAATCCATAGTTAGTATCATTCATGTTAGCTAAAGATTACAAAACATCTAAGATAAGACATGTGAGTCAAGATCACAAGTTCTCATTGCGACTTCTAGGCTCCTTGTATTTTTCACCGATAAGCCTCACAGGAGCTCCATCACGAGTTATGGGTTAAGGTTTATGGGTTGAGATCTAAAATATATTTGTAAACTTAAGATTGAACATATATGATTATCTAAAATATTTGTAAACTTAAAATTGAACATATATGATTATCTAAAATATTTGCAAACTTAAGATCAAACATATATGTTTGTAATCATATATGTTCAATCTTAAGTTTACAAATATTTTAGATAATCATGTATGTTCAATCTTAAGTTTACAAATATTTTAATCTAAATCCATATATGTTTGTAATCATATATGTTTGAAGATAATTAATGTTAAAACTCCTATATTAAATATGTACTAGTGCCAATATAATAAGTATTCATAAAATATGAATACCTATTTTAATAAATTGTTTTAACATATACAGCTTTTAAAATATACACGCAAAAATTTGCACGTAAAAAGTAAGAGAAGCTAATCATTTCAAAGAGCATAAATGAAATAACTTAAATGTCATATCATTATATTGGAACTATAATATAAGTCAAACTCATCCTATATTAATTCAATGATAAACTGAAGTTCATATCACAAATAAGTTTCATATCATGCAGGCTATTTCAGTTAAAAATGCAGGAAGTTCAAATAGGAAGTTTAAACTGCAAAAAAATACCTAAATAAAGATAAGTACAAGAAAATGTATTAAAAACAAAATCACTAACCTCAACCGACACGCAGAAGGATCTTTCTGAAGAACATGAAGGAAGATGATGATGATGGACCTAAATTGAGAAATATAGAAACTTATACAAATGTCATTCGCCATGTGTGAAAAATCATTGTTGACATCCATAGTTATAAGGATATGAATGTCATTTAAATACCTGCTAAATTTTCTCTTCAATCTCCTTCAAAATATAAATACTGTCAACAAATGAGTTTCGACAACCAATTACCAAAATCATTCATATTTTAGAAAGCGGGATATATTAAAACAATTTCCATGAAATACTATAATCAATCAAGGTCATGAGCTATATGAGGAACCTATTGAAAATTCGGCAAAGTGTTCCCTATAAAATGGACATTTCACTTTTGAAAGAAGGGTCATTCTCGCAATAAAAATACACTTCTGTATCTACTAGTAACCACAGCTCAATTTTGGTCTTCAACCTATATATCTATTCTCAATTGAGTCCACATTTACATCACAAAATCTATAATAATCCAATTCAAAAACCAAGTATACCAATTTCTAACCCATACACCCTCATTTATAGTTAATACATCAAGATATTCTGAATTCTAATCAACAATAACTTAATTTAATCAATTTCATTCATTTATATAAGAGCATAACCCTTTCTAAATTTTTAGATACCTCGATAATAAGATTATTCAAGTCTTAGTTGTTAGGATTTCTACAAGTCAACTAGATTATTTAAGAAATTCTTAGGCATAAGAATTGGTGAGGAAGTCCAATATTTAGAAGTCAAGATAGTTCTTATTACATTCAACAAATCTTTAAGGCTCATTAAATTTAAAGAAAGTAGCATCAGGTTAATTAATATTTTAAAATACTTAGGATAATTAAGTTGTATCTTACGTATAAGATTATCGGTTTAATTATGGCTCTAGAAGTTTCGACTATAATAGGTAATGTTGAGGAACTGGGCTCAGATAAGGATGTTGTGCGTAATGATAAAGTTAATGTGCGAAATTGAGGAGGATTAATAAAATTTTGCAATCACAAGAGGTGTCTCCCAATCTTTCAAATCTTGATCTATCGTCAAGTTTGGAGAGTATCCAACTAAATAAAGGACATACATCAGAGGAAAATAGCCATGAAAAATCTTAAATGCATGATACGTGGTATTCTACCACATTTTTGCTAAATAAATCCACTTAGACCGTCTCTTTGGTATATATCCACATTAACATCGTAAATAAGTTTTGAAAAGCATTACTAATTGCTTCTGTTTATCTATAGTCAATAAATACTTTTAGTATCTCTAAATTTGTATATAAATATTTAATGACTATAAAATGAGAGGATTCGATTCTAAATTTATTCTTTAACAAAATTAATACTAAAATCTATCCACCATCCCTCTTGTATAGATATAGTTCTAACTTCCTTGGATACATGACGTTCTCATACTTATTCCTATGACATATCAAGCATATCTTCATATAACTTTGAATATCTATGTTTACGCTTACTAATTAGTTTGACCTCCTCTTAATAGTATTTGTGATTCTTGAGTGACCTTTTAAGGTCCTTCATGTCTTATAGATATCAACTTCTCTCTTAATTTGTTGCCAAATACCCTTCCATTCAATTTAATTAGTAGGTAAAACACTTATTGATTGTTAAACTTGATTTTCCTTTGCACCCTAGATTCGAATTCTAACTCTTTTAAGAACTATCAATCTATGTACTATGATGCCTCAAAATTCTTTGTGTGTAAGGATAGTATTACTTCAATTAAATCTTGGTTATTAATCAGAGGATTGGATGGTTTTGTTACCCTTTAAATTACACAACGGGTGGGATGTCTACAGGTGAGTGTTGGGGCTTAGGATCCCTAGGAGTAATAACCCACGAGGTAGAAGCTATAACTCTCTACTTATTGCAATGAGTGGCTTTTTCTTCTTTGTATTTTTTTCATAGCTTCTTAATGTCTTGTTATAATAGATAGTCAACTTAAAAAAACTAACTTCAACTAACTTACAATTATAATAACTATCTTCTTGCATTTACATAAAGGAAAGTGAAAAATAAGCCTAATATTGCTACTAACAAGTTTGTGACAATTTAGTAACTATGAAGACGTTAAGATTCCCTTACATGAAATACCTAGTTAACCAACTAAACCTCAAAAAATTCACTATCATTATAGTATGTCAATTTTAACATTCAAACTCTTCCTACATTGATATATAAACAAAAGAGCAATCCTTAATCTATAATAAAATATGTAAAACAATTCAATCAACGACCCCCATTAAATTTTCTCACATGTTAAATAGTAAAACAATCTAAACAAACTAAGGTTAATATTATGACATGCCAAGAGGGCCTAATCAACCCAATAAGTATCAATATAAACACCAATAGACATTCATACATATCACTTTATCCATAACATTCATACTCCACAAATATCCAATCATAATCATCAAAGTCGATGAAATGTTGTATTCAATCAAATTTCCATAGAAAATTTTCAATTAACCCTAGTTATAAACATTTAATAACCAATCATTACTATAATTAGAGTTAAATATGACAACTCAATCTAATGCAGTAAAAAAAAACATTAGGGCATGCCAAAAAAATTTCACCATTAACCAATTTCGTCCACGAATAAATTAGATAAACACTTAAACTTGAATGCAATCCTTGATTCTTCCAAAATAACCATAGTAGCATCCAAATCCCATACACAAACATTAGTCTAGTAAATCGTTTTGTAAATGAAACAATCAATGAATCAACCAGAAGCATCAGCCACGTTTTTTTTTTCATTTCGGCATAATAATGAAGGGAAGAAAAATTGGCATACCTTCACCAAAAGCGCAACTCCACGATCGGAGAAGATGTCTGCAACAGACGGAGAAGACGCAGCAGCTAGACGGAGAAGACGCAGCAGCTAGACGAAGAAGACGCAGTAGCTGCAGATGACAAAGAATAGCGGTAGATTTGGATATTCTTAAAAACATTAAATAGAAGTAGTTGATGGACAACGACTTTTTAATAGCCAACTTACCGATATATTATCGAAGGAAATTTTTGTTGGTAAAGTGGAAACATTTTAAGCCAACATTTCCCACCTCATTTTCTTCCAATTTCAGCGACAGATTTTGTTACCATCAGTAGTTGAAAATTTTCCAGAAAAGTTTGCCGACGGTGTATGATAACTGTCGGTAATTGGCAACAGTTTCATTACCGTTGCCAATTTTCTGTCGGTAATTGGATGATTTCTTGTAGTAGTCCACTATAATTAGCCTTTATTTTTTCCTAAGATCATGTACATTGATGATGTGTATTATTATGTTGATGTGTTACTTTAACTAAAGACATCTAGAGTGTATAAATAGGAGTATGTAGTGTCAACTATAAATAGGAGTACGTACATCTAATTTGAAAAACCTAGAAATACATATTTCTTCTTCGATTCTTCCTTCATTCTCTATTTCCACAGGTGCTTTGCTTCTTTTTGCTGAATTTCCTCTCATGAAAAGAAGGATCATTTTTCTTTTTTCTAAGCTAAAAGATAGCTAAAAGATAAAAATTTATGTTTTGAAATCCAGACCGGACCGGTCGGTTCGACCAATTCGACCGGTGACCAGTAGGTTATTCAGTTCAGGTGATCCCTAAAACCAGTTTTCAATTGAACCAGTACGAACTGGTAAGAACCGGTCAATTGACCGGTTAAACCAGTATTGGTCGAACCGATTGGTCACCAGTTCAGTGAATATAAAGGCACAATTTTATACTCTCATTCGGTCATTTCTATTTCCTCTGTTCGTTGTCTTTGTTTCCACGCAGTCCCTTGTTTATTCTTTTTTCCAAGTCTTTGTTAAGCTTTCCCTCAGCTCTTTCACACTTATTTCCTCCTAAGAATTTATCCCTGCCTTTTTCTCTTTTCCAAGTCTTTGTTTTCCCTTCGTCTCTTTCATCATAAATTTTTAGCCATGCTTTTGATATATCCATTTGCCTTTTCTCATTGTTGGAGTAATTCCTATATTTGCATCTCTCTTTCACAGGAATAAAACCATGCCTTTTTGTTTTCTTGTGGCATCTACCATTGTTTTTCTTATTTTTTCTGTTGTGGATTAAAGACGACAAATGCGATATTGTTATTGTTAATAAGGTAATCTCTCTTCTCAAATTTGGTTTATTATTAATAGTTGATTGTTTGGAGATGATTGTGGTTTGGTGATACTGATTTAGCTAATTTGTGAACTTTTTATGTTTAACAATGGGAATATGAAAGAATGCATATATATTGTTTGATGAAATGCCCCACCCTTTTAATGCATGTATAGTGTGTGTTTAAAGAAAATGTTTGGGTGGCATTTAGCTTTCTTAAATGAATTAAATGGTTTGGGATCTCCTTTATACTCTTTCATTACATTCCACGAACGTTGAGGAAACAAGGAAAGGAAGACAAGGCATAATCTCCTTTGTTCTTTTATTGTGGAGGAAGCTTGGCATAAATAATGTTTCGCCCTTCACTCCTTTATGCTTTGAACAATGGAAGTTGAATACATGATTCTCAGGCACGACTCTTTGCTACCAAATCAATGAACTTAGTTGGTCCTATGTCTCTCGTGTCATCCCATCGAAAAAAGGGGATAAATTGACTGATTGTTTGCGTTGACAATATATTGATTCTTGAAAGCCTTCATTTAGTTTCTATTTCGCTATGGAGATTATTGTAGCTAGTTTGATAGTATTAGTGTTGTAACTTATTCCACATATTCTATTACATAAAACAAAATTATACTGTAAAGCTACCTCCAATTACAATATCATAATGATAGTTTTAGAATGTTAGGGATGACTACTGTCATTCCTAGTAGTTGTAGTATCTAAATACATTGATTTAGTATGTTATGAGATACAAATTATTTATATGTTTCTATAACCTACGATTGTTTAGGTCTGAAAAGACTTCACAGTTGATAGATGGACATCAATCTCAAGATTTGCACATTGGCTACTATGACTTCATTAAGGACAGGAAACTAAGGACCTTCTTTCATGCTTATGCAAAACTTACTGTAAATGTTGATTTTTAAATTTTTTTTTTAGAATGAGTGCAATGGAAATTTGAAATTGTTACAGAATCATATTTTATATATCATGAACAATCTTTAACTCACTGTGTTCTCTAATTTCTTATTCAAAGATTGCATATTCTGAACCATCTTTGTCTTTTATTTTGTAGTGATGGATAACAATGCTTCTTCTACACCATCATACACGTCGTCATCCACTGATCAAAGTTGTAGTCAAAATCTTCGTCAGAGAAGTGATATAGCATGGAAGCACTATTATGAGGTACAAACAAGTGGAAAGAAACGAACCTTAAAGTGTTTGTATTGTGATCAAGCAATTTGTGGTGGCGGGATAAATCGAATGAAGCAACACCTAGCCGACATCACTGGTAATGTCAAAACCTATCCTAAAGTTAAGCCATATGTTCTTTTTTTGATTAAAGGATAGTTAATAGAAGCATATAATAGTAAAAAGGAGAAAATGACTCTAGGACGAGTTTGTATGATGTTGAGACTTGTGAGTTAGATGGAGATGAAGTAGTGGAGATCTCTAACATAACTGGTAAAGGAGATGTAAGTGGTAGTAGTAAGAGAAAGAAAACAAATGAAATTAGAAGTTACATGAAAGCCGGTGCTGGTATAAACTCAGCTCAACCTAGCGTACAAGCAACACTACTAAGTAGAGAAAGATGGCATAATACTAATATGTCAATTGCATTGTGGTTTTACGATAGTTGTATTCCGATCAATGCTGTTAATTAACCATTTTTCAGCCTATGATTAGTCGGATTGCAACTATGGGTCATGGATACATAGGTCCTACTTATCATGCATTAAGAGTCCCATTACTTAAAGAAGCTAAAACCCAATGTCAGTTGTCTATTGATGCTTTGCGCTCTAAATGGGTTGAAACTGATTGTACGATTATGGGTGATGGTTGGACAGATGGTACACACAGATCTTTGATTAATTTCTTGGTTTACTGTCTAAATGGGATTTCTTTTATTAAATCTATTGATGCTTCTGGTGTTGATTCTGATGCACAAACTTTATGTAATCTTTTCTCTGAGATTGTTAAGATGGTTGGTGTTAAAAATGTTGTGCATATGGTCACGAACAATGCAAAGAACTACAAAAGGGCTGGAAAATTGTTGCCTGAGAAATATGATTCGATCTGTTGGTCTCTATGTTCTGTACATTGTATCAATTTGATTATGAAGGATATTGGGAATTGACATCAGTGAAGAATTTGGTAGTTTTTGCTTCGAGGATTACAGTGTTTGTGTATAATCACAAGTGGCCTCATGGATGGATGAGAAAACGGCCTGGGTGGACTGAAATTATTCGTCCTGAAGATACGCGCTTTGACACACAATTTATTGCATTGAAGAGTCTCTACAATCACAAGGAGCATTTGGAAGCTATGGTCGTGAATGACGGATTTAAGAAATTCCTAAAAACTGAAAAAGGTAGAGAAGTTAAGCAAATTGTTCTAGATAGCAACTTCTAGAACAATAGCTTAATTATTGTGAAGATCATAGGCCTGATTATGAGATTGTTGCACATGTATGACTCCGATGAGAAGCCTTCGTTAGGCTATGTATACGAGGGGATGTGGAGGGAAATCAAAGGCATAAAGGAGTTATTTAGAAACAAATAGCACCTTTACAAGCCCTATATTGATATAATCGATGATAGGTGAGATAAAATGTTAGCCAGACATCTTCATGCAGCTGCATTTTTCTTGAATCCAGCCTTTCATTACGATCTAGATAGCCCAGCTCAAAACCCTTAAGCTTTTTTGGGATTACTTGATGTTGTTGAGAAGTATTTTCCTGAACTTCAAAACATAGTTGAAGAAATCACTACATTTCAGGAGCGCCAAAAAGGTTTCGGGTGACCATTAGCTATAAACAATGCAAAAACAACTCGGCCTGATATGCATTTTTATTGTTTTTTATTTGATTATTTATATTCTTGTTTGGTTATAATACACTCTTAATATTAATTGCATTTATTAAATGGTGTAAAATTTTATTTAGATGAATGATGGAGGTGTTTTGGTCACGATGTGCCGCACTTGTAGCAGATTGTCGTTAAGATATTAAGTCAGACTTCATCTTCGTCATGGTGTGAATGGAATTGGAGTGTATTTGAGAGGATTCATACTAAGAGGAGGAATCGATTGGAACATCAAAGACTCAATGATCTTGTGTTTGTTCATTACAATTTGAGGTTGCAACATCGGTAAGAATTTTTCACTTGTCAATAAGTTAGTACTTTATATTATTATCATAAACTAAAATCTTTCATTATTTACAGTGGCAAACAAATGAAGAGACCATATGATCCAATTGATTATGAAAGCATTGACAAAGTGGGATTTTGGGTGGTTGATGAGGATTCGAGTGGAAAGCTTGACGCTGATGAGATAAAAGATATGCTTGAAGAAGAATTATCTAATGAAAATTTGTAGCCATCTCGAGGTTATATAAGAAACTACTTAATTTTTAATTGTAATATTATCTACTTGTTTATTATTTCACATTATTTAATTGCACTCTTTTTGTTTAGGTGATGAAGAAGACACAAATAGGATCAATGATCATATTGATTTAATGATGTCCAATGATGTCGGGACCTCGAGTTCCAATGATGGTGAAGTTGCTCGTATCTTAAGGCAACAAAAGAATTACCTCATTGATGAAGATGATGATTAAAGAGTTGGTCATATAGTAGCTTTTTAATATGACTTTATTAAAATACTTGATGGTGGATTGTTTGATTTGTTTGATGTTAATTTTATTTGGACTCGATCATGTGGTTATTATTTGGGATAATTGTTGATTTTGTTGTCTTCTTTTAATGGATGTGTTAGACTCAGATTTGGTTATGATATTAAATATTTAGACACTTTTTGGTGGATTTTTTGATTTTGTGTTGGTTGATGCAATTATTTTGACATCAAGTGATGATATTTTAGTTATTATTTGAGAACAATTATATGATTGATGGCTGAAAATTTTATTTATATTTATTTATATTATTTGGTATATTTTCTATTTTTTAATATTACTAATATTATATATAATTAAATATAATTATTGCGTAAATATAACATCACACCGATTTAACCGGTGTTCGAATCGGTCGAACCGATCGAACCGATGATCAATAAGGCCTTCGATACGACGTCCGGTCTGAGTTTGAAAAACTTAATAAAAAGAGTAAGTTTGGTTATTAAAAGTCTAACTGCTTTTGAGTATAAGAAGCTACCAGAAGCTTATAAGATAGGAGGGGTGGCTCTCATCACTTCTTCTGCCAGCTGTTAGTGATTTGTTGTTATGTGCTTTGCTTCAATTTTGACCTTCCTACGGCCATAAACTCATATACTTTTTCTGCAACTCATATCCAAATACCTATAAATATTCAATGCTTAAAAAGAGATTTTGGACATGTTTTGACGTGCGCTACTGAAAAGAGTTCTGGACCCTTTTGTCTGACGATACACTATCACTTAGCTTTCGTGAGAGAAGCTTTAATCTTTCCATTACGTTTTCTTGAGGTTCACTAAAGGAACAAACAAAGCAATTTTCTTGCACTCCATTACGTTTAAGGAGATTTATATGAGCAACATTGATGGTTTCCTTTTAGCATTCATAAGGAAGGACAGAAAACAAAAAAAAAAGGAAGAAGAAGAACAGGTTGTTTCGGAATCATGGTTCCTTTATTGTTGGAGGTAGGGTGGTACAGGAATTAATTGAAAAGGCAAATTGAGTAGTGGAGAGAAGCAGGTAGAAAACAGCGTCACCTTTTCAGAGATTGTAAAATTGTCTAATTCTCATTTCAAAACTGAGTGAAAGGGAAGTGATAAAATTTAAGAGTGGTTGGGTCGGTCGTGCTGGGCCCGAACCCAATCATAACGACTTATGGGCCGATCGATCCATTTCTCAAGGATTGGTCTCACACCTATTGACTATGCCAGGTCCAGGCCTTATCCACGCATCCATGGCCCATTCGCAGGTGGAAGTCTCCCATGCATACGTAAAGACTTAAACCTAGCATCCGCTCCATATATAAGGTACGACTCTGCCATAATAGAGGTACGTGATCACAACCCTAGTTTTCTCTACTCACGGCGACCCTACCTACAAAAGAGACTGACTTGAGCGTCGGAGGGGCTTATCGAGAAACAACCCCCGACGTGCCTTCTTTGTTTTGCAGGAACCTTCAAGCCGTAACTCTTGCGAGAAGCAGTCAACTCCATGGATCCAAACGGCAACGTGCAGCCTCATCAAAATCAGGCTGAACCAATTGACGTCCACCGTGGGGCCCGACATCAGGGCACCACGTCCATAAACACTCAGATAAGTCAGGCGGCAGCAGCCAACCCTGATATCGTCGCCGTCGCGGCTCTGGTGCTACAATGTATGGGTTTCCAGTTGCCAACCACTCTCCCACCGACACACCACGACTCCTATACACAATCTTCGCACCCGGATGATCGACAATAGCCTCAGAACCCGGATCAAGAGGAACAGAGCGTAGCCCTAGAGGATAACGCCGAAACCAATACACATCCGAACTTCCAGCACCCACTAGATGCAAATCCTTCTACGCCTATGCATACCTCCCTCACCCGAAAACAGATCGAGGAAGCGGCTGATCTGTTGATTCGTCAGATTTTACAGTCTCAACCAGAACAACCGCAACCGTTCGCACGGCAGATCAATATGACGACTGGTCACCATCCCACTAAAGCCCTAGAAAAAATCGTGGACGATCAGATCAATGCGGCCATGAGCTTCCGTCCGGATCGTCCAACTCAATATAGCTTTCCCTTCATCCCGGCGATTTTGGATAACCTCTCAGCGGTCGGCACCAAAATCCCGACCCCCAAAAAGTACACTGGAAAGACCGATCCCCTAGATTATTTGCAGCACTTCCAGTCGATGATGAACCTACACTGCGTCCCCGACGCCATTCAATGCAAAGCATTCTGTACCGCTTTTCAAGAAGGAGCTCGGCGATGGTTCAACAATTTACCTCTGAGCTGCATTACTTGTTTTGAGGACTTCAAATTACTATTTCTCAATCAGTTCATCACAAGTAAACGGCCGCAGAAGACTGCCTTGGAAGTGATGCAGTTGACCCAAGGGAGGAACGAGAGATTACGGGAGTTCATTACTCAGTTCAATAATGAAGTAGTTGAAGTCCCCGATATCACTTGCTCGTCCATGTTGGCAGCACTGATGAGCAACACAAGGGATGAGGAGTTCAAAAAATCATTAGAAACAGGGCGGATAAGTATATCCAGCTCGAGGAAGTGTTAAACACCACAAAACGTCAGCAGACGACCGCGGGCTGAGCGGACGGTCGGACGATTCCCGCAAGCGACGGAAGGATCAGTCGAGCTGGAGAAAACCGATCGAGCGACGGGGGAATCGATGAGAATTCTTCACCCCGCTTAATAGACGGTATGCGGAAGTGTTAGCGGCCATAAGGGCAGACAGGGAACCCCTTCGAGAGCCCAATAAGTTGAAAATTGACTTCAAAATGAGGGATCCCGATTTATATTGCCATTTCCATAGGGACATCGGTCATGACACGGAGGATTGCTGGGATTTGAAAAGAGAAATCGAATTCCTTATCAAAAGGGGAAGGCTGGGTCGATTTCTGAAGCGCGAACAGAATGCCGATCGAGACAATGACAATTGGGTCGGTCGGTTATACAATGGGCGACGGCCTTGGAGATGAAACGATAGGAACAATGGGGGAGGCATAACGCGAATACTGACAGTTGATGCGAACCGAGAGGACAATCCAGGCCAAGAGGCGACAAAAATGCAGGACAACAAGATGATCGACCGGTTAGGATCATTAACATGATCTTGGTGATGAGTCGTGAAAGCGGATCAACCGTTAAAGGAAGAAAGAGGTACGCCAAGCAGGTCGGTGAAGACTTGTTGGCCAAGAGGAATAAGCAGAACGATGGAATGATATCGTTCGACAAATCCGATCTAGATGGCATCAGCTGTCCTCACGATGACGCACTCGTAGTAAATCTGAATATGGATGGAAACGAGGTGAAACGAGTAATGATCGATACAGGCAGCTCGGTCGACTTATTATATTATGATGCTTTCAAGCAGATGGAGATACCAGAGGATCGATTACTGCCTGTAGAAGGGCCTATCAAAGGGGTAACTGGAGCATCATCCTACCCCTTTGCCCGAGTATTTTTGAAGGTAAAATTCGGACGAAATCCATGTCTGATAGAGAAGGACGTTGAGTTCCTGGTTGTGAAATTTACGGGGGCGTACAATGCAATAATCGGACGAGCTACTCAAAATACCCTCAGAGCAGTCATTTCCACATACTACCAAGCAATGAAGTTCCCGACACCCCATGGAGTCGGTGTCGTCAGAGGTCAGCAAAGAATCGCTAGGGAGTGCTACTTAGCGGAAACAAAGACATTAGATGGGGCGGTAGTCTTGACGAGCTCTCTTGACGTGAGAGCCGATGAAGAAACGGAGATGATGAACCCCGTAGAAGAAACGCAGCGGGTCGCATTGGATGAAGCGGACCACTCCAAGTTCACAAATCTTGGTTCCGAGCTTCAGAAAGGCCTAATCAAAGAAATCACAAATTGCTTGGTAGAAAACAGATCGGTCTTCGCCTGGCTACCAAGCGACATGCCGAGAATTTCACGATCAGTTGCATCGCATTCTCTCGGTATCCAAAAGGACTGCAAGCCGGTTAGACAAAAAAAGCGATGGCATAGCAAGGAGCGACAGGAGGTCATTGAGAAAGAAATTGAAAAGTTACTTGAAGCCGGGTTCATCCGAGAAGTCAAATATCCCGAATGGCTAGCCAATGTGGTATAAGTGAAGAAAAAGAACGGGAAGTGGAGAATGTGCATCGATTTCACTAACCTGAACAAAGCATATCCAAAGGACAGTTTCCCTCTGCCCAAAATCGATCAGCTGGTAGACTCCACGTCAGGGCATGAACTCCTTAGCTTCTTGGACGCCTTCTCGGGCTACCATCAGATTCAAATGAGTCTTGAAGACGAAGAAAAGACTGCGTTTATAACTGACCAAGGCACGTATTGCTACCAAGTAATGCCGTTCGGCTTGAAGAATGCAGGGGCCACTTATCAGCGACTCGTCATTGAGGTTTTTAAGAGACAAATTGGTCAATCTGTGGAGACTTATGTGGATGATATGGTGGTCAAGAGTAAAATGGCCGCTGAGCATGTGGAAGATCTAAAAGAAGTCTTCCATACCCTAAATAAATTTCAGATGAAACTGAACCCGAAAAAATGCATTTTTGGTATGGCATCGGGAAAATTCCTGGGGTTTATGATCACTCAGCGGGGAATTGAAGCTAATCCAGAAAAGATCGAAGCTATCGTCCAAATGTCCTCGCCACGGTGCTTGGAGGATGTTCAGATGTTGACTGGGCGGATAGTTTCTTTGAGCAGATTTGTCTCCAGGATGGGGGACAAGTGCCTCCCTTTTTTCAAAATTTTGAGGAAAGCGAGTACGACTCGATTCCAATGTCTAGATGAGTGCGAAAGAGCCTTCCAACATTTGAAGCAGTATCTAACAAGCCCACCTATTTTGTAAAGCCTCGCTGAGGGGGAGACTCTGATTATTTATCTGGCAGTCACAGAGGGGGCGATTAGCGCAGTCCTGGTTTGATCGGATGGTAAGGAGCAATTTCTGATCTACTACGTCAGTAAGGTACTAAATGGGCCAGAAACACGATATGCGCCCATAGAAAAGTTAGCTCTTTCCTTGATAACTGCGGCGCAAAAACTGAGGCCATACTTTCAGAGTCATATCATCGAGGTGTGGACCGACCAACCCCTCAGGCAGTGCCTCCAAAAACCCGAGACCTCCGGGCGGTTAATAAAATGGGCGGTAGAGCTGGGCGAGTTCGATATACACTATAAACCGCGAACGATGATCAAGGCCCAAGTATTGGCAGACTTCGTAGCGGAAACGAGTCAACCCGACTCGCAGGATGAACAACGCCCTGCCTGGAGCCTATTCGTTGACGGATCATCCAACGTCGAGGGATGCGAAGCAGGAGTGGTACTGATCAGCCCACACCAAGAAGAAAAGGTAGAGTACGCTCTCCGGTTGGAATTTAGAGCATCCAATAATGAGGCAGAATACGAAGCTCTAATAGTCGGCCTCTGGTTAGCAAAGGAGATGGGGGTAAAGCAGTTGAAGGTATACAACGATAGCCAGATAGTGGTTGGTCAAGTCTCTGGATAATACGAGGCCAAGGGAAGCAGCATGATCAAATATCTAGAGTTGGTAAAACAGGAGTTGAGTGCTTTCGAGCAGTATTGGGTCAGCAAGATAGAACGGGCTCAAAATGCTCAGGCAGATGCACTTTCCAAGATGGCTTCCGACCAGAATGCCAGGAATAACATCTTGGTCGAGCAGTTCGAGCGACCTAGCATCCAGAAGATTACCGAAGTCCTTCAAACGGATGAACGATCAATGTAACATCCCACCTCTGACAGGAAGGGTAAAATAGTAAATTGGCTAGGAGTAAGAGTGATTAGGACTGCTTTGACATTGTTATGCATACTGGTACTGGTGATCAGCGAAAATAGTGCACATGAAATAACTGTATATGCATACATGACATTCCCGGTATTTAGGCATAAACGACATTTTATTGTGATTAACGTGGTTATTGTGTGTGAAAAATTATTCTGAGTGAGCCATAGTGAGTTTTCCATTTTAAGAGATTTTTTAAAATTTTTCTGAAATTTTTCTGAGAAAATTCCCGGACCGGAGAAATCGTCAAGTGGCGAACCGGTTGCTTTTCAGTAGCGAAAATTGCTACCCAATGGCACGACAATATTGGGTATATAATTTTGGAAGTGAAATGAGGGCCATTGGACTAGAATGGGTCATATTGTAGTAGGATTTCTAAATCCTATCCCTAATTTGTCTTTTAGCCATTTTGTCTCTATCCTCACCAACTTGACACTTGTCCTATTGACTTAATGGGTTTTGTCTTTTGTTCCTTGCTTCTCTCGGTTATTGTCTTCATAAAAGAGTAAAAGATGCATTATACTTGCTCATTTTTACTCATCCACCGAAACCTACTTTTATTTTCTCTTCTCCATCGATTTTCTTCTCTTTAAGAAATCCTTCCTCCAAATCTTACCAAGCCACTTTCTTTCCTTGATAAACCTACACATGTTTGGGATTAGAAGTGAGTGGAGAAGTGGTTGAGGTAGATAGCAAAGAAAGAATTGAAAGGAATTGAAGATTGGAAGCTAATTAGGTAAGTTGTATTGTTAAGCTTTAATTATGCTTTAATTATGTAGTTAATGAATCATGGTTGTTAGATGCATTCAATGGGAATTTTGGTGTAATTATTATGCTTATTGATGCATTAATATGATGATAATTATTGTTTGAATTGGTGGGTATAAGACTAGGTTTAAGTATGACTTGAAAGTAGTATGATTGAAGTGTTTTTAGCTTGATTTTGGATTGTATATTGATGACTAATCTTGCATGAAAATTAAGGGGTTGGTGCTACCAAATTGTGGTAGGTATTCCTAGAGAATGTATGAATGATATAGGGACTGATTGTGTGTCCAATTGGGATGCTTATGGTAGTAGAATTTGAATTGGCATGATAGGAAGTGTCTTTGAGTATTAAAGTTGAAAATTGGCTCAATGGTAAGAGGCGTCCACTTAAAGTGGAACAAAACCTTAAGGTCTTGTGTTCGAGTCGTGACTCACACAAATGCCAAAGAGGACAATACCTGGAGTGACGGCGGTAGAGGCCGGGCTCTACAATCAAGTTGGATGGAACCGATCAGGCAATACCTTCTCAAGGGAACACAGCCGACGGAAGCTCTAGAGGCCAGGAAACTGAGGATAAAGGTGGCCGAATACGCGATCATAAACGGCATTCTGTACAAGCGCTCTCACGATTGGCCGCTATTACGTTGCTTGAATAAAGAGGAGGCGAAACAAGCAATGGCTGAAGTTCATGAAGGAATGTGCGGAAATCACTTAGGAGGTAGAATGTTGGCTCATAGGTTGATCAGACAAGGGTATTACTGGCCGACAATGAGGAATGATTGTCAAGAGAAAGTTAACCGGTGCAAGGCCTGCCAGAAGAACAACAACTCGTCTCACCAGCCAACTGAGCAGTTGAAAATTGTGAGCCAACCCATTCCTTTTGCTCAATGGGGAATGGACATTCTAGGACCTTTTCCTCTTGGTCTGGGACAGAAGAAGTTTTTGATAGTGACAGTCGAATACTTCACTAAATGGGTGGAAGCGGAAGCGGTCGCCACTATCACTGAGCAGAAGATTGAAAGCTTCGTGCGCAAGAATATTCTGAGCTGTTTTGGGATGCCCATGTGTTAGTAGTGTGCCCTAGGCCAATGGATATTTGTGAATCATGTATTAACATTATGACTTGTTAATAATATATTATGAGGTATTCCTTTCATATATGCATGTATTCCGTTTATGTAATGTGATTTACATTCCATGAATAGTATTAGACTTATGTCATCAAGTATGTGACTTGATAGTAAAACCATAAGCGTTATAACACTATTCTAAACTGTCCCTAGTCGATCATTATTGGTGGAACAATAATGAATTAAGACTAGTATGTGTTCTGATTGATGATCACGTTTTACTGATCATGGATATGAGATATCAAATCAAAAAACATAGATGTATGTTAGAGAACATATATTGGATCGACCCACATAAAGAATACTACATGGTTTCATGTCATTAGTGATTCTTTACATGGTTTGACTTTAGTCATTTGACCTAAAGTCATCATGGTTCCCTACATGAGGAATTTAGTGTTTTGATATTAGACTAAGTTATTTTTAACCGAATAACAAGTAGTCTTATGTTGGACACTAAATGAATCATGCGGAGGGATGTGAATGACGTAGATGGGATTTGTACCTCTCTTAAATGAGAGAGATATCATTTGGGCCTCTTGACAAGTGTGATGAAGAAATGCATGGCGTGCTCAAATGAATTGATGAAGAGTCATCAAATGTCATTTGTTATAATCAGTCAACTTGGGGATCAAGAAACTATGATTAATCAAAGGTTGACATGTATCATGCCTTGTGACTAATCTTGATATCGTGTTACAAAAGGACTGAGCTTATAACTATAGTTACAGGTTAAATCGGATTATCGATCCTCATTTGATTTGGGTAGTTATAATGTCTTGCTAGAGGCCACTTATGACTTATGAGCCTTGAAGTGTGATCAAGCCCATTGCCAACATCAAATGAGCCTACAGGGTCGCACACAAAGAGTGATATGATCTGGGCTTATTCTTTTGGGCCTAATTTATTAGGTATTGAATAAATATATTTAGATATATTTATTGGGCTAGATTGAATTAAGTTGTCGGGCTTTTATTATATAAGATATAATGGGCCGAAACTTATTGGGGCCTCAATGGGATTAGGGTTTCTCTATAAAAAGGGAAGCTTAGGTCTTATTAGAAATGAGAAGACATTTTTGTCAGGAAACCCTAGCCGCCATCCGAGAGGAAAACCGTGCAGCGTTCGAAAAAAGTTTGAGGACGTGCTAACACACCACAGCCGCAGCCCGGATCGTGCATACTCTTGTGGATACCGGTAGAGGGCATGCGCGTTTTGCAGTATCTTCGAATCCGAAAAGAAGCAACCTATCCATGAAAATAAGGTATTTTCGTACATTTTTGGTATTTTTGATTATACATCATGTTGTTGTATGGTCTTTTTCCACAGTGTATTGTGAATACTCGGACCGTACGCGATCCAACACCATGGTCTTAGTTGCAAACAACGGTCGGCAGTTTGACAACGAGAAGTTCAGAGACTTCTGCGAACGGCTGAAGATAAAACTCCAGTTAACTTCAGTAGCCCATCCTCAAAGTAATGGTCTAGCGGAGAATACCAACAAAAAGATAATGAGTGCTCTCAAGAAGCGCTTAGAAGGACGCAAGACCTGGGTAGACGAAGTATTGTGGGCATACAGAACTACCCCAAACGGAGCCACAGGAGAAACACCGTTCAGGATGACTTTTGGGGCGGAAGCTTTAGTCCAAGTAGAAGTGGTGTTACACAACCAGAGAGTTTCGGGTTACGACGAAGAAAGGGATAACGAAGCCCACAAGGCAGAACTGATACTTCTCAGTGAAGTTAGAGAAAGGGCAGCTGCTCGTTCGGAAGCCGTCAAGTTAAAAGCGACGAGGTTCTATAATAGAAGGGTAAAGTCGAGTGTCATAAAGATCGGAAGGTACGTTCTACGCAAGGCCGAGGTGGCTGGAAAGCATCCTGGAAAACTCGGTCAGACATGGAAAGGACCCTACCAAGTGGTCAAGCAAACCGGCCACGGCTCCTACATCCTGCGCGATTCGAACGGAAAGGTTCTACCGAGACCCTGGAATTCTCAAAATTTGAAGGCGTTCTACCAATAGATAAGTTTGATTTTAGTTATTTCTTTGTTCGTTATTGTTTATTGTAAACCTGTGGGTACCTTTTTCTGGCCCTGCCAGTCAGGTTTTGTAACGACTCACTCTCTTATCATCATCAATAAAGGGATTTCAAATTTCTCAACAAACAATTTAACAAATTGTTCAAAAGGAGGCCTGTCAACACCGCTCCGCCAGGTCGCCAAGACAAGATCCTTGGGACCATCGCTCGGCCTCGATCGACGCTCGACCTCGACACAGCTCGGCAAGGTCGCCAAGACAAGATCCTTGGGACCTTCGCTCGATCAACACAATTCGTCAGGTCGTCAAGACAAGATCCCTAGGACCATCGCTCGGCCTCGACACAGCTCGGCAAGGTCGCCAAGACAAGATCCTTGGGACCTTCGCTCGATCGACACAACTCGCCAGGTGGCCAAGACAAGGTCCTTGGGACCATCGCTCGGCCTCAACCGACGCTCGGTCTCGACACAGCTCGGTAAGGTCGCCAAGACAAGATCCTTGGGACATTCGCTCGATCGACACAATTCGCCAGGTCACCAAGACGAGATCCTTGGGACCATCGCTCAGCCTCGACACAGCTCAGCAAGGTCGCCAAGACAAGATCCTTGGGACCTTCGTTTGATCGACACAATTCGTCAGGTCGCCAAGATGAGATCCTTGGGACCATCGCTCGGCCTCGACCAACGCTCGGCCTCGACACAGCTTGGCAAGGTCGCCAAGACAAGATCCTTGGGACCTTCGCTCGATCGACACAACTCGCCAGGTCACTAAGATAAGATCCTTGGGACCATCGCTCGGCCTCGACAGACGCTCGGCCTCGACACAGCTCGGCGAGGTTGCCAAGACAAGATCCTTGGAACCTTCGCTCAATCAACACAATTCGCCAGGTCGCCAAAACGAGATCCTTGGGACCATCGCTCGGCCTCGACACAGCTCGACAAGGTCACCAAGACAAGATATTTGGGACCTTCGCTCGATCGACACAATTCGTCAGGTCACTAAGACGAGATCTTTGGGACCATCGCTCGGCCTCGACCTACACTCTGCCTCGACACAGCTCGGCAAGGTCACCAAGACAAGATCTTTGGGACCTTCGCTCGATCGACACAACTAGCCAGGTCGCCAAGACAAGATCCTTGGGACCATCGCTCGACCTCGACCGATGTTCAGCCTCGACTACAGATCGACAAGGTTGCCAAGACAAGATCCTTGGAACCATCAATCTACCTCGACATCGCTCGGCCGGGTCGCCAAGACAAGATCCTTGGGACCATAGCTTGGCCTCGACTATAGATCGACAAGGTTGCCAAGACAAGATCTTTGGAACCATCGTTCGACCTCTAGCTCAGGCAGGATCCCAAGACAAAATCTCAGACTGCTCGGCCTAATTCGCCCGATCGGCGCACATCAAGTGCGCTCATTCGCGACCTGCAATTCGGAGAGAGTAACATTTAACACAAAAGAGGTAATGAAAGACAAGTCTCTATTTTTTCGAAATAAAAAGCTCTGGCCACAAGCCCGACCAGATGAGCCTTACAAATTCACTCTGATCCTTCGGGAGAAGAGGAAGGGCCAGCAGTAGGATCGGTCGGAGGAGAGGAAGGACCAGCAACAGGATCAACCGGGTCGGCAGAAGAAGGGCCAGCGGCTGGGTCGGGAGGAGAAGACAGCGGAGAGATGGCCTCTTCCTCTTCTGAGCTAAGGTCCAGCTCCTCATCCGAGATTATAGTCTGCTCTCCCTCGGCCCACTCCCTCATCTCCTCCAAAGAAAAGCCGAGAGCAGTGGGAAGCATCGGCTTAGCATAATCCTCAAACGGAGGACACTCCAAACCGTCAGGAACATGAACCTCATGGCACCTCTTCAGGACTAAAAGGGTCAAGTGCAGGTGAACTCTAAATACTCCCCGTGTTGGAACCGCCTCTTCCATCGCTTGATTGCCTCGACCCTCTTCTTTTTGATGGAGCATCGCAACTCCCTCAATATATCCTCGGTCCTATGCCGTCCCTCCATCGCTCTGTGACAGTCCTCGAGGAATTTCTTACCGCGCTCCTGCTCCGTCCTCACCTCCTGAGCCAACCGGTCCCTCTCTGCAACTAACCGGCTCCTCTCCTCCTCCCCTGTAGTAAGTTGAGCTCTTAAAACGCTCCTCGTCTCCTCCCAAGACTTCTTCTCCTCCTCAACCGAAGAAAATTGAGCCCGCAAAATGTCCTGCCCCTCCTTCACCTCTGCAAGCTCAGCTCTCAAAGTGTTAACCTGCCCAAGAAGGTCATGAACCTCCCGATCCATTGTCTGATTCACTTTGTTGAGCTGATCCAGACGTTGATACATCTCAGAGGCATATACCATATCTCTGACGCAGCTGCGGACGAGAGGAGCCATCAGTTTTTTGTTGTCCAGCGTGTCCAAAAAATCCTCATCCGCAGGAGGAACGACCTTCTGGGCAATCTGCAAGGCCACTCCAGCGTCTTTGAGCGACACATCCTTGTCGAAGATGATCGCGAACTCCCATCGATCGCCACTAGAAGCTTGCTCCTTCCCTTTGCCCTTATTTAACCAGGTCGTTCGCTCTTCCTCCACTCTCCTCTCCTGTTGACCAGACGACCGGCCAGCACTCCGAGCGGTCCTCTTCCTTTTGAGTGGAGGCTCTGTCTCCTCCTCATCCGAACCCGCTTGGCCCACACTCACTGACACGATCGGCAATGACGCCGATACGTCAGGACGGTCTTCAGCGGGCAAAGGAGCCAGCAGCGCTGTAGAACGGCCCGACTCCACTGGTGGAGCGGCGCCTTCACCAGTCTCTACCTCCTTCCTCTGTTTCTTCTTTTTGACCTGCTTTTTGGATTTAGAGGGGGGGAGGACCCAGCAAAATCGTCCACTCTTACCATGGCTGCACAACAATGAAAAATAGGTCAGAAAGTGAAACCAGTATTTACAAATATAGTAAATAGTTCAACCACAAAGAATCAACCGGAGGGGGCAGTTTCCTCTCCTAGCCTGCTAATTTGGAGCGGGGGGACAATTAAAAAGGAATCGGCCGAGGCCCCCCTGCGATATCCCAGAATGAGCCGATTGAAGTCATATCGGTCGAACCCCTTAATGCGATCGACTACCTCCCAGTCCTCCATAAAAAGAGATAAGCTCGACGCATCATTCCAGCGCTCGGCTAGAGGGTACCTCCACGGCCGACACTCAAAGGAAGATCCTGGGGGCTTCACAAAAAAGTACTTCGTCTGCCAAGAAGTAATCTTTGAGGCCATTCCAGCTGGACGGTATCGGGCATCCCGGTATTGCAAATGAGGGATCCCGGCCCCAGAACTCGAACTCTGATTCATCATCAAAAAATGGCGTAGGATGCCAACTGAGGGCAAACGGTCGAACTGATGGCACAGTAAGGCCAAACCATTGATGAACCTCCAGCCATTCGGAGTTATCTGGCTCGACATTAATTGGTATCCGACACACATCTCGTCAATAATCGGGGCATACGGGAGCCTCATACCACCGACCGAGAAGAAACTATCAGAAACAACAAAATATCCACTCAAGTTGCTGTGGATTCGTTCGTTCCCCAAGGCAAGCCTAGGCCCCCAGGACATAGGGATATTATTCCTGATGACCGACCGTTTTAGCTCCGCCGCGGTCATCGTCGATTTATCTCTCGGCGGCTCCTCCACAACCAACCTATCCTTCCGTTCTCTCGTCGAGATTTCTTCGACGTCTCTCAGCCCCGACGTCGCCACTACTTCCGCCACTATTTCAGGCGCCCCCTCGACGATTTCATCCCTTGGGCAAACCCCACTTCTAAAACCGGTGGACGACATGTTCACAGAGAGGAAATTTAGAAGAGGAGACGAGGGAAAAGGACATACCTATTTGGTGATTTGAGGTTGGAAAATTGGACGACAGTCGAAAGATATTTCCAGAAACTGTAAGCAAGAAAGAGCAAGTTAGAGCAGAGTGAAAGAAAGATAACAAAACAAACGTGAAGAAAACCCGCAGCCTGTTGATCCTGAGTACTTATAGAAGACCAGTCGAACGACCGTTCCAACCAATGCCTGACGTGTGGAGAAGATTCGAGCCGAGCCCAGACACGTGGTTGGATCTGAGCGGAGGAAAGTTAGGGTTTTTAGAAATCCGGAGCAGCGCAGCAATTGAAAAGACGTGCGTGACAACTGCACAACGGTTACAAGTTATGAATCTGTCAAAGGGCACGCGCCGTCAGTAATGATTACCCTGAGTACCTTCACGCGCTCAATATCAATATCCACCCGATCTACTTTGGCGCGAGCTATCATGCAATAAGCACCTAATGTTCGACCGATCGGGGCAATCGATCAACCGATCCCAATTCGAGCAATCATGCACTATGCACTAATGTCCAACCTATCAAGCCTACTACGAGCTATCATACAGACGAGCTATAAACCCTTACGTACTCCTTCGACCCTTCTCCTTGCTCAGACTCGAGGAGTAGGGGGCTTATGGTTGGGTCGGTCGTGCTGGGCCCGAACCCAATCATAACGACTCATGGGCTGATTGATCCATTTCTCAAGGATTGGTCTCACACCTATTGGCTATGCCAGGTCCAGGCCCTATCCACGCATCCATGGCCCATTCGCAGGTGGAAGTCTCCCATGCATACGTAAAGACTTAAACCTAACATCTGCTCCATATATAAGGTACGACTCTGTCATAATAGAGGTACGTGATCACAACCCTAGTTTTCTCTGCTCACGGCGACCCTACCTACACAAGAGACTGACTTGAGCGTCGGAGGGGCTTATCGGGAAACAACCCCCGACGTGTCTTCTTTGTTTTGTTGGAACCTTCAAGCCGTAACTCTTGCGAGAAGCAGTCAACTCCATAGATCTAAACGGCAACGTGCAGTCTCACCAAAATCAAGCTGAACCAAATAGTAAAATGTCAATGTTTTAATTTTAACTAAAAACGTTTGTATATGGGATTTATGATAATGCTCATTAGTAAATAATTCATCTTTCTTTTAGAAAAATTATCATGGTCAATTATTAATAGATATATAAATTCTAAGACAAAATAAGAAATAATAAAATATTTTCAAAAAGTTTCCGTGACCTTATGATCATTTACAACCGTCCAAGACCAAGTTACAATATACCTAATTAACTATAATTCTTAAATCTAAATTTTATCCCAAAAGGAAGGTGAAAAAGTTTGAGATTCTCAACTTCATAAATTTTATATGAAAAGAATGTATCATCTAGATCAGAAAAAAGTAGAGATTACAACATGTTTGAATGTAAAGCAAACTTTTTACTTTTATTATGACAAATATTCTTAGTTGGTTGAAGGAAGCAGAATTCTCTTAGCAGCAACCACCTCACAGCTTTTTACTGTTCTCTTTGATGATAATTTGGAAAGCTGAAAGTCAGCAGCGATCTTACGCTAACCGACAACTGTTCCCCACTTTGTGTTGAATAATGAAATTATTTATTGTCTTCTAAAAATTTTAATTAATGATTAAGATATAAATTTAATAAAAATAATATTTAAAATTAATTCTTTACCAATGATCTCATGATGTAGATGTTTCTATATCTTGACAGGTGGAACATTTCTAAAAAAGGTTAAGAGTAGAGCTCTCAGTCTCTATAATCCACTTGTCTAACTTCATCAAATGATGGCTGCCAATTTACTCTGTTTCACACACATGCTTCATGGTTTACTCATATAATTGCCCTAGTTTTATTTTACATGAGAGAGTGATAAACACGCAAACGAGGTTTTAAAGTAAACTTGAAATCCTTATTTATTTTACCAAATAAAACAATTATTTTCTGTAACAAATCGATTTTTATCGAAACAATTATGGCGGCTCTGGTATTGTCAGCTCCCCGTAGTAAGAAAATTTATAGGCAACTAAAAAATATTATTGAGTTAGGGTTAGGATTGAGTTCATTTTTCAATTTAAAATTTGATTGTTGTTTTTATTAATTATTAAATAAAATGTCATTGTTATAATTTAAATATTTGGTTTAATAAATTCAAATTTGAGTATACATTAGACTGATCTATTGCCTATTGAATTTTTTTAATATGGACAGAGTGTAGAGTTCATTTATAAGAATTGAGTTTCGGTCAACTATTGTTCAAATAATTAGAACTAGTTGTTTGAATAATTGATTCTTACCACTTATAAACCTTTTAACATTTTTATGCCTAACCAATATAAAACACTTTAACATTGCCAGATAAGGGCCGGTGAAATTGTTATAGATGTAAAGAGTTGAAAGTTGTCTTAATTACGTCCTTCTCTGTTTAAATCGGACAATATTACTGAAGACTACCATCATTATTAACTATTAATATTAAAATACTTGCTGAAATGGGTACTTTGTAAGAAAGTACGAGACTCAAGGAGTAAACCATGAATAAGAAGAAAGAAAGGAAAAGGGTTGGGTGATTGAGTACACAGTAGAAACGCGTGGGAGTGAAAGAGAAAGGAGCTTGAAAACTGAAAAGGCAGTGGTGGGTAAAGTCGTTAAGAGTAGGACTGTAGAGGGTAAGTAAGTCAGAGCAGAAAAGTGGCTCTCGATAGACGCGTTGGGTTGAGTTGAGTTGAGTTGAAGTCATATTATCGTCATCATTCACACTTTTTTTTTTTTTCAGAAACATTAAAAAATAAAAAAGTTGATGGAATCCATCTGCTTTTCATCATGTTACGTGCTTTTTCAGTTTACGTTAAGACCTCAAAAGTTCAAAACTAACACAACCCCGCAGAAAATAATCTGAGACGTTTCTTAATCCCATTCTAATTTGCCAGAACTTGTCATTAGGTCAAATTTAGTTATAAATAGTCCTCCAAGTATGAAGAATTAGTTTAGTTGGTCCATCATATATAATGTATTAACTAACAAAAAATCCCTCCACTCGGTGCCTAAGATTTGAGTTTTATGTGTAGAGACTTCATTTCCTCGTGTCTTAATGTGGAAATGAAACCCAAATTTCATGCATGCAATTATATGATTCTTTTCATTAATTATAATTTTCTCCAATAAATTATAAAAAAAGAACCAACCCGTGCATCGCTTTTAGCCGGCTTAAGCCAGACAAGGACGGTCCGTGATGCACCCATAACCCAATTCAATGCTAAATGGTTATTATGAGTGGCAAGAGGAATTGATAATTGTTATTAATTTTATATCCATTAATATTAAAACAATCTAATAATTTTATATCCAGTGTAGGCAGTAGGCCTAATAAATACAATTTAATTCCACCAATCATCTAACAAGCTTTGGTTCGTCGATTACTATCCTGTCCTGCCTATATTTAGAAACGTCTTCGAACAAGTGAAGAAGCATACGCGCCTGAGTCTAACCTTTTCTTCCTTTTTTCCCTTCCCATGTCAATTTTGTTCATCACCAAATTTTCTTCAATATAATCAAATAATTAAGACAAACCCTTTGTGCTATTAATATTAGTTGTCAAATTTTAAAATATTATAGTTTGCATATTAATTACAATTCTATTGTCATTAATAACAAATATTATAACATAAGGTTGATCACAAAATGATATTTTTATAAAATTTTAAGTGTCATCTTTAATTTGTTAAAGTAACCTACAAAGATTTAAGGAGTATTTAATAATAAAATGTAAAATCTAACAACTGAAGAAAGCAAAAAAAGGGTGAAGGTGTCCAATGTTTCCCAACAGGAAATGGCTTGTTGCGAGAGAGTCTTACAGTGGTTACCTGACCTCTATTGATTCGAATCGGAGAATATTTTGACGATGATTCCGAATAGCTTTTCTTGTGTTGATGTTGGAATTTGGGAATAGTGGCATTTTGTTCGTTCTGATAGTCTAAGCATTCACAATCTGCTTTTACCCGAAGAAAAATTTTCAATCAAGCATCTCATCTCATCATCGTGGTTCTCATCATCGGCTTGATTAGAATAATCCCCAGAGTAGTAAAAGCAAGTGCAATTGGGATATGTATATTTTATTTTATTATTACAAGGTCAGGAGACAGGAGGAGGGACGCGTGGCCTTAGAGATTGCGTTGTGTGTGAATGGTTAAAAAATTACTTAATTTCCACGCGCGTTTTTCGCAATCTCACTTATGTGGGGTTGTTGAGATTCGGTTATTCCGGAGCGTGTCACAACGAGTTTCAAAGTGGGGTTGAGCCAGGTTTTCTCTTTTTTAATTTATTTGGGAAGTTCGTCTCAAGATGCTACGCGGCCACAGACGAAGAAAAGCTGAAAACCATTCCAATAATCCAAATCTTATGAAAAGATGGCAACTTTCACTCCATTTTATCTGTCTCATCTCACCATGAGATATGAATAGAGACAAGAGAGGATTTTTAAAGCAAAGTGTACTGTAGAGCAAGAATAAAGTACAATAATGAATTAAAATACACAAAAAGCACATCACATTCCAGAAATCCTTGCAAAGTTCATAGTACTTTTTGTTAGTTTTTACTCCAGAAATTCTCTCTCCATATGCTTACCCTTTTCTTCTTTGGTCACCAGGACCCCTTTTTTACCTCACCTTTTGTTTGTTTTCTTTGTACTAGATGGTAGAAAACATGGAGACCGACTCAGGTTTCAACTATTCCTTTTCTTTTGTGACAAAGCTTTAATGGTTTGGCATTTTTAACCATTTTGGTTGTTGGGTTATTTTGGTTATTGAATGAGAGAGAGAGAGAGAGAGAGAGAGGAAAAAACTCGGAGAAAAGAACGGGATACTTCTTATGAAGGAGGGGATCTGATATTTCCTTTTCGCGTTGAATTCTTGTCTAGTATTCAGCTTTCTTGTGTGTGACACATGTACACACTGTCCAAAGGAGAGCTTGGAGATAAGCAAAGGAAGACGGCGAGAAAGAAAAGAGTTTGACATAAAATAGATACAGAGAAAGAAGAAAGGCTTGAGATGAGAGACTTAAAAAGCTAAATTCTGCTACTTCTCTTGATGCTTTGTTTTGCCTGATTGATTTCATTCCAGTACTCACGCACTCTTGGCCGAGTTTCTCTCTTCTGAGCCCCACTCCCCTGATGAATTGCCAATTTGTCCACCTTTACCACCAACCATAACCAACCCAATCCGTTGAAACCTTTTATTCTCTTAAAAGCAAACGACTAAAGATCGCAGCTTTGTCGTTGGAAATGAGAGCCGGTCTCAGCACGATCCACCAGACCTTAACCCCAGAAGCCTCAAACGTACTGAACCAATCAATCGCTGAAGCCAGTCGACGTAATCACGGTCAGACGACACCACTCCATGTGGCAGCGACGCTCTTGGCCTCGCCGTCGGGATTTCTCCGGCAAGCTTGCATCAAATCTCATCCCAATTCCTCACACCCTCTTCAGTGCAGAGCTCTCGAGCTCTGCTTCAGCGTCGCTCTTGAACGACTCCCAACTGCACAGATTCCAGATAACGACCCACCAATCTCTAATGCATTAATGGCGGCTTTGAAGCGAGCTCAGGCTCATCAACGCCGAGGATGCCCTGAACAGCAACAACAGCCTCTATTAGCAGTTAAAGTAGAGCTTGAGCAGGTTATTGTATCGATACTTGATGACCCGGGAGTGAGTAGAGTTATGAGAGAAGCTAGTTTCTCGAGTCCTGCTGTTAAGGCCACAATTGAGCGATCTCTGAATTCTTCTTCGAATTCCGGATCTTCTACAACTAATCAAAGCACAATTGGATTGGGATTTCGCACACCAGTAGCTGTTTCCGTGCCTGCACCAACAGCAAATCGGAACTTGTATGTGAACCCGAGATTGCAACAAGCAAGTGCAGCACAATCTGGTGGGCAGCAGAGGAATGATGAGGTGAAGCGTGTTTTTGATATACTGTTGAGTACCAAGAAGAGAAATCCTGTTTTGGTTGGGGAATCAGAGTCAGAGATGGTCGTTAAGGAGGTTTTGAAGAGCATTGAGGGTAAAGAAACAGTCGAGGGCGTACTGAAGAACGTTCAAGTGGTTCATTTGGAAAAAGAGTTTGTAGATAAACCCCAAATGCCCTCCAAGATTGTGGAATTGGGGAGTTTGATTGAGGCTCGGATGGGAAATATGGATTGTGGAGGTGTGATTCTTGATTTGGGTGATTTGAAATGGATTGTTGAACAGCCAGTGAATTTTCCAGGTGGTGTTGCTGGTGGGATTCAACGACAGAGACAACAGTTTAGGTCGGATGTGAGCCGGACTGCTGTGACGGAGATGGGGAAGCTTTTGACGAGGTTTGGAGAAGCTCATGGTGGTGGAAGGGTTTGGCTGATAGGAAATGCTACATGTGAGACGTATTTGAGGTGCCAAGTTTACCATCCTTCTATGGAAAAGGATTGGGATTTGCAGGTTGTGCCCATTGCTGCTAGAGCACCTCTCCCAGGGATTTTTCCAAGGTGTGTTATTCCTTCTTTTTTAATTATTGGTTTATGCATTTCGTTCTGAACTATTAAACTAAACTTAGTCTTTTACATGTGAAGATGTTCTTTGGAAAAGCTAAACATATTCCCAATCTATTTTCCAGAGCTCAGGAACTTAAACATTTTGATGCTTTAGGACAATTCTGATGTCTTAAATGCACAGCTACCTAGGAATCAAAAACTCTCGGTCTCACTTGATTTTTAACCGAGTGTATGATAGATATTACAGTTCTGTTGGAGGTCTGCTTTATGTCTGTAGTTTTGGAATTTCGCATGATTCCTTTGCTTTGCATTTGCTGGTACCCAGGCTCGGCACAAACGGGATTCTTAGCAGTTCTGTTGAGTCTTTGTCGCCGGTGATTACCACTGTAGCTAGGCGTCTTTCCGAGAACTTGGATCCTGCTTTAAGACTTAGTTCTTGCCCTCAATGCATGCAGAATTATGAGCAAGAGCTAGCAAAAATTGTACCTAAGGACTTGGAGAAAACTTCTGAATCAAAAACAGTAACAGCTCTGCCACTCTGGTTGAAAAATGCCAAGTTTCAAGAGGGTGATGTTAAGACCCAAGATCAGACTCTGGTAAGCAAGAATACAACTTTATATTTCCATGATAAACAAACTTTTCAACTTCATTCTCTGAAATAAGTGTTGTATGTTTTCATTCAGGAGCTGATTCGTGATGTGAATTTGTGGCAGAATAAGAATCAAGACATGATTTTGAAGCACAAGAGCTTAGAATTACAAAAAAAATGGCAAGAAACATGCTTGCGCATTCATCCTGGTCATCATCAGCCTACCGTTGGCTCGGAGAGAACTGGCCAACCAGTTCTTGCAATGACAAGCATGTGCAATCTAACCTGTGTCCCCCAACAACATTTCCAGGCCAATTTAAGTTTAAATAGAAACCTTGTTGGGTCTTTGCAATTAAACCCGAATCTGCTGTCTAGCCACCCACTTGGGCGGGCATCTACTCCACCTGGAAGCCCTGTCAGGACAGATCTTGTTCTTGGGCGGCCTAAGGTCACTGGTGCCACTCCAGAGAAAATCCATGGGGAGCGCACTAAAGACTTTTTGGGTTGCGTTAACTCCGAACCACAAAGTACTTTGAACGAATTAGAGAGTGACAAACTAGTAAGCTCAGTAAATGTTGACTCGTACAAGAAGCTACTGAAAGGTCTTATGGATAAGGTATGGTGGCAGGGAGAAGCAGCATCTACGTTGGCTGCAACTGTGACACAATGTAAATTGGGAAATGGAAAACGGCGGGGTGCTGGATCAAGGGGTGACATTTGGCTACTGTTCACAGGTCCAGACAGGTTTGGCAAGAAGAAGATGGCATCGACTCTTTCAGAACTAGTATGTGGTGCCAATCCAATAGTGATTTCTCTTGGATCAAGGCGGGAGGATGGAGAATCTGATGGAAACTTTCGTGGTAAAACAGTACTGGATCGCATAGCAGAGACTGTTAGGAGGAATCCTACCTCGGTGATCATGATAGAGGACATTAATGAAGTGGATGCACTTCTTCGAGGAAATATAAAGCGGGCAATGGAAAGAGGTCGACTTGCAGATTCCCATGGCCGTGAAATCAGTCTTGGGAATGTTGTTTTTATTCTAACTGCAAATTGGTTGCCAGATGATCTCAAATTCTTATCAAATGGTGCATCACTCGATGAAAAGAAGCTTGCTAGTTTGGTAAGTGGCGGTTGGCAACTAAGTCTTTCCGTTTCTGAGAAAACAGGAAAACGCCGAGCCAATTGGTTGCACGAAGAGAAGTCTGCAAAGCCAAGGAAGGAAGCAGGGTCAGGGCTGTCATTTGATCTAAACGAAGCCGCTGATGTTGAAGAAGATAAAGCGGACGGTTCTCGGAATTCGAGTGATCTTACATTTGATCACGAAGATGAGCATGTTCTTAATAACAGACTCCTCACTCCAGCAATTTCAACAGCGTCTCGTGAGCTGCTCAATTTTGTAGATGACGAAATTATCTTCAAACCATTGGATTTTGGGGCTTTTAAAAGTGATATCACGAAATGTATCACCAAAAGGTTCTCCACCATCATCAGTGAAGGGATTCCAATCGAAATACAAGAAGAGGCGATGCAGAATATTATAGGTGGCTTATGGTCAGGCCCAACAGGGTTAGAAGAATGGACAGAGAAGGAACTGGAACCAGGCTTTCAGAAGCTCAAATTACGGTTACCCATATCCCACCGGGAGTCCACGGTTGTTCGACTTGGCCTAGACAGTAATCCGAATGGCCGAAGCGATGGAGATTCACTGTCAAGTAGTATCAAAGTAGTGGTTAATGGGTTGTAAGTATTTCTAATGGAAAATTCTGCAGGAAATGATCTTTGGAGGTTCACTTGGTGATTTGGATGGGGATGTAAATGATACCAGATCACCTTAATTTCCTATTATTTTATTCTTATTCTATTATATAAAAATTTATCCATTTATTTAGAACAGCTGAGATGAGATGAAACCAGAGAAATAAGGTTGTGGAACAGAATATTTGTTCCAAATGTAAATATGTTAAACACTACATTTGAACAGGAAACAGGAGGAGGAGGAAAGTTATAAGAGTAATAGAAGCGGCGTTGGTTGATTAGCGAACTTATTTATTTATTTATTTATTTTTTTGAGCTTTTTGTACAGGCGTCCCGGTAGACTTTTCTTCATTGCTTAATATTTTTTAGATTTGCTATTAAATAATAATTTAATCATTTAATAAAAGATGGTGGTTCATGATTCGGCGAAACGAACGTTCATTGTTTGGATCCACGATCCTACTGTCTTATGGGATATTATGACGTGAAGCATCTGCAAAAACAAAGGAAGGCACACAGGGGTTATGTCCCGACAATTCTCCGACGCCAAGTCGGTCTTTGGTGAAAATTGGATTCTATAAAAGTCGAGAGAACTAGGTTATGATTGTGCGTCGCTTTATTACGATGAAATTATACCTTATATATGGACGGATCTTTGGGTTAAGTCTTTTACGCTGCATTTTCTCTTACATGCGGATGAAATTTGAGAAGAGCATGGATCGGACTTGGGTTAACCAATGGGGGTGAGACCCGTCTTTTAAGAGATCGACCGATCGGCCCGTGGATTATTACGATTGGGCTTGGGCCCAATTCGACCGACCCGACCATAAGCTCCCCTACTCGAGTCTGAGCGAAGAGAAGGGTCGGAGGAGTATGTCAGGGTTTGATAGCTCGTCTGTGAAGTAGCTCGTAAGGTGGACGATCGGTCGGGCATTGACGTTGTAGGTCGGTATGAAGCAGCTCGTACTTGATCCGATCGATTGGATATTGGGATGTAGTCCATCTGCAGTCTTATAGCTCGTCAATAAAATAGCTCGGGGTAGGTCTGATTGGTCGAATATTGACAGCGATGCGTGATCGTCTCGTATTAGTATCGATCGGCTAATTGTCTCGGTCGGTCGCATTGGCGTCCTTTGCACGATAGCCCGCGCCTAAGTAGGTCGGGAGGTCATCATTAGTGAGTGTGCGGAGCATTTATTGTCGACGGCGCGTGCCTTCTGACAACTTTTCAGAATCTAAAACGGATCGTCCTTGTAACCCGTTGTACAGCTATCATGGACGTCCTTTCAACTGCCGCGCCGCTCCAACCTTTTAAACAAACCCTAATTTACCTCGGCTAGGATTCTTCCGCGTGTCCGAGCTCGTTCGGATTTTCTCCGCGTGTCACGCTTTGGTTGGGATGTCCGTTTAGCTGATCTGCTATAAATGTTCAGGATCGATATGCTGTGAGTTTTCTTCACGCTTGTTTCGTTCTTGCTTTCTTTCTATCTTCATCTACTCTTTCTTGCCTCGGTTGTGAAATTTCATCAACTGTCGTTCGATTTCCTTTTCTTCGTTCACTACATAGGTACGTCCTTTCTTCCTCTTAAGTCTTTCTTATTAGAAACCTCTTCTCGGTAGACATGTCGACTACCAGTGCTAGGAGTATGGTAGAAGGTGTCGAGGAAATATCGACGAGGGAGAGAAAAGATGGGTTGGTTGTGGAGGCGCCGCCGCGGGAAGCGTCGACGATGACCGTAAAGGAGCTTAATCGATCAATACTCAGATACAACATTCCCGTGTCCTGGGGACCTCGGCTAGCTTTGGGAAACGAACGTATCCACAGCAACTCGAGTGGATACTTCGCCGTTTCCGATAGCTTCTTCTCGGTGGGTGGCATGAGGCTTCCATATGGCTCGATCGTTGACGAGATATGCACGGCTTATCAGCTAATGCCAAGCCAAATCCCTCCAAATAGCTGGAGATTTGTAAACGGTCTGGCGTTGTTGTGCCACCGTTAATTTGCCGCCGATCGACATCTTCGCGCCATTTCATGAGATTGAGTCGAGTCCGATCTCGGGCGAATCCTTCTCTGCATCGAGGGCGCCGCTATCGACCGGCAGGACGACTTCAAAGGTTGTCATGGATCAAGTATTTCTTTGTGAAGCCTCCGGTCTTCCTCTCGAGTGTCGGTAGTGGAGGTACCCTTAGTGAGCAATGGAATGGCGTGTAGGCGTATCCCTTAGTAGGAATGAGTGGGTAGTAGTAGATCGTATTAAAGGGCTCGGTCGGTATGACTTCGCTCGGCTTGTCGAGGCTATTTCGGGGGTCTCGCCAATTCTTTTTCGTCGACCCCGCCACGGATTAGTGGGCTCGGAGAAGGAGCGACCCACTTTGGTTGACCCGATAGTCTAGTTATTTGCTGCATTCCTTGATTATTGCGTCTCTTTCTAACTTGTGTTTGTTACCGTGCAGCCATGGTGAGAGTAGAGGACTATACCGGGTCCGCTGCTCCCTCCAAGTCTAAAAACAGGCCACGGGGAAGAAGAAAAAGGGGAAGGGAACGGAGATTGGTGAGGGCTCTGCTCCGTTGGTGGACCTCGGTCGTTCTTCGGCGTCTCTGGTCCCTTCATTTGTTGATGACAATCCTGTGGGGCCGGCATCGCTGCCGATCGTACCAGTAAGTACGGGTCGAGCAGATATAGAAGAGGACGAAGAAGAGGAAGTGGATCCTCCGCTTAAGAGGAGGAGACTGGTCCGACTTCGTGATCTTCCATCCGAGCCGTCTGAGCTAGTTGTGAAGGCGAAAGAGATGGAGAGCAAAGGGAAGAGTCAGGCGACCACACCACGTGCGATGGGAGTCTCTGATCAAGCTGCCCATGACCTCCTCGATTGGGGACTTCGACGTGTCCCACTACCTTGTTGAGAGGATTACCCCCTGCTGACGAGGAGATTTTGGATAAGAAAAGTAATCGGGAGATGAGGTCTCTACTCCTTCGCATTGCGTCTGAGCTCGATTATGTCCTTTGCAGAGTCTGGCCCTGGAGGCTCTGGACCGGGAAGTTCAAGACCTTCATGAGCAGATGAGGACTTTGAAGGACGAGCTTTCGGAGGTGAAAGAGGGGAGAGACCTTCTTCAGGCTCAGAATTTCTCTTTAGAGGAGGAGAAGAAGATTCGGGAGGAAGCAATGAGCGTTTTGAAAGCTCGAGTCGACACGGGGGAGGAGCAGAGGACCAGGGCGATTACGGAGAAAAGTGAGCTGGAGCGGAAGGTGGAGTTGGAGAGGAAGCTTAAAGAGAAGTTACTCCAAGAATACCATGCAGCGGTGGAAGGCAAGCGCAGGACCGAGGAGGTGTTGACGAGGCTGGGATGCTCTGTTAAAAAGTAGAGAATTGAGGTGATCAAGCGGTGGAAGAGGAGGAATCTAAATGCGGAATGCTTGGAGCTCGCCTGCGACGCGACCCTTTTGGCCCTGAGGAAGAGCTATGAGGTTCACGTTCCCGAAGGGTCAGAGCGGGCTTCATTTGAAGAGTATGCCGAGCCATTGCTTCCGGCTCTTGGCCTTTCGTTGGAGGAAATGAAGGAGAAGGTCGTCGGGGAGCGGATCGTTATTCCGGATGAGGAGTTGGATCTCAGCTCAGAGGAAGAAGAAGAGGAGGATGTTTCCTGCCGCCACTCCTCTCGACCCAATTGCGTGCCCTTCTCTTCCTTGGTCGATTCTTGCGGACCCTTCCTCACCGACCGGTTGTTGGTTCTTCGCCTTCTCCTCCCGAGGTGTCTTTATAAAGCTCATCCGGTCGGGCATGTGACCGGAACTTTTGATTTTGATGTCGCTTTCTTTGTAAAGCTCATCCGGTCGGGCATGTGACCGGAACTTTTGAAATGAATGATAGTTTGTTTTTTACTATCTCTTCTGCTTTTATGATGAGATTGTCTTCTCAATTAGCGGATTGTGAACGAGTGTATTCGTTTATATGGTTGGGTGATTATGAGGCCGTATGGTCCTAGGTTTTTCCTTAGGATTCTGGATGAGTGTGTTCGATCTGCACTGAGCGAGGGGCCTCAAGGCTCTTGCCTTGGCGACCCGACCGACCGTAGTAGATCTTTGGAGATACCGAGCGATGGCGAACGAGGGTCCCAAGGATCTTGTATTAGCGACCCGACCGACCGTAGTCAATCTTTGGAGATGCCGAGCGATGGCGAACGAGGGTCCCAAGGATCTTGTCTTGACGACCCGACCGACCGTAGTCGATCTTTGGAGATGCCGAGCGATGGCGAACGAGGGTCCCAAGGATCTTGTCTTGGCGACCCGACCGACCGTAGTCGATCTTTGGAGATGTCGAGCGATGGCGAACGAGGGTCCCAAGGATCTTGTCTTGGCGACCCGACCGACCGTAGTCGATCTTTGGAGATGCCGAGTGATGGCGAACGAGGGTCCCAAGGATCTTGTCTTGGCGACCCGATCGACCGTAGTCGATCTGTGGAGATGCCGAGCGATGGCGAACAAGGGTCCCAAGGATCTTGTTTTGACGACCCGACCGACCGTAGTCGATCTTTGGAGATGCCGAGCGATGGCGAACGAGGCTATTTTTTACTCTTTGCCACATATGATGGAACTTTTCATTGCCAAGAAATCTGAAAATCCCTTTATTGATGATAATGAGGGCGTGGGCCGTTAAAAAACCTGTCTGGTAGGGACAGGAAAAAGGTTCCCACGTGTTGTATACAAAAACGGTAATAAGCAATAACTAACGAAAATAGAACTTATCTATTGGTAGAGCGCCTTCAAGTTTCAAGAGCAGCCTCCCTTTCTCTGTCTTCACTGAGGAGAACGAGTTTCGCTCTGCGGGCTTCATCATTTCGTTTGTCTTCATAGCCCGACGCCCTCTGATTACGATTCATCCTTTCCATCTCCTCGTCGACTCTCACATCAAGGGAGCTCGCCAGGACTACCGCCCCGTCTAATGTTTTCGTTTCTGCTAAGTAGTACTCCCTTGCGATTCTCTGATGACCCCTGATAGTATCGATTCTATGAGGCGTTGGGAATT
Organism: Erythroxylum novogranatense; assembly: GCA_029891385.1. Lineage (NCBI taxonomy): Eukaryota > Viridiplantae > Streptophyta > Magnoliopsida > Malpighiales > Erythroxylaceae > Erythroxylum > Erythroxylum novogranatense. The sequence continues at coordinate 41,662,792 of CM057227.1, forward strand.
TCATCGCTTGGTAGTAGGGAGACGATCGCTTCTGGTATGCGTTCGGGTAGCTCGTCCAATTATTGCATTGTACGCCCCTTGAAACTTCACGACTAGGAACTCAACGTCCTTTTCTATTTGACTCAACTTTTGTCCGAACTTCACTTTTAAAAAGACTCGGGCGAACGGGTAGGCGGATGCTTCAGTTACTCCTTTAATGGGTCCATCTATAGGCAAAAGCCGATCTTCAGGTACCTTCATCTGCTTGAAGGCCTCATAATATAACAAGTCGACCGAGCTGCCCGTATCAATCATCACTCGTTTCACCTCGTAGCCGTCCATGTTCAGATTTACAACGAGGGCGTCATCATGAGGGCAACTTACTCCCTCAAGGTCAGACTCATTGAACGATATCATCCCGTCGCTCTCCTTCGGCCTTTTGGTTGCTGAATCTCTGCCGACCTGCTTGGCATATCTTTTTCTCCCTTTAGCAGTGGATCCCCCTGCTGCGTTTCCTCCAAATATCATGTTGATGACCCCAGTCGATCGGTCACCTTGTTGCCCAACATTTCTGTCATCTCTTTCCCTTGATCGCCCTCTCTCTTCGCGTCGATTATCTGTATTTGTGTTCCGACTTCCTCCGTCATTTCTATCATCCCGTCTCCAATTTTGTCGTCTATTATCGTGTCGACCGCTCTTATGCTCATTATCTCGGTCGGCATTTCGCGCGTGCTTCACAAATCGGCCTAATCTTCCCCTTTGTATGAGGAATTCGATTTCTTTTTTCAACTGCCAACAATCCTCCGTATCATGACCGACCTCTTTGTGGAAACGGCAATATAAGTTGGGGTTCCTATCCTTGTAGGGAGTCTTCATTTTGTCGTTTCTCGGATAGTTTTCCGTCGCTCTCATGGCCGCCAATACTTTCGCATATCGCTTTGCTGAGCGGGTGAAGTCTTGGTGATGCCACTGCCGGCCGTTCGACTTTCTCCAGGTCGACTGATCCCTCTGTCTTTTGTGAAACTCATCTGTTCTACCACTCGTCCCGCGGTCATCTGCCTTGCGTTTTGTATTCTTTAATACTTCTTCGAGCTGAATGTACTTATCCGCCCGATGTCTGATCTCTTGAATAGATCGGGGTTGGTCGAGAGCCAATGACTTTTTAAACTCCTCATCCCTAGTGTTGCTCATAAGCGAGGCCAACATGGACGAGCAAGTGAGGTCGGGGACCTCGACCGCTTCGTTATTAAACTGAGTGATAAATTCTCGCAAGCTTTCATTCCTTCCTTGGGTAAGTTGCATTACCTCCAAAGCTGTCTTCTGTGGCCGCTTACTGGTGGTGAACTGGTTCAGGAATAATAACCTGAAATCTTCAAAGTAGGTGATACACCTCGGGGGCAGACTGTTGAACCATCGCCGAGCTCCTTCTTGGAAGGCCGTGCAGAAAGTCTTGCACTGGATGGCGTCCGGGACACAATGTAGACTCATCATGGACTGAAAGTGCTGCAGGTAGTCTAGGGGGTCGACCTTTCCAGTGTATTTTTCAGGGGTCGGTATTTTGGTGCCGGGCGCCGAGAGGCTATCCAAGATTTCCGGAGTAAAACGAGAGTTGTCTTGTTTGTTAGGCGTCTGGTAGCTCATAGCTGCATTAATCCGATCATCCACGATTTTCTCTAGGGCTTCAGTTGGATGGCGACCGGTCATCATGCTGGTCCGTCGTGAGGCTTGTCGCTCAGACGACTGTTGTTGTGCTGGTTGAGACTGCAAAATCTAGTTAATCAATAGATCAGCCGCCTCCTCAATCTGCTTTCGGGTGAGGGAGGTGTGTGTAGGCAGAAGAGGATCTGCATCCGATCGGTGTTGGAGATTCGGACGCGTATTGCCCGCAGCGCTATCCTCTGAAGCCGCACTCTGTTCTTCTTGCTCCAAGGCTTGAGGTTGCGGTTGATCGTTCGGGTTTGAAGATTCCGTATGGGAAACATGAGGTGCAAAGGCGCAGGTTGTAGGTAATTGCAAACCCATGTCTTTGATCGCCAGAGCCGTGACAGCGGCTATATCAGGGTTGATCGCCGCCGCATGACTGATCTGTGTGTTTCTGGACGTGGTGCCCTGAAGTCGGGCCCCACAATGGGCGCCAATTGGTTCCGCCGGATTTTGACAGAACGGAACGTTGCCGTTTGAATCCATGATCTGACCGTCTTATGGGATGACTGCGACGTGAAGGTACCTGCAAAACAAAGGAAGGCACACCGGGTTATGTCTCGATTAGCCCTCCGATCTCAAGTCGATCTTTAGTGAAGGTCGATTCTTTGTAAAAGTCGAGAATCTAGGTTATGATTATGCGTCGCTTTTACGATGAAATTATACCTTATATATGGGACGGATCTTTAGGTTAAGTCTTTATGTGTGCATTTTAGTTTCTTACACGTGCGGATGAAATTTGGTAAGAAAGACGGATCGAACTTGGGTTAACCAATGGGCGTGAGACCCGTCTTTTAAGAGATCGACCGATCGGCCTGTGGATTATTACGATTGGGCTTGAGCCCAATTCGACCGACCCGACCAGATGGAATTATCTTAAAATATTTTATGGGTAACAGTGAACCTTCGCTGCAAGTAGATGCTAAGCGAGCATGTGATCGTGTGACGGTGAGGTTATGAACACTTTGGACGTAAAATGTATGAAGTTCTGCAACAAGGGAATGAAAAGAGTCGGGATTCTCAAACTGGGTTGGTAGACGCCAAAAGATATGACTTTTAGGTGATGGTCTCGTATTGTCCTTTTCTCTTTTGTCACCTAATTTTCAGATATTACAGCCTCGGTCATATTGTTTTCCAACTTCCAAGTGCAAATGGAATACACATGTACGTCTTTGAATCACATACATACACGTTTCGATGGTTCTTCACTCTCATTCAAAAGGCTATCAGGACAGGAGTTCCATGAAATTCCAACGCCGCATAATTAATGCATGTGTGCATGTAACGTACTAACCTGAAATGTCTCCTAACTCCAGCAAAATGGTTCTCAAGAGTCTAACATCAGGAAAGTGACGATTGATAGAAAAGCCGAAAGAAGCTTGATTACCGGTGACCTCGATCAAATCATTGAAGGTTACATTTGTCAATAATGCTAGATTCAGGCCCTTCTCTCTTATCAAGACTTTTTTCATTTTTCTATTCTATATTTATAATAACTTTGTAGACTTATTTCAAGTTGGATTAACTATAACTGGTTTATTGAACTGATCCTTGTTGGAACGCTTTTATACCTTTGTTTATGGCTTTTTGTAGTTGCCTTCTCTAGCACTGCTCTCTTTCTTAACCTATACTTCTTTAGCAATACAAGTAATTACTAAAGAAAATAAAAGAACAGAAGTTGGATTAACTCGTGAGCAATATCGTACGTAATGTCACTAGGTGCGAAATATTAAGAACTATTCACACGTAAGAACATAAGGAGAAATAGATTGGAGTGGTTGAGTTGTGATTCCAGTCTGAAAATTGAGGACGGAAATGACTTGTGAAAGAGGACAAAAGAGTACAAAGGGGTTTAGGGAGGACAAAAGACATAATTATGTGGTACATCGTTATCATGTTTGAATGAAATATATCCCGACAGCTGTGCCCAAAGTCTACAATATATTGCAGGAGAGTTTGTTTAATCATGCTCAACGATTTTGTGATGATCATTTCTATATGTTCTTGGATTCAAGCTAAAAATTGTCAATTAAGACATACTATGATGAGTCATGATAATTGCAAGTGAATATCAACATTTCTAGTCAGTCTGTTTCTGTAATTTTTTTTAATCATAAATTGTTCGGCGAGTTTGCGTAAAAACCCCATTTGCAGATTGCCTGAGATGGAGTGAATGAATACTTAAACCAAAGGTCAACAGTGCTTCTTTTGCTGAATATGGCATATCCATAGTTTGAGGAAAGCTATGGAACTTTATAATTGCATCTTTTGCTATAATTATTTCCCATCAATATACAAGTTGTAATGTATTTTAGAGTCCACCAAACTAAAATTGTTTAGAATCTATTGGACTTAAATTAACAAATGAATTTAAAATTTACATCTTATTTTTAATGATATTCATTCTAAATTTTAGTGCCCATAGTATGTATAGTATCATTTTATAGTTTGAAAGGTCTTGAATAAGTACACACAAATAAATTAGACTTCTTACATATTAGTTATTAAAATGACGTTATCATCGATTTTGCAATTGGAACAGACAAGTGTTAGAAATCAACTGTGATCGAATAACAAGTGCAGTAAGAAAATAATATTTTAACATTTTATGTTCTGATCTTAATAATTGAATAATTTAAAAAATAAAAAGATGAATCGTAAAATAAGAAAATGTGCTTGATATGTTTTTCCAATTTAAATCCTTTGAAAGCTTTTCAACATATTAACCACGAGTTATTCACTTGTTTAGTCTCTAATGGTATCCACAAAGCACCTTCTCAACTCTTGAGATGAATTAAGCATAAACGCTAACTCCCTAATGCTTATCACTATTTATAAAAAAAGCATTAGAGTTTTGACATTTTATTAAAATTAAATACCTTAATTATAATGAAAGTTAAACTCTAATTATAATTAATTTGATTTTAATAAAATCAAATATCTCATATTTGATTCCTAAAGTTTTTCAAACTTTATAATTAAGTCCAACTTAATTAAAATTAATTTCTCTTCACAAACCGCTTTTTAATGTATGACCTATTATATTCATAATATATTAGAAATGCTTATAAAGTATAACTCAATTTATAATTAGAATCATATAAATTAAAAATTATTTTAATTTATCTTTAATTCTCCAATCCATTAAAAGAAAAATAGGTTTTAGAGACGGAAATTACCATCGAAAATAAAGGAAACAAATTTGGTGATAAAAATTATCGACAAAAAGAGTCGTCAAAGAAACAACCATAGATAAAATTTAGTGACGGATAAAACGAATCCGTCGCAAATTTAGCAACGAAAATTTTCATATCCATTGGTAAATTTAGCGACGAAATTTTACATTTCTGTTGCTAAATTAAGGTAAATTTACCGATAAATTTAGAGTATTTCGTCGCTAATCTGCCGACGAAATCACAAAATTCTTTTGTGATTTTAGCGATGGTACGCTGTAGGTCTGTTGCTTAATTTACCGACGAACATACAACATTTCGTCGTTAAATTTATCAACGAAAAATGTTATCCGTCGTTAAGTTACCGATTGAATATATATTGTATTTATGTTGAAAAATTTAATTATGATAAATTTCAACCGCCATTTCTTACTTCCTACCCAAGTTTTCTGTTAATAATCGTATGATTTTTTTGTACATTTCATTTATGTAAATAATATATAACATTGATTGATAAATGTAAAGTAAACATCATCCTGAATTGTATTATACAAAAATTATAATGCACACGCATAACTATCTTGAAATTATTGTAAATTAAGAATTTATACAAAAATTTAATAGTAACAGACTATTAAATACATTCACTTATCCAAAAGCTATGCAGGAGCTAAAGGAGGATGCTATGACTGCTACGATGAGGTCTTGTCCCTACCCTCAACTCATCCACCTTATTACAGAGTTGAGTTATGCACTCCATTAGCCTCTCTAATGTGCTCTCAAGCTGAAGGACTCTCTTATTTGATGCAGACCGCCTACTAGATCCAGTTGTAGGGGATGTGGAGGATTACGAATAACATGTGCTTGCAAATAAACCGAAGTCGTAAATCCTTCCACGACAGTCCTTACTACCCATTACATCAAGATATGCTTGACTCTCATCAATAGTTTCAGAGTTCTGAGGCTATTGTTCAATGCTTTATTGTATTTTGTCTTATCATTATAATTGTTTATGTTAATAAGTGATACTTTTTAAGAATTAATACTAAAGTATAAATTTTATATACATGAAGTTGTCTGTATCGAGTGGTGACAACGGTCACACCATCATGCTTTTTAGTATGAGTGTGCAAAAAGAGTTGGCGTGATGTAGGCTTCTTGCCCATAGACTTTTCTTGCATCAGAATAAATTGTTACAAGTGAACTACAATTTACAAAAATATTGGCAAAATTTTCTCTATTTTTATGATATTTACCCCATGTTAGAAAAAAATTAACTCAACAACACAATCATTAATATCACCAGACATTTATAGCATTATTATTCTCCGTAATGCACATATATTTTCATTTTAAATTTCATTCATCAAATTACATTGGAATCAAATTTCATACATCAAAGTACAAAAATCAGAATATAAATGTAAAGTTTTGATACTTACAAGTTGAAGTGCATGCTCCCGGTGGGTCAAATATCCTCCAGTTTGTATGGGTAGACTCTCTATGTTTGGTCCTACATGTCTGTTGGCAAAATTGCGATTTAAAATGGATATTGCCTCGGGTTATGCCCAATATTATTACCAACAATTCCATATTTTTTCAGATATATATGGTGTTTGTACACCATTCTTGTGTATTGAAGTAAAAAAATCTCTATGACGTGTACGAGCTTGCCTCTCCTATACATTATAAATTACAACATCAAATTTTGGATCAAAAAAATCTTTTTGAAAAAAATAAAAACATTGTATAAGTACTTATAAACAACAATATTTATCTAACTAATGTATAAAATTAGATAAAATAAAAAGATTAAAGAATATATTTTGTATATCTCAAACTCCTAAGAATAAAAATCCTTTGTTCGCTGAGAGACATTCCTCCATAAATAACCCTCAAGATCTATCCTCTCCTTAAACTTGGATGAGATATTGCTTGAGCACGTTCTAGTTAGAACTAACTTAATGTATATGTTATTTTAGATCATTTGCAAATTAAAACCAATAACTTCATTATAAACGTGTTATCATGCATTACAAAATTTTTAGAATTTTACTTACAAATTGTTGACAATTATGATGTATGTTCTTCCATCAACTCTCTTAGCTCCAGGCTGGAGATTGCCTCCTTCATCCACAACATTTACCCCTGATATCTCTGTCAGTATAGGTGTGGTGGATGGTGTAGCAGGGCTGTTGGATGGTATAATTGTAGGTACAAAATTTGATGCCTCATCTGGATGTGCAGTAGCATCTACAGAATGTGATGTTTCACCTGGAAATGCACTTCCTTCTCTAAATCGTTGTAACCTGAACCTTGGCCGCATCATATCCTATTTTTTCTTTGGTGGCATATTTTTAACCTGGAATTCACATTTTATTGAATTTTTCAGTAATAGAATAATATAAATTCAATATATAACAATATATTATTGATGTAACAATAGATTTGTTCATATAATATTCTATTAAAACATAAATTAATTGCTATTAGCACTTAATTGTAAACCAAAATCATCATCATCTTCTTTTTTCAAAGATTAGAATCAAACTTACGCTTCTCTTCAGATCTCTCGTGCTCCTTATCCTCTCTAAATGAAATTTCAACATATTCATTATTTGGATTGTTCAAAGGTTCATTCTCATCATATGTTACACATGCATTTATTTCAAAAACATTTTTTTGAAATGCTTCACTTTCAATTCTCTTATTTTCTCCTTTTCCATGTAGTTCAAAAATGACTCCAGTTTTTACTTTACATACGACCAATCAATCTGATTTATCTTGTCGTAGGCTGAGAAAAAGGACATAATACACCTAGATCACTTGCATCACTAACACAAAAGGTTTAAATTGTCTAAATCTTCTTCTCTAGTTGATTTCAACTTGATTGTATCAGCTGTGAACTTTTGTTCCAACATTAGGAGTTGGATTAAACCATTCACACTTAAATATCACACTCCATTTTATTGGTAATGTGGGTACTCAAGTCAAGTATCTCAATAATTTTACCATAGTAATTTGTCAATTCTCCCTGTATGCAAACCCCACTATTTATTATTGTCATGCTATGTTCATGATATTTTGTATGAAATTTGTATCCATTAACAAAATACACCAGATATGATTTAACAGTTCATAAAGATCCTTTCGCAACATCACATATGAACTAGTTCTTTGTTGGATTTTCTGAGGCCTACATAAAAAATATTTATCATATTAAATAGTATAATGTCATCTAATCATTTTGATATGATAATTCAACCATTTCAATTATTACAAGTGAAAACTTATATATTTCTCAAACTTTTTTATTGATATCATCCTGTGTTGTTTTGGGAATTGACTCACATAACCATTCCTTGTGTAATCTAAAAGCATTATTATGTATTTTAGTTGTGAACAATAGTAACTTTGGAAACTTAAATAATTTATTTCAAAATCAACTTAAACTCACTATGCAAAAGGTTGAACCTCTTGACAAGTTAATAAAATGTAACCATGAGCAGCTTATATTTCTTCTGTTGTTAACATTCTTCTTGTTGAACGTTCATATGTTCATCCTGGATATGTGAAAATAGATAAGTTACCATCAGCGTCACCCGTTTCTCCCCCATCATCATTATGAGGAACTTTTCTTTCTCTTATGTGCACATGTAACTCAAAATAATGTGAACAAAATGTACTTTCTTCCTCCACTAAATAAGTTATATATCAAACTTCAACTCTAGCCTTGTTTTCGACATTTTTTTTCAATATGCATCAGATCTAGGATATGACGTATCAAATTAATTTTCCAATATGGAAAATCCTAAACGATACTTCGTTTTCTCCAATCAAAGTTTTTATTGATGCTTTTATTAACTTCTTTAGTTTCAAGTTCTATAAATTTCAACAAACTAATTCATTAATCTCCCGCAATAACTCTTCACCAATTTTGTGAGGAGTAGGAGGTGTTTGTACTATTTTATTCTTAATGAACTTTGTTGTATCTAAATGGATGATATGGAGGAAGAAATTTCCTGTGATTATCAAACGAAGATATTTTGGCCTCGTTAAGAAGATAAAATGCATCATAATAATTGCTACAGTAAGGATAAGACAATTTCCTTATTATGCACCATCTAGACAATATAGCATACACAGGGAAATCACTAATAGTCCACATCAAAGTTTCTCTCAACAAAAAAAAATGTTTAAGAGACACATCGTATGTCTCCAGACCAAATTCCCAAAGATAATACAATTCAGAGACTAATGGTTGTAAGAATACATCAATTATAAACGTTGGATTCGTAGGCCCTGACACAATCACCGTTAAAAACATATATGTCTCATTCGTACACATCCATGGAGGCAAATTATATGGAGTAATTATGATTGGCCATAATAAATATTGTTGGTTGGATTTATCAAAAGATTGGAATCCGTTTGTCGATAATCCCAACCTAACATTTCAACTTTCAGTTGCAAACTCAAAATGGCTATTATTGAAATATTTCCATGCGAATGCATCCGATGGATGGCTTGTTGGACCCCGACTTTTGAATAAAAATAAGAAATATTCAAAAGTGGATGAGTTGGTTGAAATTGAGTTGAAAATCAAGAAGTAAAGAGAGAAAGTGTAAAACAAATGAAAATTTGTGAAAAGTTTGACTTGTTGGCCTTTGAGGGTTGACTTTTGATTTAGGCAAAATTTGAGAAAATGATCTACATGAAACTTGTAGAGTATGTTAAGAGTTTTCTGTGGCCATAAATTTTGCTATTTTTCGATGTCGGGATTGAGAGATATGATTTTCCGAAGATATGCTTTGTTTTGAAAATGCTATTAAGTATAGATTTGTGTGTTCTATGCTTCGAGGCTACTCGTCGTATGGATTTAGTATGAATTGGAGTAAGTAGTCTTCATGAAAGTTTTAGATGATGTTTTTTATCTTTCCATTGATATAAATTTTGCAATTTTTCGATATCGAGGTTAGGAGTTATGAGCGATTACAAATTGGAAGTCGTTTAGGAAAAACTGTTTTGGACAGAATCTTTGATTGAGTTTTTGACCTCTTTCGAGACCTAATTTGATTTTGAGTACTTCAAGGAAGTTGTAGAGCTTCCTTTGATCTTTTTATTGAAATTAAATTTGTCATATTCTGAGTTCGGGATCGAGAGATATGGTTTTTGAAAAGTTCGGTTTTGAAGTTCCGTTACTTCGTTTTTAATCCGATCCCTTTTGTAATCTTTTGCTTATAATTCCTTCGTCTGACATCCGATTGATTTGATTCTCAAAGCGTTGGATTCCTAAAATAATTAATTTCATTTTTATGAAGAATTATAATTTTTAGGAGATTAAATGGAAAGAGATTGATTGAACCAAAGTAAGAGATTTGGTTATAGGTTATAAGTTGGATAGTTTTCTGAACATGGTTCAGTATTTTGTGAAATTCGGGAGCTGTACAACTCCGATTGAGTTGATTCTTGAGGTCAAATAAAATTAAGATATAGGGCTACAACTCTTGTGAAGGGATAGAAATTTAATTTCATCCCTAAGATTGTCAATTTCTGGAATTAAATTAGCGTAATGTTCAGTGTCGGATTTTTCGTAGGTCCGATAGTATTTCGGCTATAACTTCTTCGTTTCTGATCCGAATTGAGCTCAGTCAGTGGCCTTGGATTTGTATGATTGAGAGGAACAATTTTCAAGAAGAAAGTTTATCCAAATTATTTCGTTTTGCTGCTCAAATTCTGGACACAAGGTATCAGATTTTTCAAATGAAGTGCAGGGACAAACTTGGAAATAGGCTTAAAAGGAGGGGCAATATGGTCATTTGACTTTCATTTTAATGACATGGCACCTAATCAATGAGGTAAGTGTCGTATAAAGAAAGATCTAGAAATTAAAAGAAGAGAAGGAAAGAGTGGAAGTCGTTTTGTAGAGAGAAGGAGAAGAAAATAAGAAGAGAATGGAGAAAGGTGATTTCGGATTTCGAAAATTTTGAGCCTCCAAGATGATTTTCACTTTTATTTTAAAGAGAAAGGATGGAAAAGAAGGAAAGCTTCCCTTGGGGTTTGCAAAAATCCGAAAATGAAGGGAGAATGAGGTAAGAGGAAATTTTGAACTTTGAGTTTTTGATGAATTTTTGGTTGAGAAACATGGAAAAGGACTTGGGTTTGTGATTTATGAAGCTAATTGTGATGTATATGCTTTAGGTTATGTTTAATTTTGGATTTATGTGAGTAGAGATTTTGCCCAATTTTAGAAGTTGGGGTTTTTGAAGATTTATGGCTTAGAATCATGGAAAGTATGATGAATTGGTGAAATATGATACCAATTTTGAAGAATTTGTGTTTTATGATGTTGAATTTGTGTAAATTGGTTTAGGCCAATTTTGAAAATTGGGGGTTTTGAAAATTGATGATTTAGATAGCTTGATTTTATATGGAATTGGTGTTTTCTAAGTTTAATTTGAGTAATTAAGTTATTTATGAGATTGAATTTGAATGAATTGGTTTAGGTCAAATTTGAAATTTGGGAATTTTTAGAAATTCTGGTTTTAGAAAGCTTGAAAATATGATGATTATGAATTTCCTATAGTTAATTTTAGAAATTATGCAAATTATGATGTGGAATTTGGATGATTATGGCTTAGGTCAATTTTAATTGAAAGAATAAAAGAAGCCAGGATCAAATTGATGATCGGGATGAGTTCCTAGCATCATTTCGAGGTGGGTAGTATATTTATTTGTTGAATTTTAAGCTAAGCATGTGAAATTGAAAATTTAAGAAGTGAATTTTTGATAAATTAATGTTTATATAAATGTTTGAAAAATTATGATTTCGAAGGTTTAAATTCCTTATTGTGGAAATGAGTTTTAGAAAATGCAAGGTTTGTGAAATTCAAGGTTTTCGAATTATTTGAATAATTTGAGAAATGTGCTTTGTAAATTTTGAATAAGTTTGAATAATGATTCAAAGGAATTATTGCATTCATGGTTTTGAATTTTTGATTGATTGTGATATGTGATTAAATTGATGATTTGAATTGCATTAGAATTGTTATAAGATTTTCATGTGTTATGGGAATGTGTCAAGTATTGACACTATTTGATGTTATGATATAAAAAGTTTAAAAGAAAGATTTCGAAAAGTCCCTTCGGGCAATTCGAATTGTTCGGTTTCGAATTATGTGTTATGTGAGTTTGGTTAGGTCCCATCTGTGGGACGAGTGCGCACTTGTCTGTTTTATAGCCTTCTCCGGATTGCCCGCTAGTGACATGGAGCTCCGATTTCGGACTCCCTTCACGGCTACACTGGACCGCTATGCAGGAAAGTGTAGTACGTTCTGTTCACGGCTGCACAGGACCGCTATGCGGGAATGTGCAGTACGTTCTGTTTTGGACCGAACCAGACCATTTGATGTGTTATGTGCTTTTGTTTCGTTTCTAAGTGTGATGCATTCATGCTTTTAAATTTGATTATGAAATAAGAAGGAATTGAGAATTTTGAGAAATGAGAAGATAAGATTTGCAAATGTAAGATTTTGGAAAGGTTTTGTGAACGGTTTGAAAAATGAAAGATTTGAAAGATAAGCTTTGAAAGGCTTCTATCGTGAAAAGTTTAGAAATGACAAACTTCTTGAAAGTAAGTTTTTCGCTTATTGTTCAATTTATAAATATATTATCCACGAGCTTCCGAGCTCACCCCCCTTTCATCCCCATCTCCAAGTTTCGAGCAGGAGATCGGATGAAAGAATGTGAAGACGTTTGGTCTGATTTTGCATCGTCTATATTGTTATGTGAATTGAGATTTGGAATATTTTGTAAATGGCTTGAATTGCCGTTAAGTAAGTGATTATGATGTATTTCAGAATGTATGAAGATTATGAATGAATGTATGAGAGTATGAAATTGTATATGGAATTGTGTATGAGTTTGGGAATGATATTGAACTATGAGAATAGTAGATTGAATTACAATTATGAAAGTGTTTTAGAAATAGGTTTGGGTTTATCTGCTGAGATCCCGGACGGAGGGTCCGGTGGATTTTGATGTTTGTATGTTTGAATGGAAATTTTAGAAGTGTATTTTGAACCCTTACAGGTTTTGGGTTAGGTCAAAGGCAGTCGTTATGCTGCCGAAATTTCGATAAAAATTAATATGAATATGAATTTTGGGATTACTACCAATGTATAAGAATATGGTTAAGAGTTGAGTTTTGGCATGAGAAAGAATGTCCAAGAAAAAAGATATAAGATTGCTTTGTATGAGTTTGATAAATGAGTATAAGAAAAAGAAAAGAAAAAAAAATTTATACCGAATTTCGGATCGTTTTAGTCTAGGTTTCCAACGCGATCGCTTTTCTTCGATAATTGTTCTCGGATGTCGAATATATTCTGCTTGAAATTGTCTCTGCCATATGTTTTGATTAATCCAATTTGTATTTTTGCTTCCGTATTTTCGTATTCGTACTTTGTTTCGCATTCGTTACTTCCGTTATTCCATTTCGATTCGAGTATTCGCTTCACATTCGATTCTTTTGCTTTGTGATTCAAGTTCGTTTTTGCTATTGGCTTCCGCATTTCGCTATTTGCCTTGTTCTAGTTGTTCTGCTTTTCGTTATTCCGGTTGGGATTCGATTTTTGGATCGGGTTCCAACATGGCTCATTATTTCATCTTCCTATTCATGTTCATTATGTCATCTCATATGAGATGCAATAACATCAGAGGCATATAGTCTTTGAAATCTAAGAGTTAATAGGAAATAATACATTCGCTTCTAAGGTACTAATTTTTGTTTCATTGTACACTTTCTAGGTTTGAACCTAGATTGACCACAAAATTTGAATTATTGTAATTCCACATAATCTCCCCAAAACAACATACATCCAAAATTGCAATAATCAAATTTTCAATTGGCAAATGAAGACCCCTAATAGGTTTCTTCATATTGTAGAAATTATCAGCCACTGTATGATTAGGAAGCAATGATTCATTATAAAGAGTAAGAATTTTATCCAAACTTTGATCATAAATATGCCCTTTAAACTTTATGTTCAATATTCGAGCAATTGAAGATAATTGAGTCACGGTATCACAATTTGGTTGTAATTCTTGGTCAGCTGATTTTAATAAGTCAAAAAGCTTTTTTGCATATGTATTTGGTTCTTCTTCAAGATTTTTTATATTTTCTTGAAAGATATAACTAGTTGCATCATAAACCATTTGATGTAAGTATTTTTTTTTGCACCAATATTATTTGTTATAAATCCAGTCCCCTTTCAAACCCATCCATATTTATTGATGAGTTTACTTCATTACCCCTTAAGATGCTACAAATTAATGGCTTCCCATGTCGTGTCTACTCAAAATAATTTAGAACAAACCAATGGAGATTTACTTCATCAATAGGAAGAAAACAAATATGTTTGAACTTTTTACATGGACATCTAATCTTTGGACCATCCATATATGTAGGTTGAGAACATGCATAGTGAATAAAAGCTTTAAGTTTCGCAACAAACTCAGGATTAATGAAACCATTAGGTGTTAATGGTCTGTACATCTAAGATCTATCAACATTACTCATTTATGCAAAACTGTTATTTAAAAAAGTTATTTCATAGTTAGTATCCTTCATTTCCCCTAAGTTTACAAAACATTTAATCTTTACTTTATAGAAAACCCCTAAGCTTTTATAGATCTCTAACCTTTCTCTTCCATATTAAAACTAACCTATCCGACCATATGAGTTCACAATTAGAAAAGTCAACAAATGTGAGTATCATTCAAATAAAACAATATGCCAACCAAGCACTATGGTACGTGACATTGTTTACATATATGAATTGAGAAAGTAAGTTCTCACTGTGACTCCTAGGCTCATGAAATTTTTCATTGATAAGTCTCATGTGAGTTACATCACTGGTTTTTAGCCTATATACCATCCTAGGGGTTTATTATGCAATGAATTATCATGTCAATTATGTGTATTTCTTATGTTAACACTAAGTTTGAATTGATCACCTAGAAGTTCAAGTTTTTATGTTTCAATTTAAACAATGCCCACATAAATACTTAGATTATTAAACCCTAGCCTAAATCTCATCAATCATTGTTATAGGTAAAATTGTAAAGAAGAACACAAAATCGATCACATTGTAGACATTTCTTAGTTGAACGACTTATTTTGATAGACAAATAATCGCAAACTATAAAGAAGATGAATGAGGTTGGAAAATTATCGATGCTTTTCAACATAGAACACGACCTACAAGAAATATAATAAACAAAAATATAACATTAAGAACCATGCAATTGGGAAAACTAATCAAATCACTAACCTTTGAGATTTTGATGAATGAATTACTTGAAAAGGAGTTTACTTCAACAAAAAGAGCTAATTTTTAAAGTCTCTAAGGAGGAGGAAAATTATATATAAGACCTATATAAGTGAGAATGACGAGGATGAGCTATACATTGGAAGTGGGGCTATGAGAGGCGCAACTTTTTTTTAAGCTTAAGCACTCTATTTTGAATTGACCAATTTGTGGTCCATCAGGAAGCGTTCTTTTGTGTTAAACCATTATTATTTTATTATTTTTTCATATAAAAGGTAGCATTGTGATCGAGCCAATGCAGTTGAATATATTTTTAGTTATGAAGTTAATTCTTCCATTCTCTTTCTCTCTCTGTGTGCATATGTCTGTGAGTGTATTATGTCATTTTGATAGCAAATTTTGTTGAACTCTGAAATATAGTTCAACATTAGTCCTTGTTAATGACTATTATCAAGTAAATTAACATAAATTGACACAATTTATGTTTCAAAAGAATTAGGGACCTGTGGATTTATATTTAACTAAGAATTTTAAAAAATTATCCTACATTAAAATTAAGTTTTATTTTATATTCTTTTTAATTAGATTCATAATTAAATGCATAAATGAAAAGTAATCTAGATCTTTTAGAGTTTAAAACTCAACATAGGTATTAAATATAGATGAAAATATTACATTAAGCAAAAGTGTGCTTATTTTATTTGCGAAGAGATTTTGGTGTGAAGAAGAAGAGAAAGATATAGTTTCTATCAATCTCATTGGTAACATCTGCATCAGTCTACTTATAGATATTTTAAAATAACTATAGGGAAATGCAAATGGGTTTTTTTTGAAGATATCATTTATGCACTTAATTATTGTTGGAACTCCACCCCGGTGAGTCATGTGTCTGATGTCCTATGTGACATCTGGACGCGTATCCCACGAGGGAGGAATTCCCCACCAGGTCAAACCTAAAAAACGAACTCATTTCACTCACTTCCGAACAGATCTTGAAAATTACACCCAAATTTTCTACTGAAATTTGAAAGTCTTAGGGCCCAAATTGAAATCTGATTTCTAAGATAAAAAGAAATTCCATGACTCTAGTTTATTCAAAACTAAAAATCACCTCAATCGGATCTCTATAGATCGAGATATCACCAAAATACGGAAGCATGATCAAACATTTCCATCCGATTGTCTCATTTTGATTTAATCCATAAATTTCCAATTAATATAAAAAAACTCTAGATTTTTTATAGAGTGGTAGGAAATTTTCTTAGAAAACCAATGCTTTAAAAATCGAGTAAATTGGAGGTCAAACGAAAGCGTTATAAGCAAAAGAGTGGAAGGAGGTTGGGTTTGAAAAAAAAAGAAAATCACAAATTAAATTAAATAAAAAAAAAGTTCAAAGTCTGCATCACATTACGACTGTCTCGTGGCTGCGAGGTGCGCGTTAGGCGTGCTCTCGCGACCGTGAGCGCTGGAAGCACTCGCGAGTGACCTGCTCTGGGTCACTCCAAAACCTACATCTGAACTTCAAAAATTCATAACTTTTCACAAAAAATTCCAAAATTTGAAAATCTGGTGTCAATAAAAAGATAAAGGAAACTTTACAACTTTTGTAAAGGATGAAAAATCCAATTTGGTCTCTAAGGAAGTTAAAAACCACCTCAAAGTTACTGCATGAAAAAAAAACATTACAAACAGTAACAACACATTTTCTAAACCTTGTAACTTCCTACTCCAAAGCTCAAACATGGCATATTTCATATCAATGAAAAGATCTAAACATAAACTACCATCTTCAAGGTAGCTTCTGGTCAAATTCTAACTCTATAAGGGTAAAAAACGCAATCAAAGTTTCTGCCCATAATTTCCATTTTGACAGCACATATCCCAAACTTTAACAATCCATATCCTTCAAATACCAACACATTTGACAGCACCTGCACAAAAATTTCAATCATCCACATCCTCCAACTCCCACATCCAAACATGACATATGATACATCATTGGAATCCTATGAAAATACTCCATAACACTTAAGAAGGCTAATAGAGCCAACCAATCCACATCAGTCCAGAAATTGTCTCAAAAATACAACAAACACAATTCTACTCTTATGGCCATTTTCAAAACCATACTACTTCACCTTTTTATTAAACATATGCAAAACACAAGAAAAACTCAAATGTCTTTCATTAATATCATAACATAAGTTCTTACAAAGCTTTAGTGGGCATTTTAGCCCTAATACATCAAAGTTTCAAAAAGGTCAAATTACAAAGAAAGGTTACATGAATAGTAACTTTTGCTCCAAAATGCATCTAAAACTTTGTTTCCAAAAGATAGCTTCAAAACTAAAAGTAAATAGGAGTGATGCCACACCCCCGATGCGGTCACTTGTTTTCTCGCTCGTCGCCTGTGGATGGGAAGGGAAGAGGAGGTGTGAGCTCTACGGCTCGTGGGTAACACATTAATAACCAAGAACAAGCAAAAATTCTTTAATCATTTATTTCAAAGCAAACTCTACATTGATCAATCATGCCACATATCATTTCCAAAATTTTCAACTTATCAAGCCATTCACGAAATTTGCAGGTGTAAGTCGACTTGTATTGAGATGTAAGTCGACTTATACCGATTCGATGCGACGTAAAGTCGACTTATTAGTGTACAGATCTCGTGAGATTGTTAGAGTAGTGCCTAAAGGCAATCCCTTTAGCGCTTTTTGTTCATAGTCATGTACAGACTTTATGAATAAATAAAGAAAGGCATGTTTCATTTATTTGATGTTCTTTATGAATTGATATTGATCGTTAATCAAATTAATGAAGTCCATGATATATGACATAGCATGAAGGAAATTATGATGTGATCATAATCCTGAGATTCCTATCATGTGCAATTATGTCAGTATCTAAATTCTCCCTAGTCATAGGATTAATGAGACTGGACATCCTTAATCCGGACAGACTAGCATATGTTATAGTCCTTGATTGGTTCAAGCAGTGGATCCCAGAAACTGTAAATATGAGATATTTAGAGTTGACATGTGGATGCTTACTAGCGGTAGTAAGTACATTGGATGACTTGCCATGAGATCATCACATGGATGTCCTATTCTAATGTCAGTGATAATCTCATCATAGCAATGGTTTAAGTATCCTTAGACTTGAGGTACTCAAGGATATCTTGAATCTTGATCTTCGCTTTGACTCCATTCCTTGTTGCCTTCGAGAGGTTACTCATAGGGTGGTGCTTGGGTGCAGCTTGAGGTATTGAAGGTAATTGAGTAGCCAATAAAGGATTCATCACTACGTGATAATGAAGAGATACCTGACCTCTTGTCGGGATCATTACTTTAAGTCTCGGCGAGCATAATTATGTCATGAAGAGGTCTTCATGGACATATAAAGTAATGAGTCCTAAGGCAGAACTTATATCACTTAGGCTAGACTTAGTCTAGTAAGAGTTGACACTTTGACCATACTCATAACCAAGTGGGGTATAGGATGTTGAAAGGACTAATCGCATTGCGGTAATTGTCTATGGAAGGGTTCGTGATCCGGTTCGTGATGAATTCATCAAACCAATTACTTTCCGGTCAATTGGGGTCATGATGTGTTGCTAGACGCCGCCATGACTTGCTCGATTAAGTGTTAATCTAAGTGGCCAACATAACCGGAACCTAAAGGGTCACACGATAAGAGTGTTTGGAGAATCCGTAAAATAGTTTTGAGCAGAGATCCAATAAATGGAGAGCAAGCGAATTAAATGGATCCCGATGAGATTGAGATATGTCCCATGAGATCGCGACATCGATATTCTTGAAAAAGGTTTTGGGGTTTATCCCATCTAGGGACCCATTAGAGGTGGTAGGACCGACTCGAAGATGATGGACCACTTCACAATATATATACATATATATATATGATTAATTAATTAAATAATTAATATATATATATATATATATATATATATATATATATATATATATATATATATGCTATGCACGTGGATGGAGGAAAAGATGATCTTTTAGCTTTATTATATATATATATATATATATATATATATATATATAAAATGGCTAACGTGGAAGCTTGTCCACCATTAGCCTTTGATGAGTCTTTAAAGTGTTAAAGACAAATGAAAAAATGGGGCTTGGTGAGTGTGTCGTTGGTTTTAGAAATGGAAGAAGGTTTTTGAGAAAAACCTAAGTCTTCATCTCTCATCTCCATCGATATTCAAGGCTTCTTCTTCTCCTCCAAGTTTTTCATCTTCCTCCATCAAATCTCAAGCTCTCCAAGGACAGAGGTAGGGTTTAGCAGCCTTTACTTTGTTCTAGCTATTCCCGGGTCAAAGGGGTTTGTCCCGGTTAGGTTTTTTGATCTCTGCGTGGATACCTTTAGAGATAGTCTCTATTAGCTATTCAGGTTTGAGTCTTCATACCAACACATAGATCCTGGCCTTTGGGAAGGTCCCGGTGACAAAAATTTTTGTTTTCTGCACCTGGTACATGTGATGTACCTCCCGGGATTTTCCTACAGTGGTATCAGAGCCACTTGTGTCGTGTATGAAGCTAAAACCCTAGCTAGGTCGGACTTCCTATTTGAATTTGACGTTGATGCATGCATGCTGTCCAAATTTTGAATTAATATAGGGATATGTTTTTCGAAATTTTTCTACCCAGAATTGTTCATAACATGTTATAGAATATGTCTGTGAAAGATGAGAATTTATCAATTTGATTTGATATAGTTTTGCTAATTTATTCCCTAAGGTTCTAGATGCTGTTTTGTGACACATTCTGTGAACAGGCATGTGTATAAATTCGATAATAAATTCTATAAATTTTTTTTTTCGGATTGGCCTTCACCAACATGTCCCTAAGATTTTTGTGAATGTCTATGTGGATGTAAAAGTGTTTTCAAGGTGATTTGCTATTTATTCACGAATTTATTCTATGTTGTTGGGAATAGCTGTGTTGATGAACACAGATTTTGAATCGGTTTTGTTGCTTAGGTTGACTGAGTTTTTGATGGCTATAAATCCTAGAAAATTTCATGAGGCATATTCTGAACATGTAGTAACCTGTGTAATTTTATCATAATTTATTGAAATTGTTTCAATGACTATTTCGAGCAATGTGTAGTACTTGGATGTTTTGTGAACATTGCTGGGACTGTTTTGCTTGACATAATTGAATGTGTATTTTTCAGTTCCAATGCCTTGGACCATTTTTAATGTGATTGAAAATGTGTTATCTTGATGTAGTATGCTTTCCAAACTGAATTTCTTGAAGTTGGTTTTCCAAGAATTTTCGGATGCAGAATAGGTCACATTAGCGTCTCGTTAGTGTATTTCATTATCTTGCTTGTTTTGGCCGTCATAATTTTTTGTGACTTGTGCCGAAGTAATTTGATAACGTATGGACTAGCTAGAGATGCTTAGGGTGATAATTTGGTGTTTCCTAAATTGTTTGGATATTTATGAGTAATGACTCATTTTAAGCTTTTCTTGTATGGTTTGATCAGATATGGCAATCATGTAACAATGAAGTGTTCATTGGTACATCAAATTAACAGATATTACCCTAGGTATGATGGTATTGCGAATTGGGATTACATGGATTGAGGAATCAGCCGATTAGAGATAATAGCAATTTTTTGGATAAGTCGACTTATACAGACATAAGTCGACTTGTTCAAGTCTTGCCATAAGTCGACTTGTATCATGATATAAGGCGACTTGTGTAAGGTAAGGGCATAAGGCGACTTGCATTCTTTGTAAGTCGACTTGTGACATGCTCAAGAGGATGATGGATGATTATAAGGAAAGATTCAATGTGATTGATGAAACCTAAATCATTTCATATAGTCCCGGCGACTATAATCCTTCAAATTGAGTCTAGAGTTCAAATCCTCCTCGGTATATGAAAACTAACGCCTTCCATTAATATGGTAAGAACCAGAGTTCTTATAGGGTTGGGTTGTTGGGTAAACCCAAGCTCGCTCTATCTGGATATGTTCGAACCATGAAAATGTGATTTTCGGATTAATGGGTTGGTATTCCTAAAGCGTTGGTTTGTTGAGTAAACTCAAGGTCAACGTGGACGAGGCGAAATTGGGTAGCATACATTAGATGTATGCCCATCAAAGAGTTGATAACCCAATGTAAGTGCACGCATCAACAAGTTGATAGCACTGATCGATAGTTGTGTCTAAGATGTAATTGGTATATCGATACCTCCGAGACATAAGGTGGCTTGTTGGGTAAACCCAAGGTCATTCTTAATGTCGGTTATCGATGATGCAATTGGTATGTTCGATACCTACCGATTGACCTAAGTTGTGGCTTGTTGGGTAAACCCAAGGTCATTCTTAGCAATATCGGATATCAACCCACTAGGACATTATGTCATTTTGTTTCTTTGGATTCGGTAATGAGGGTTATGGATTCTATGAAACTAGTGGGAGCTTTTTGCATATCATTCAAGTCCTTATGATTATGCATCTATTCCTATTCTAACATTCTTTCTCTCTTTCCGTTTAGGTTGGTTGAAGATGTCTTCCAGTGTGAACTTACGCCGCTAATGGATTCCAACAAGTTAATCTGGACGAATTTTCTTGATCGGCTAAGGAATCGAGAATTGTTCTCGATATGAGGAACCGGATACATCTAGATGTTCCACTTCCAGATGCACCTATCGTCGATGCTTCGATGAGGATCGAAGGCATATCGTAAGCATCTAAGGGCGATGACATGGCTACTTGCATTATGCTTGCCTCGATGTCACCAGAGCTGCGAAGCGACGAGTCCATGGATGCTCACACTATAGTATTTCATCTTAGGGAGCTGTTTGATGAACAAGCTCGATGCGAAAGGTTCGAGACCTCAAGGCTTCTCTTCACCATAAAGATGGCTCCAGGGACATCTGGCATGCAATATGCCTCAAGATGAATGGCTATATTGAGAGATTGGCCGTCTTAGGTTTTGTAATGGATTATGAGTTAAGTATAGACTTAATTCGGTTGGATTGTCCGACGCTTATTCACGATTCGTGTTAAACTATCGGATGAACCAAATATCCACAACAATTCTGGTGATCAATCACTTTCAAGACAAATTGAAAGGAACTATCAAGAATGATAGCAAGCAAGTGCTAATGGTGGTACGCTTCTTCTTACGGTTCAAAGAAGAAAAGAACCTAAAGAAAAGAAGGCCAAGAAACCAAAGGAAGCGCCATCAAGAAGAAGACCAAAGAAGCGCCCGAAAGGAACTTGCTTCCATTGTGGTAAAGATGGCCATTGGAGGTGCAATTGCAAAGTCTATCTGGAGTCACCAAAGCGAAGAAGGCATCGATGCCCTAACTACTTCGTATGTATGTCATTGAGGTTAATACTGCTTTCGATCACAACATTTGGGTATTTGATACTTGGTTGTGGCTCACATATGTAATGATATGCGGGGCCTAAGGGACGATGAGCGACTTATGAAGGAGAAGTAGACTGCATGTTGGAAATGGAGCAAGAGTTCTGCATTAGCCGTAGGAACCTATATTTTGTCTCTCCCATTTGGGCTTGTACTCGAATTGGATGATTGTTATTTTGTACCCGCTTTGACAAAGAACATATTATGCATTTCATGTTTAAATAGATTTGGTTTCCATTTGAATTTTAATAGCAATGGTTGTTCTATTAATTCTAATGGAATGCTTTATAATCTTGGTACATTATGCAATGGTATTTACATATTAGATATGTCTCATCCAATTATGAATGTCAATGACACCAAACGGCATAAAAGAGATAATTTAAAATCAACTTACTTATGGCATTGTCGACAGCCATATAAATGAGACACGATCGCTAAACTCCATAAGAGTGGCGCTTTAGGGTCATTTGATTATGAATCATATGACACATGCGAATCTTGTTTATTAGGCAAGATGACTAAGTTACCCTTCAAGGAAAGGGTGAACGAAGCGATTGGAGTATTAGACCTAATACATTCGGATGTATGCGGTCCGATGTCCATCCATGCTAGAAGTGGTTGTCGTTACTTCATTACCTTTATCGATGATTATTCTCGATATGGGTACTTGTATCGATGAGATACAAATCTGAAGCGTTTGAAAAGTTCAAACAATTCGGACATGAAGTAGAAAACCACTTGGTAAAAGTATCAAGGCATTACGATCCGATCGTGGTGGAGAATACTTAGACCAACAGTTTCGGATTATCTCGAGATAATAGCATTTTATCTCGATGGACTCCTCCTTACACACCACAAAGACAATGGTGTGGTTGAAAGGAGAAATCGAACCTTGTTGGACATGGTACGATCAATGATGGGTTTCGCACAGTTACCAAAATCGTTTTGGGGGTATGCGCTAGAGACAACTATTTACTTGTTAAACAGAGTTCCCTCTAAGACAGTTGATGTTACTCCATATGAGATGTGGACTAACGAAAACCTTATCTTTCTCATTTGAAAGTTTGGGGTTGTCCCGCCACGTGAAGCGGATTCATCGAGATAAGCTTGAAGCAAAGTCGACAAGTGTTTGTTTGTAGGATATCCTAAAGAGATCATGGGATATCAATTCTACCTTCTTTGAGGAACAAAAGGTGTTTGTTTCAAAGCATGCTGTCTTCTTAGAGAAAGAGTTTCTTCAGTAAGAAGACGGTGGGGAGCAAAGTCGAACTTGAAGAAGTTCAAGATGCTCAAACAGACCTGAATCAACTGCTGAACTCGAGATCGCCACTCATTCAGATGAAGTAACAGTTCAACCTTCTACTACACACGAAGTTCATAGGTCAAGTAGGATACGCCTTGCCCCGAGAAATATGGATTTCTCGTAAGTGAACAAAATGACGTATTGCTCATAGAAGATGATGAGCCTGCTACCTATGAAGAGGTTCTGAAAAGTTCAGAGTCTGAAAAATGGCTTTGCGCCATGAAAGCCGAAATGGATTCCATGTACGAAAACCAAGTATGGACTTTGGTGACTGCACCCGAAGGAATCAAGCCCATAGGGTGCAAATGGGTTTTCAAGAAGAAAACCGACATGGATGGTAATGTGATTACTTATAAAGCAAGGCTTGTGGCCAAAGGATTTCGTCAGAGACAAGGAGTTGACTATGACGAGACCTTCAGCCCCGTAGCAATGCTTAAATCCATTCGGATACTCCTAGCCATTGCCGCTCATTATGATTATGAGATATGGCAAATGGATGTGAAGACAACTTTCCTTAATAGAAATCGGCGAGGATGTGTACATGACACAACCGAGGGCTTCACTTCCATCGATGGCGAAAAGGTATGCAAGCTTCAGAAATCCATTTATGGATTGAAGCAAGCATCCAGGAGTTGGAACATCCGTTTTGATGAGTCAATCAAAGAGTTTGGTTTCTCACAAAATCCGGATGAATACTGTGTGTATAAGAAGGTTAATGGGACTGCAATCGTATTCCTTGTGCTGTATATGGATGACATATTATTACTAGGAAACGATGTCTCGATGCTACAATCAGTCAAGATTTGGTTGTCCAAACAATTTGCCATGAAGGACCTTGGTGAAGCAACTTATATCCTCGGGATAAAGATTTATAGAGATAGATCGAAGAGGTTGCTTGGTCTTTCACAATCATCATACATAGACAAAATGCTAAAGAGGTTTAGCATGGAGCAATCCAAGAGAGGGTTTCTTCCCATGTCTCATGGGATAACACTCTCGAAATCTATGTGTCCTAAGACATAAGATGAGAGGATGCGTATGGATCAGATCCCGTATGCGTCTGCAGTAGGATCGATCATGTATGCTATGTTATGTACGAGGCCCGATGAATCGTATGCTCGAGTGTCACGGCGGATACCAATCGGATCTGGTGAGGGTCCTTTGGGTGGCTGCCAAGAATATCCTCAAGTACTTGCGAAGGACTAAGGATGTTTTCTTGATATATGGAGATGGAAATCTCAGTGGCGAGCATCTGGATGCCGTTTTCAATCTGATAAGGATGATTCAAAATCCGAGTTAGGTTATGTTTTCACACCGAGCGGCGGGCGATCGGTTGGAAGAGTTCAAACAAGAGACGACGGTGATTCAACGATCGAGGCAGAGTACATTCTTTGCATCGAGGCAGCAAAGGAAGTGTTTAGATCGAAGTTCATTCTTGAACTTGGTGTGGTTCCTAGCTGTGATGGGCCCATACAGTTGTATTGTGACAACAATGGGGCTATTGCTCAGGCAAAGGAACCAAGGTCTCACCAACGATCTAAACACGTACTCCGCATATATCATCTGATTCGAGAGATCATTGCGAGAGGTGATGTCGCGATCGAGAGAATTCCTGACGTAATGTAACATTGCTGATCCGTTGACGAAGTCATTGTCACAGAAGAGTTTTGATTCTCATGTACTCGCTTATGGTATTAGATACCAAGGCGATTGACTTTAGGTCAAGTGGGAGATTTACAGGTGTAAGTCGACTTGTATTGAGATGTAAGTCGACTTATACTAGTTCGGTACGTGTAAGTCGACTTATTCGTGTACAGTACCGTGAGATTTTTAGAGTAGTGCCCTAAAGGCAATCTCCTTTAGCGCTTTTTGTTCATAGTTATGTACAGACTTTATGAATAAATAAAGAAAGGCATGTTTCATTTATTTGATGTTCTTTATGAATTGATATTGATCGTTAATCAAATTAATGAAGTCCATGATATATGACATAGCATGAAGGAAATTATGATGTGATCATAATCCTGAGATTCCTATCATGTGCAATTATGTCAGTATCTAAATTCTCCCTAGTCATAGGATTAATGAGACTGGACATCCTTAATCCGGACAGACTAGCATATGTTATACTCCTTGATTGGTTCAAGCAGTGGATCTCAGAAACTGTAAATATGGGATATTTAGAGTTGACATGTGGATGCTTACTAGCGGTAGTAAGTACATTGGATGATCTGCCATGAGATCATCACATGGATGTCCTATTCTAATGTCAGTGATAATCTCATCATCGCAATGGTGCAAGTATCCTTAGAATTGAGGTACTCAAGGATATCTTGATATCGATCTTTGTCTTTGACTCCATTCCTTGTTGCCTTCGAGGTTACTCATAGGGTGGTGTTTGGAGTGCACTTGAGGTATTCAAGGTAATTGAGTAGCCAATAAAGGATTCATCACTTCGTGATAGCGAAAGAGATACCACGCCTCTTGTCGGGATCATTACTTTAAGTCTCGGTCGGAGATAATTATGTCATGAAGAGGGTCTTCATGGACATATAAAGTAATGAGTCCTAAGACAGAACTTATATCACTGGGCTAGACTTAGTCTAGTAAGAGTTGACACTTTGACCATACTCATAACCAAGTGGGGTATAGGATGTTGAAAGGACGAATTGCACGGTAATTGTCTATGGAAGGGTTCGTGATCCGTTCGTGATGAATTCATCAAACCAATTACTTTCCGGTCAATTGGGGTCATGATGTGTTGCTAGGCGCCGCTCATGACTTGCTTTCAGATTAAGTGTTAATCTAAGTGGCCAACATAACAAGGGAACCTAAAGGGTCACACGCATAAGAGTGTTTGAGAGAATCCGTAAAATAGTTTTGGACAGAGATCCAATAAATGGAGAGCAAATGGATTAAATGGATCCCGATGAGATTGAGATATGTCCCGATGAGATCGCGACATCGATATTGCTGAAAAAGGTTTTCGGGGGTTTATCCCATACCGGGACCCGGTAGGCCGGTAGGACCGACCCCAGTGTGACTGGACCACTTCAGCAATATATATACATATATATATATGATTAATTAAATAAATAAATAAATAATATATATATATATATATGCTATGCACGTGGATGGAGGAAAAGATGATCTTTTAGCTTTATTATATATATATATATATATATGGCTAACGTGGAAGCTTGTCCACCATTAGCCTTTGATGAGTCTTTAAAGTGTTAAAGACAAATGAAAAAATGGGGCTTGGTGAGTGTGTCGTTGGTTTTAGAAAGGGAAGAAGGTTTTTGAGAAAAACCTAAGTCTTCATCTCTCATCTCCATCGATATTCAAGGCTTCTTCTTCTCCTCCAATTTTTTCATCTTCCTCCATCAAATCTCAAGCTCTCCAAGGACAGAGGTAGGGTCTAGCAGCCTTTACTTTGTTTTAGCTATTCCCGGGTCAAAGGGGTTTGTCCCGGTTAGGTTTTCTGATCTCTGCGTGGATACCTTTAGAGATAGTCTCTATTGGCTATTCAGGTTTGAGTCTTCATACCGACACATAGATCCTGGCCTTCGGGAAGGTCCCAGCGACAAAAATTTTTGTTTTCCGCACCTGGTACATGTGATGTACCTCCCGGGATTTTCCTACAAAATTAACATAATGAACACATCAAAATAATCACAATTCATAATCTTATAAACACATCAAAAATGGTTCGGGTGGATCCAAAACAGAACGTACTACAGATTCTCGTGAAGCGATCATGTGTAGCCGTGAACTTATGGGAGTCCGTGAGGATCTCCATGCCACTAGCGGGAAGGTGGGAAAAGTCTATAGACAGACAAGTGAACTTGACTCTTAAGGGACCACCACAAACCCATATAAGCATGCATTTCACAATTTTCACATATATTGACACTTTTCTGAAAGAAAAATTTATAACATACATTCTTTCAAAGATCACTTTCACATTCTTTTTCACTTGTCAAACCAATATGCAAATATTCCCACAATTCATTCACACACAAAAGACACATGGTAAAATTTTCAAACCATCCTAAAAAGTAATAAATGCATAATTTCAAAGTTGTTGGAAAGCATTAAATTGCATTTATGGAAAGAAACTTAATTAGCTTATTTACTCAATTATTAAGATGTCACCCACCTTAAAATCCTTAGCTTTGGACTTGCTCAAATTGCCTTTCCTCTAGCTCCTCTTGCCTCCCTTGAATTTCTTCACAATCACAAAAACCCAAATCAAAAGAGATCTTAAAAATTAGAAAACCTAAGTAAACAAAACATGAAATTTATCCTAGAATATTCATACCTATACTTTTTCTAAGCCATTTGAACCAAAACTCCTTCAAATTTGCCAAAGGATTTACTATACACTTACCTTGGATCTTCATCCACGATTTTTGTTCTTTGGCTCAAATGGAAAATCAAGTCTTCCTCTTTCTTTTTCCTTCTTGGAAAACTCTTAAAATCTCTCTTCTATAGCAAGGAAAAGTGAAACCCTAGTTCTTCTTCTTCTTCTTCTCTTCTTTCCTCCACCGAAACTCACTCTCCCATTCACTTGAAAATTTCGTTCCTTTCCTTCACACATACGACTACATGCTTTTATTTCCTTCTTTCTTTTTAATTAAGCTAAAAAGACCAAACTACCCCTCCTTGTAAGCCTTATACCTTTTAACCTTAAGTGATCTTCCCATTTTGCCCTCATACATTCTTATTCCTTCAATTTACCTAACACCATACCATACTCCAACTTAATCTTAATTTCTCCACTTAAAACTTCTAATTCCATCAATCTAAGCAATAAAAATCCAACCATTTACATTCTAATTTAAGCTCTAACTAAAAAAAATAATCAATCAAAACCTCAAAAATAAATTGAAATCATGCTTATTCCATTAAAAAAAATTTAGGGGCTAGCATTTCTCCCCCTCTTAAAAGACTTTCGTCCTCAAAATTCTTACCTGAGTCATTAAAGAGATGCAGATACTTCTCTTTCACAGCTTCCAATGGCTCCCACGTGGCCTCTTCCACCGAATGGTTCCTCCACAGAACTTTTACTAGCTGAACTGTCTTGTTCCTAAGAACCTTTTCCTTAATATCCAAGATCTGTACTGGAATCTCCTCATAACTCAAATCATCACTCAACTGAACCTCAGTGGCTTGAATAACATGAGAAGGATCTGATATGTATCTTCTCAACATAGAAACGTGAAAGACATCATGAATCTGTGATAGCTCAGGAGGCAGTGCTAACTTGTAAGCTAACGAGCCAATCCTCTATAGAATCTCATAAGGTCTCACATATCTTGGACTCAACTTACCCTTCTTGCCAAATCTCATAACTCCTTTCCAAGGAGATGTCTTAAGGAAGACTTTTTTGCTGACCTCATACTCCATTTCCTTTCGGTGAGCATCTGCATAACTTTTCATCCTGTCTTGTGCTGCTTTAAGCCTTTGCTTAATTAACTTGACCTTGTCAACTGTCATCTGAATTAACTATGGACCCAAAAGTTTCCTTTCTCCTTCTTCATCCCAGCATATCGGAGTCCTACATCTCCTCCCATACAGTGCTTCATAAGGAGCCATCTGAATGCTTGAATCAAATTATTGTAAGCAAATTCGATCAATGGAAAATGTTCATCCCAAGCTCCTCTAAAATCCATCACAAATGCCCTGAACATTCCCTCAAGGGTCCGAATGGTCCACTCAAATTGTCCATCTGTCTAAGGATGAAAAGCAGTGCTAAAATTCAGTTTGGTCCCTAAAGCTTCCTGCAAGTTTCCCTAAAATCTCGAAGTGAATCGAGGAATCCTTTCAGACACTATAGAATCTGGAATCCTATGCAATCTCACAATCTCATCAATGTACTTCTTGGCTAACACATGCAAGGAATCAGTCTGTTTGATTGCCAAAAAATGGGCTGATTTCGTCAATCTATCCACAATGACCCATATAGCATCATGCTTCTTACTGGTCTTAGGCAACTGTAAGTGATCTAGAAGGTGGGGTTGAATAGATCCTTAATCTTTTTGTAATTTTCTACAACAAAATTAAAAGTTAATTCACACAAAAATAATTTAAATAAATTTAAATAAACAGAGTAGGGAAGAAGATCAAACACTGTTTTTATAGAGGTTCAGTTCTAAGACCTACGTCCTCTACCTAAGCTCCCACTTAGGATTTTGCCAATCACTTTATTGCACACTTTGTAGTTGAGTGTGAACTTTTTACAATGCCACTTGAATTCCGGCTCAAGCTACCTTACAAACGATTTGTCTTTCGGCACAAATCCTACCTCACACGTTACCTTCCACTCGTCACTCAAATTGTAAAAGAAATATAGCAAAGATTGAAGAACAAGTGCTCAATATAATAGTGTAACAAAATGAGAGCAATAAAGAGCAATTTGGAGCAATAGAAGAGTATTTAGGCTTGTAGAACTTGTATATACTCTTCTTCCATCATCCTCTATTTATACTTGAAGAAATATAGCTGTTGGAGGTCATTCTAGCCGTTGCTTGATTAACATTACCGTTCCTTGATAATCTCCCTTCCATTTTTGGCTAATTGGACCATTGGAGCTAATTTGGTGCATCCATAAGTCGATTTGTTGAATGAATAAGTCGACTTGTTTCAACCATTTACGTAAAAATTGTAACTCCGCTTTCCAATAAGTCGACTTGTGCTATGTAAGTCGACTTGTCGTCCTCGATAAGTCGACTTGTGTATGGTTAGTCGACTTGTGTTGATATATCTTCATATATAAGTCGACTTATGCTTTGCAAGTCGACTTGTGTTGCCTTCAATGGTAACATCCATCCAAATCTTCTATAATCCTCATGTTTTATGCCGTTTTCCTTATAAGGAACCTCCTATCTTGATTCTTCAATGATTAAACACTTGTTCATCTTGATTTGCACAATTCTTTCATTGAATAATACCTGAAATAATTTCTTAACTAATTCTAGATATTTTATTATTATCAAAACATAAAGGGATTTAATTTGTCAACCACCATTGGTCCAACAATCTCCCCCTTTTTGATAATGGCAAAATATTTAGAAATTGAAAGGAAATTTGAAAGACATAAAACTTGATCAAGGATTTTAATCCCTTGTCTTGATGGTTAGTTTGTTTCCCCCTTAATTAATAAATCAAAGATTAAAGTAAAGATCAACGAAAAATCAATGAAATAACTTGTCTCCCCCTTAATCAAATATCAATTTCCACTTGTACTCCCCCTTTTTGTCATAATCAAAAATCAATAGACTCAAATGAAGATTAATGAGGTTTGTAACCAAACATAGCATCAAACACAAATAATAGCAATAGTCATTACAAAATATGTGAATCAAACACAAAGCACATAAAAACACATAAAGCAAAGACAGAAGTGGAAATGTTGGTCAAGTTAGAAAATGTGTCCAATATTCCAAATAAGTCACTTTTTCAGCCCAAGTAAGCAACATGATGAATGTATCTTCGGATGTGATTGCACTTTTGCCTCAAATTTTGACCATTTGATATATGAATGTATCCAAAAATAAATTCAACCAAAGGAATTTAAATCATACATGCCTAATCTTAATTTAATGTTCACAAACACATCTTCCTTAAGAGGTTTAGTAAAAATGTCAGCCAATTGATCACTAGTTGATACATGCTTCAAGCAAAAGTCACCTTTTAAACAATGATCACGGATAAAATGATGTCTAATTTCTATATGATTTGTTCTACTATGCAAAATTGGATTTTTACTTAAACAAATTGCATTGGTATTATCACAATAAATAGGAATATTTTTAACCACAATACCATAATCAAGCAATTGATGTTTAATCCAAAGAACTTGGGCACATGCACTCCCAGCTGCTACATATTCAGATTCAGCAGTGGAAATAGCTACACTGACTTGCTTTTTACTAGCCCAAGATATCAAAGATGAACCTAAGAAATGACATAATCCACTAGTACTTTTTTTGTTAGACCCCGAATTTTTTTTATGATATTAGTCAATATGAATTGTGATTTTTGCCTTAGTTTGATAAAATTGAGAAAATTGTGATAATTGTGGTATTTCGTCTTAGTTTGATTAGATTGGGAATATTATGGATTATCAGGGTGAATTGTGGTTAAATGAGAATTAGAGGATTTAAGTGTGTAAGGGTTTTTGAGAAGTTAACATAGGTTGTTTTGGGCTTGGGCTTAAGGAAGGTCCATACCCTTAGGGTTTAAAGAAGAGACTAAGAAAAGAAATAGAAAGAAGGGAAAGGAAAGGAAAAGAAGAAAATAGAAGAAGAGAAACACGCCGTCGGAGGAGAGGAAGAGAGAAGAGAAGAGACTTCGCGATTTCTGAGGTTTTCCGACGATTCGAAGCATTTTTTTCGGTAAGTTAGTGCCTTTCTAACTTAGTTTGAGTAGATTTAAATTTAGAGGATGTTGAATCCGTAAGAAATCGATGGTTTAGGGTTTTGGGTGAAAAATATGGATAAATCTTTGGGTTGATTCGTTTGTGCCTGGTTTTGAGCTAAGAATGGGTTAGAAATGCGTTATAAGAGTTGATCTATACTTTGATTGTGTTGCATTTGAGATTGGGAAGAGTTTGAATTGGAAATCTGCAGAAATCTGGGTTCGGAGTCGAGTTCCTCGACCCAGACGTCATGACGTCGTATGAACACGCCATGCTTAACGAAGAAGGAGCCACGTCGCGACGTGTAAATAATTTTACGATTATTCGTCATGGCGTGTGAAATCTCAGACGTCGCGACGGCGTCCCTTGTTCATGGCGAGCCTTCGCTTCGCCATGGCTATCATCCTTCGTCGCGACGGCGTCCCTTCGTTCTTGGCGAGGCCCTTGTTTCAAATTGAGATGTTTATATTGTTAGGGGTATCTTTTGGTGTAGATGTCCGATTGAGGTGATTTTGGATTCGTTGTGATCTAGAAATAAAGGACTACAAGTTTTATGAAGCAATGAAATTGAAATTCATCTATAAGAATTCGGTTTTCGAACCTAATTGAATGAGTTTGAGGTCTATAGAAGCGTAAAGGCGATGGGGACTTTTATGAAAAAGTGACCGAAAGTTTAGACATTTGGCAGAGTTGGGATTGGATTGAATTTATTTTAGTGAATATGCGATAATTGGGTTCCTAATTTGTATTCCGATCTGAATAGGAATTTTGCATCTGATAAAGGGAATCAAGGAAGGCAAGAGGATCAAGATGAGAGGTATCTTTATGCATGTATTTGAGCACGAATTCCAGGTGGGCTTCATGTTTATGATTTAGTAATGAGCCACTAAAGTTTTCTCCCAAATCAAGAATGATTTCAATTACTTTATAAATATCGTTTTGTTTCGATTGAATGATTTGCAAAATGTCTACATGTTTCAACATATGAACGTTTCTGATGACTTGTGAGAAATCTTATGAAATATTTTAAATGCATTATGATCATGTTTATGAACTGCCTTGATAGGCATTATGGCATTTTGTAAGAATGGAAAGAATGAAAAGCTTTGATAACATGCTTTGAGCATGGAAAGAATGGATTATGTGCTTTGTTTGGGTAAGAGAGTTACGGATGGAGTCACGTGCACGTCGACATATAGCCTTCTCCCGGCTGCCCGCTTGAGGCCACGAGATCCTTGAGAAATCGGACTCGTTTTGTTTACGGATCTACCTTTGGTTTATCCGGATGGATTACGGAACTCTCGAGCCATTTGTTTGTGCATTGCATCTATGAATTGTCAAGTATGTGCATAAATTTAGCATTTGAAATTGATGATTGATTGAACATGTTGTGTTGATGTGATAATAATATTTTTCACTATACAATGACACTTTTCAACTATGGGTTTGAACTCAGAATTTCGGATTTGACTGAGAATTGGGAGTAAAGCGTTTTATGAGCTTATTATGATTTTTGTACAACAAATGAACTTTTTCAACAGTTTTGCTTGTTCTTCGTTATAAACCTGTTACCCACGAGCTATAAGCTCACCCCCCTTTCATTCCCATCCACAGGTGATGAGAAGAAGATCGGGTGAAGGGAAGTGAAGGTTTTCAATTTGTATATGTATATATGACGTATTGTTTTAAGTTAGATTGGTATTGAGAATTTTGGAAACTGTATATTTGGTATAGTCGGACATTCGATATTGCTATTGTATTGTGGCATGGAATGCCATAAGCGTTTGTAAGACTCCATTCTATTGTTGTTAAGCAATTATGTATTAATTATGGATGCTGTTGAGGGGATGTGTTCATTTGTATCATGGACCAGATTGAGCGGAACTTTAGTATTCTGAAGTAAGTGATGAATTGAATGTGCATATGTTAGATTATGATTCATTGTTTGTTTATTTACTTATGGAATGTGTTATGGAAAAAGAGAACATAATTTTGGTGTGAGACTTTTAGCTTCACGATTTCGTTGGATTACGCCACGCTGATGGTTTAATGGTTGAAATTCGAGTTCGGGGCCCAGCTTTTGTGGTATCAAAGCAGGTTAGTTAGTGTTATGGTATTGTTTCGAGGTTGGGTGCCGGGAACGGGATCCAACATTTTCTATCAATTCTACAGCCACCATGATCAGCATCACTATAAGCATACAAATCAAAGGATTCACAACTGGGATACCATAAACCATGATTGACAGTTCTACTCAAGTATCTAAATATTCTTTTGCAAGCACTCAAATGAGAAATCTTGGGGCAAGATTGAAATCTAGCACAAAGACATGTGGCAAACATGATGTCAGGTCTAGAAGCAGTTAAATACAAAAGAGAGCCGATCATACATCTATAGAGTTTTTGATCAACATCTTCTTCATGTTCATGTTTTTCCAAGACCAGATTTGTTGCCATTGGTGTTGCTGCCACTTTGCATCCATCCATTTTAAACTTCTTAAGAAGTTCCTTGGTATACTTCGATTGGTGGATGAAAATGCCATTTTTGTGTTGCTTGATTTGCAATCCAAGAAAGAACTTGAGTTCCCCCATCATGCTCATTTCAAATTCGCCTTACATTAAATCACTAAATTCCTTACACAAAAATTTATTAGTAGCACCAAACACAATATCATCAACATAAATTTGACAAATAAGCATATCCTTGTCAATATGTTTAATGAATAAAGTATTATCGATCATACCATGAACATACCCATGTTGAGTTAGAAAAGTACTTAACCTTTCATACCATGCTCTAGGTGCTTGCTTCAATCCATAGAGTGCCTTCTTGAGTTTGTAAACATAATCCGGATGCTCATGATCTTCAAATCCCGGTGGTTGTTTGACGTAGACTTCTTCTTGAATGTATCCATTGAGAAATGCACTTTTGACGTCCATTTGATTTAATTTGATCCTTTTATGAGACGCAAACGCACATAGTAGCCTTATTGCCTCCAATCGAGCCACAGGAGCATATGTCTCATTGTAATCAAGGCCTTCTTCTTGATAAAATCCTTGAGCCACTAACCTTGATTTATTTTTAATCGCTTCACCATTCTCATCATATTTAATCCGATTTACCCACTTGAATCCAATAATAGTCTTGTCCTTTGGTGGAGCTACCAAATCCCATACATCATTCCGCTTGAATTGATTTAGCTCTTCTTGCATGGCTAATAACCAGTTTTCATCTTTAAGAGCTTCTTCTATATTCTTGGGTTCTACTAATGAGATGAAGGTTGAATTGCTCATGTTCTCATAGACATTTCTCCTAGTTCTCAAACCATCATTTAATTTACCAATAACTTGCTCCATAGGATGGTTCTTTGCTTTTGCCCATGACTTAATGTCGGGTACATGATTTTCTTCATCTGAACTTAGTTCCTCAATCTTGGATTCAATTTCTTCAACTTTATTACCTGAACTTCCTACATCATCATCAAAACAAACCTTTCTCAGTGGTGAAATCATATCATCAAATTTAACACGAATACTTTCTTCAACAAATTTAGTCCTATTATTATAAACTCTAAAAGCCTTACTAGATTGAGAATAACCAATAAACACACCAACATCAGATTTTGAATCAAATTTCCCTAAATTGTTCTTTCCATTATTATGAATAAAAACTTTACAACAAAAAGGATGAAAGTATGAAATATTGGGTTTCTTACCTTTCCAAAACTCGTATGGTGTCTTGTTTTTGTCTCTTCGTAAATGCACCCTATTGATGACGTAGCATGCGGTATTGACTGCTTCCGCCCAAAATGATTTAAGAAGGTTGTATTCATTTAACATGGTTCTGCTCATTTCTTCAAGTGAGCGATTCTTCCTTTCTACTGCACCATTTTGTTGCGGAGTCCTTGGTGTCAAGAAATTATATTCCATTCCGTATTTGTCGCAAAGACTTTCGAAAGGTTCACATTCAAATTCACCTCCATGATCGGTTCTAATTGCAACGATAGACAAATTTTTCTCATTTTGAACCAATCTACACCACTTGGTAAATTCATTAAAGGCATCACTTTTATTCGCAAGAAATCTCACCCAAGTAAATCTAGAAAAATCATCCACAATCACAAGAACATATAATTTTCCACTAAGACTAGCATGTCTAGATGGTCCAATCAAATCCATACGCACAAGTTCAAGAATTCTAGATGTGCAAATTTCTTTCTTTGGTTTGAAAGATTCTCTAACATGTTTTCCCTTTAAACAAGATTCACACAAGTGATCTTTAACAAATTTGATTTTAGGAAATCCTCTCACTATGTCATTTTTCGAAAGCTTAGAAATTAGAGGCAAAGGAGCATGTCCTAATTTTCTATGCCATAAAAATGCATTTTCTTCTAATGTCACTAAGCACTTTTCATTAAACGAACTATCAGCATGTAAATCAACAATGTATGTATTTCCATGTCTTAAACCAATGAAAGCTACATGACCATCCTTCTTAACCATGCAATGTAATGATTCAAAACTTACATTAAAATTCATATCACAAAGTTGAGAGACACTTAACAAATTATGTTTCAACCCATCAACAAGCAAAACATTGTCAATGGTTGGCAAAGGTTCCTTACCCACTTTACCAATTCCAATGACCTTACCTTTGTTGTTGTCTCTGAAAGTGACATAACCTTGATTTTTTGGTTTGATTTTCGCAAAAAGGTTATTGTCTCCACTCATGTGTCTTGAACATCCGCTATCGATGTACCAAGTGCTTGACGACCTTTCATCCCTTGCTTGTACCTACAATATCAACGTTCTTTCTTCTTATAGGTACCCAAGCCATTTTGGGTCCATTTTGGTTAGCCATATAAACCACATTAGGTGGTGTTGTGCCTTTAATTACCCAAATTTTCTTAACCTTAACACATCTTCTAGTACTCTTGCAAGCAATTTCTATGTGACCATCTTTCAAGCATCTAGCACATTGAACGATTTTTCCATCCTTAGAAAATTTGGAAATTAACGAACAATCTCTATCAAAAGGATCATATCCTAATCCATGTTTAGAAATTGAATATCTTTACAACGATAACAATTTTTCAAACTTTTTGTTTCCATTCACAAATTTTCCAACCACATACGAAAATTCTTTTCTAAGTCTATCAAGCTCACAAACAAGTTTTTGCTTTTCAATAAGGCATGCAGAATGATCTTCCTTTGGACTATCTAAATCATCAATTGTTTCATGTAAGGTACTATTTTCAGCAACCAATTCTCGTATTTTCTTTCTTAATTTTTTGTTAATCTCAATAGCTTCTTCAAAATCAGCTTGTAAGGCATCAAAAGAATCTCTTAGATCTTGGTCATTGAAAGTTACCTCATTTTCATTATCACTTGATGAACTTTTTGCCATAAGTGCCAGGTTGTTTTCATCATCGCTTTGGTATGCCTCCTCATCATCACTCCAAGTTGCCACCAGGTTAGTTTTCCTTTTTCCTTTGTCGTATTTGTCATTTTTCTGGAAGTTTGACGTGGAGGATGAGCTTTTGCATTCTCTTGCAAGATGTCCCCGTTTTTCACATCTCCAACATTCTTCATTGCCTTTCTTTTCGTCATAGCCCTTGGATTTTCTTTCAATTGCAAATTTTTTCCTTTCTCCAATTCTTCCACCATTTAATTCCTTCCTACGATTTTTGAGAAGTCCTTTGAATTTTCTCAAATTTCTAGCGTACATTGCTATCTCTTCGTCTTCCTCCTCTTCATCTATTTCTTCATCACTTTCATCAACATAAGATGTATTAGCTTTTAAAGCAATAGATTTTTGTGGCTTACCTCTACCTCCTCTGGATTTGAGAATAATCTCATAGTTAATAAGTGATCCCACCAAGGCGTTGAATTCCAGATGATTGAGATCTTTGGACTCCATAATGGCGGTGACTTGTGAGTCCCATTCCTTTGGTAGTGAGCGAAAAATTTTCTTTACCTTCTCGCTGTCCGTCATATGCTTTCCAAGGTTGCCTAATCCATTTATGATTTCTGCAAAACGATCAAGCATAGTGGAAATAGACTCACCTTCTTTCATGACAAACATTTCATAGTCATGAAGCAGCATGTTGATCTTTGTCTCCCGGACTTGGTTGGTTCCTTCATGGGTGATGCGAAGTCTCTCCCACATTTCTTTGGCGTTGGTACACGAGTTAACTCGGTTTCTTTCCTCAACCGTTAGAGCGCAGTAAATTAGCTTCATTGCTTTCGTGTTGATGTAAGCTTGTCTCCAGTCATTGTCATCGTATTCCAGCTCCATTTTTAACTCACCATTTTCTTTTAAAGGTAGTTATGGAACGAAGATAATTATCTTTCAATATTCCACTCATTCGCTTATGATGTGATACTTCATAGGATTTTTCCAAGAAGAATAATTAGTACCATTAAATAAAGGAGGATGGTTGTTTGTGTTACCTTCTTCCGCTAGGTTATTGTGTGCCATCCCTGGATACTTCTTCTCTGATACCAATTGTAAGTGATCTAGAAGGGGGGGTTGAATAGATCCTTAATCTTTTTGTAATTTTCTACAACAAAATCAGAAGTTAATTCACACAAAAATAATTTAAATAAATTTAAATAAACAAAGTATGGAAGAAGATCAAACACTGTTTTTATAGAGGTTCGGTGCTAAGACCTACGTCCTCTACCTAAGCTCCCACTTAGGATTTTGCCAATCACTTTATTGCACACTTTGTAGTTGAGTGTGAAATTTTTACAATGCCAATTGAATTAAAACCTGTTACCTTACAAACGATTTGTCTTCCCAAGACAAATCCTACCTCACACGTGACCTTCCACTCGTCACTCAAATTGTAAAAGAAATATAGCAAAGATTGAAGAACAAGTGCTCAATATAATAGTGTAACAAAATGAGAGCAATAAAGAGCAATTTGGAGCAATAGAAGAGTATTTATACTTGTAGAACTTGTATATACTCTTCTTCCATCATCCTCTATTTATACTTAAAGAAATATAGCTTTTGGAGGTCATTCTAGCCGTTGCTTGATTAACATTACCGTTCCTTGATAATCTCCCTTCCATTTTTGGCTAATTGCACCGTTAGAGCTGATTTGGTGCATCCATAAGTCGACTTGTCGAATGAATAAGTCGACTTGTTTCAACCATTTACGTAAAAATTGTAACTCCGCTTTCCAATAAGTCGACTTGTGCTATGTAAGTCGACTTGTCGTCCTCGATAAGTCGACTTGTGTATGGTTAGTCGACTTGTGTTGATATATCTTCATTTATAAGTCGACTTATGCTTTGCAAGTCGACTTGTGTTGCTTCAACGGTAACATCCATCCAAATCTTCTATAATCCTCATGTTTTATGCCATTTTCCTTATAAGGAACCTCCTATCTTGATTCTTCAATGATTAAACACTTGCTCATCTTGATTTGCACAATTCTTTCATTGAATAATACCTAAAATAATTTCTTAACTAAATCTAGATATTTTATTATTATCAAAACATAAAGGGATTTAATTTGTCAACCACCATTGGTCCAACAACAACCCCATCAAAAAGTCCATAGTCATCCTTTGCCACTTCCACTCAGGAATGAACAATGGCCTTAATTTGCCTGAAGGTGCCTGGTATTCAGCCTTGACTTGCTAATACACTAGACACTTACTTACATACTCTACCACATCTTTCGTTATACCTTTCCACCAGAAATGCTCCTTTAGATCTCTGTACATCCTGGTGCTACCTGGGTGCATAGCATAAGGCGCATTGTGTGCCTCATCCAGTATCTCATCCTTCACCTCCTTGACATTTGGAATATAAAGCCTATCCCCTAAAGTCATAAGTCCATCATCTCTCATGACCATTTCAGACTTCTTGCCCTTCTGAATCTCTTCTTGGAGTTTACTCAATTCTGCATCCTGTGCTTGCAACTCCATAATCCTTTCTATTGTGCACCATTTCCAGAGCCCAACTCTAAAACGGATACCCTATGACGTGATCGTACTCCAATGAAGTTTCCTTAACTGTTATCGATTCATCTTCTTGCTCTGATACCAGTAATGTTGGTACCTATTTTCGGAGCCCAACCCCTAGAATCATAAAGCGTATGTGCAGAATTTCTTGTCACCTGGAGATGAGAATAAAAGGGAGGTGAGCTTTACACCTCATGGGTAACACGTTTATAGTCAATAACGAACAAAACCATTGAAATTATTCCTTTGTCATAGAAAATTCTTATTAAATCATAAAACACATAGTTCTCAAATTCTCAAATAAATTCACAATTCTAGTTCAAAACTCGTAATTTAAAACCTCGTCACATAAGCATTTCATAAACAATTAGCCATCAAAGCATAACATTCAATTATCATTCATAAAAAATTGAATATGCAATGCACAATAAATGGCTTGAGAGTTCCGTGGGAAAAAATGGATAAACCGAAGTTTAAATCGTGAACAAAACAAGTCCATTTCTGAATCTCGTGGGCCACAAGTGGGCAGTCGAGAAAAGGCTTTACGTTGACGTGCACGTGACTACGAAACGTTACTCTCTTGCCCAAACAAAAGCACATAATCAATGCTCCCGATCATTTTTTTATTAAAATGAAATGCTTTCATACTTTTCATATTATTTTCCTTCTTTCCATTCAAATCAAAATGCCATGACACAATTCAATAACATAACATAATCATATATCATAATGCATTTTTGCATATTCACAACAATTCAAATCCAATCAATTTAGCATATACACAAATATAAACAAATTCTTAAAATCATTGAGAAGCAATATATGCACATTAACAAACTAATTGAAATCGTTTCATTCTTTTGATTTGGAAAAACTTTAATAGTTCATTATTCAATTATAAACATGAAACCCACCTTATTTCCTTGCTTAATACTTGTTCAAAAGCCTCTACTCTCTTTGCTCCTCTTTCCTCTTTTGATTTCCTTCATCAAAGGTAAAATTTTCAAATCAATAGGAATCCAAAATTGAGACAACCCATAACACATAATCACAAAATTGATCTTAAAAAACTTAAATCCATTCTTTTCTTAAGCTATCTAAACCAAAACCTTTTCACAAATCCAACAAATAAAACATGCCCTTACCTTGATCCTTCACCAAATGAGGAGTTTCTTGGCTCACATGAAAGCTCTAATCTTCTTCCACCTTTTTTCTTCTTGAATCAACTCAAAATCCATCTTGAAAACCAAGAAAAATCAAGACCTAGCTTCTTTTCTTCTTTCTTCTTTCTCTCCACCGTACCTCTCACACTCTTCTCTCTGTTCTTGTTCTTTTCTTCCTATTTTCATTCTTGCTTCCTTCTTTTAAAAGCCAAAACCCTTCTTATTACAATTATGCCATTAATGGGTGAATAATGTCCAAAATACCCTTACATGTAAGCCTTGTAACCTTAATGCTTAAGTGTTCTTCCCAAAATGCCCTCATACATTCACACTCTTGCTACTTAATTCAACTAATCCATATTTTAAATTCCAACCAACATCAACATAATAAAAAATCCAAATAAAAATAATTAATCTAGTAAGACCTCAAAATTATTTAAAATCATGTTTAACTTCTTCCAAAAGAGTAAGACCTTATTCTAATCATGCAATTGAAGGAATTTGATAATAATTCCTTCTAGAGAACTGTTTCTCATTGTCTCAATTTTCCAAAGACATAAAAATCATTCAATTTGATGCAAAATCCAAAAGTTATACCCCAAACCTTTTCGGACTATTCTTATACTAAAACATTATCCTGTGCTTGACTTCCATCCGAAAATTGACACTCTTAGAAACTAAATCAAAACTAAATTTCATTAGACAATTTTGTAGCTTTATCTCTCTATTTTAATCCAAATCAAGAATCATCTCATTTGGATGACTAGAGAAAAAGTTATGGCCAAAACACTTTCAGCTCTTACTAATCCGAGACTGAACACTATACCCAACTTTAATTCAGAAATTGAAAATCTTAGGGATTGAATTGAAATTCGTTTCCTTCATATAATTTGTAGCTTCATGTCTCTATTTTATTTTTAAGCAAGAATCAAATCAATTGGATCTCTACAGGTCGAGATATTGCCAAAATACTGAAGCATATTCAGTGAGATAACACCAATTCATATGATTGAAGAACACACTCACTGTACCCATCTCACTCTTTTCATTCAATCTCTCTACATAAATTTCAGATAGCTTCAATTATTGGTGGAGATGTAGAGAAAAGTCTTACAAATCCCATGGTTCATGAATCAGGTCATTTGGAGGTCTAGAGAAGAAGTTATAGCTGAAAGACTCCAACACGTTTATGCCCTCACTTGAAATGTACATGTCTTAGTACGAATGCCATAACTTTTGCTACAGATGTCAGAATGACTTCATTTTTAGACCATGGGAAGAGGACTTCTAGATTTATAACTTTCATGAAGACCTTAAAGGCCAATTCTGTCTTCTATCTTCAATATCGTCTCACTTTTGCATCATTCACTTTTCTTCCGTCTACTTTCTATCGTCTGCTTTTATTCCTTTCACTTTCTATCGTCTGCTTTTCTATCATCTAATTTTTTTTCCCAAAATGTCTCCACTTATAAGGATCATAACTTTTGACCTAGAACTCCAAAATTTGCAAATTTAATATCAATGGAAAGATAAAAGAAATATCTACAACATTTATGAAGAAATCAGAAGTAGATTCTACCTCTATAGGGGTCAAAATTCCATCTTAATAGGCTGTCCGAAATTGTCATCCCAAACAGCATCAAAACTTCAATCGATCATAACTCCCGGTCCCGATATTGAAAAATGTCATACTTTATAGCCTTAGAAAGTTAGAAACATAAACTACAACTTTCATTAAGACTACTTTGGCTAATTCTATCCAAATCAATACAGTTTCTCCACTGAACCTCTGCCCACCATTCCTACTCTTAGGCAAGTTGCCAAAACACAATTTCCTCTATATTCATTCACTACCAAGTACTTTTTTGGTTATTTTTTAGCCTCATTTCCGGCAATTCATTCCATATACATTTCTAAGCTCTAACATTCCATTAAAAAACAAACAAAAATTCACAAACTCCATTTTAATCAACTTATTCATCATAAATTTCATAGTACCCTTAAACATAAAATTTTACTCAAAAATCTCATAATCATCAAAAACCAAATATCAATTATTCACTCTTCATATTCTGCATTTTACATTCTCTTTTTTTCTTCTAATCTTCCATTTAAGCTCAATATCATCCATAAATCTTATAGTCCATGATTGATCATGAACATCAATAACAAAGCACACACATATATACCCACTCATCATCAACTTGCCACATTCACTACCTTAATCTTGTATA
This sequence comes from Erythroxylum novogranatense, assembly GCA_029891385.1. Lineage (NCBI taxonomy): Eukaryota > Viridiplantae > Streptophyta > Magnoliopsida > Malpighiales > Erythroxylaceae > Erythroxylum > Erythroxylum novogranatense. The sequence continues at coordinate 41,706,506 of CM057227.1, forward strand.
TCATTTCAAATTCAAGAATTCTCCTTTTTCTTTACTCATCACTAATCACTAACAACTTCTCATTTAATAGTTCTAACTTCTAAAAAAAGTTCGGGGTCCAACAATTCTCCCCCTCCTAAAAGAATTTCGCCCTCTAAATTCTTACCTGAGTAATCAAACGAATGAAGGTGATGTTGTCTTATATTTTCCTTCGTCTCCCAAGTAACTTATTCTCTCAATTAATTTCTTCCAATTGACCCTAGTTAATAGACTCACTTGGTCTTCCAGTCACTTATTTAATCATTCCCTATCTTAACTAATTCCTTAATATGCTTCGAATTATTCACAATTTTCACTTCTTGCATCAGGAACACCTATATCAGATCATATTGATACTTCTTAACATATTTACACAAGTCAATGGTCCAATTCTTAATAACATTAATAGGGACCAATACCATTTAATCTAAACCTTTGAACTTCTATATATGTCTGCATCATTTATCTCGTCTTTCAATTTTCCTCTATGTATATTCGAAATCAATTCAACAAAATTGTAGAAGTATAATCATCATGAAATTCTGATCTCAATTCCATTAACACATTCTTATGATCGATCATAACTCTATCAACAACCACTTTTGTTCTTCAAATAATTCATGAAAATACATTCACATCATTATCACATTCGGGGATATACTCCACAATACAATACTGGTGTCATATCCAATTCCACCAACACAAATGCATTGACTCATTGTCTGTCATATTTAACAATTTCAAAAGAGTATCGCTTTTCTCATTAATTTAATTCTATCCATTTAAACTCTTACCAATTTCTCATGCATGTGACTTATACACATGTGACTTAGCCTAAGGACTAAGGATCAATCACTAATGCCTGCCATGACATGTTCACAATGCATTTACCCTGACACATAATACGAAAACGCCCATGTAAGATCTCAATTCTAGCGCTTTGATACCGCAAATGTTGGGCACTGTTTCCAGAGACCAAATCTAAAATAGATACCCTATGACGTGATCGCACTCCAATGAAGTTTCCTTAACCTTCATCTGTCGGACCCCATTCCCAGAGCCCAACTTCCGTATTCCTGAAACCTTGCGCTTACTACATTGCAGTGCTATATGCTGTTGTTCCATAAAAATGATGAGCGCACACTACCTAAACATCAAAATCACATACTGACTTGTTAATATCAATTATAGCTTAAAGCCTCACGTTCGTATAGAGGCAAGAATCACCTTAATCGGAGTTATATAACTCAAGATACACTCCAAAAACCTAAAAGAGTTCATACCTGAAACATGCTCTCTTAACCGACCCCTCACTTACTTTAATATAAACTTCCTTATTTCAACTCCAAATGATACCAAACTTTATGGAGTGGAAGGTATACGTCTTAGGAATCTATTGGTTCGAGTTTCACCTCAATTGAAGATAGGATGAGGGAATTATGCCCAAAAGGGTGGACTATGTTCATACCCAAAATCGAATTGAAACTGTCTTGGCGCGATTGCCATAACGTTTTATATAGATGTCAGATTAAGTTCGTTCTTATACCATTAGAAAAAATACATCAAGATATACAACTCTCATGAAGACCAAAAAACGAGATTCGGCTTCTAAATAAGTCAGAAATCACCATTTTCCCGTGGCTGTCAGTTAAACGGACACACATGTCCGTTTAACGGACACGTTCGGGTGGAAGTTTACCAATTGCTTCGAATTTGTCCGTTAAACGGACATGCAAGTCCGTTTAACGGACATGGGCAGGCGAAAGAGTGTTTTTGTACCCGAGGCTGTCCGTTTAACAGACATTCATGTCCGTTTAACGGACATCGAGTTTTCCAAAACTCTACATCTTCAACCCAACTTCAAAATCACTTGTAACTATCACATTTCAAAACTCATAACTTCTTATTCCTAGCTCCAATATGTGCATACTATACCTCCATGGAAAGATAACAAGATGAACTACAAATCTCATGAAGGATGAAAAAGTTAACTCCATCATTAATCGAGGTAAAAACTCATTCGAATGCACTGCTCTGACAATGTCCAATGAAACAGTGGAAAGACTACATGAACAGTAACTGATATAGGTTTTACCCCCATAAGTTTTTACACCTAACTCCAAATGAGACAAATCATACACCATTTGAAAGGTCTAATCTTAAGCAACAATCTTCAAGAAGATCTCTCAACTCAATTCAAACTTTAAGAGAGTCTAAAACACCAACAAAGGTTTGTCAAATTTTACCAAAAATTTGACAGCACCTCCTTTAAAAGTTCACTATCCAAACTTCAATTCAATTAAATCCAACTCAAGTACCTGCATCAAACCTCTATCTTCAATCTCTCACAACACACACCAATCCAAATATCCCAAAAGATCAACTTCAATAGCAACAACACACTCCTAGCATTCTAATCATATCCAAACTATAACACAATTACATTTCCCCCTTTCTTGTCAAATTCAAACCATACAATGATGCAATTGTTTTAAAAAATGCATGAATTGTACAAAATACATTAGAACTGAACATTCTTGCATTCATATGAAAATATGAGTTATTACAAGGCTTTAGAGGGCATTTTAAGCCACTACCTCGAATCCAAAATACAAACTTGCAAAAGCATCATTTGCCCAAAATGCATCTAAAGCATTGATTTACAAAAATTAACTTGAAATACAAAAATTATCCATTTCTGGAGCAATGCCTTTAAGCTCGATGGTCGATCTCGTGCTCCTCACCTGGAGATGGGACGGAGTTGGAGGGGGTGAGCTTACGCTCGTGGGTAACATGTTTATATTTATGCAAATAAGCTGAATTTATTTCATTATCCATATTGCTAGCAAATCTCTCATCAAACAATCATACAACTTTGCATTCATAAATTCATCAAGCTAAAAGCATAACTTTCATGATTCATACATCTATCATTCTTGCAAATACATGCTAACACATAAACACATAGCTAATGGTTCGGTAAGATAAGTCCACAATAACTAACGAACTACACAAGTGTAGTCGTATGCTGAGGAGTCCAAAAAGGAACATCTTTGCCACAATCAAGGCGGTAGTGAAGCCTATCTATGATCAACGTGCACGTGACTCTGTTGGGTGGACTTAATTACCCACATAACATGAATTCATGCATAAAAATCTGGACTTTTCTTGTCCACTGGCTGATTTCTGAAAATGGATTTTTCATGCATCCAAATAGCTGATTTTTGAAAAATGTATTTCATGCTTAACTCACATTTCATGATTTCACTAATATTCATGTTCATTCAATTCATGAACTTGTCAAGCAATATCAAGCAATGTCATATACTGTTCAAACTCTCACATAATGGCAATCATAAATCAATTTATACACAATCAAAACTCAATCAATGCTGATCCCAAGGTAGTTGGAAAACATTAATTTCATTAGTTGAGATAGTATTTAAAACTTACTAATATAAAGATAGAAATGAAACCCACCTTATATCTTGCTTAATCCTTGCTTAGGAGTGCTCTTCTCCTTGCTCTTCTCCTCTCTCTTGCTCTACTTCAAGAGAAACAAAAACCCATTTCAACATAACTTCAATTGAAAATCTACATAACCTCTTTCATGAAATTAACTTGAAAATCACTAAACCCACTTCATTTCTAAGCTTTCTACACCATAACCTAACTAAAAGCTAAGACTTGAAATCATGACTTACCTTGGTTCTTGACTCAACCAAAGAGTTTCTTGGTTCAAGGTGTAGCTTAGCTCTTCCTCTACACTTTTCCTTCTTGAACTTTCTTCAAACACTCACTTAATCTCTTGGAAACTCAAGACCTAGCCATGCTTTTTCCTTTTTCTTCTTCTCCCTTCTCCTTCCACGAATTCTCCCTCTTCTCCCTCTAATTTTCGAAATCTTCCTTCTCTTCTTCTACTAACCCACTTAATTCCTTCTCTTTTATACTACTCACTAACTCACTTAAGCCTATAGGCCTAAAGCCCAACTCACTTCTTCTTCCTTCCTTCTTATATTCTCTTTAAACTATTTAAGCCCTTTTATCTTTTAAGCCCATCTTATTCTCCTTTCCTTTCCTACCTCATTAAGGCCCAAATAACACATTTAATCTCATTAACTCACCACCTAACTCTTTAATGCTATCACATACTAATTAATGTCAACTCAATTAATGTTAACATAACTTACTCAATTAATCTAATCATGTTTAATTTTAAAATTTTTTTTTTGGGCTAACATTTCTCCCCCCTTAAGAAATTTCGTCCTCGAAATTCTTACCTAATTCATTGAAGAGGTGTGGATACTTCTCCTTCATTGCATCCAAAGGTTCCCACGTCGCCTCTTCAACTGCATGATTCCTTCAAAGGACTTTAACTAGCTGAATTGTCTTGTTCTTGAGAACTTTCTCCTTGCTATCCAGAATTGCCACTGGCATCTCCTCATAGCTCAGATCATCACTCAGTTGAACCTTCGAGGTCTGAATAATGTGAGAAGGATCTGATCTGTACCTTCTCAACATATAAACATGAAAAATATCATAGATCTGAGACAACTATGGAGGCAATGCCAACCTGTAAGCTAACGGTCTGATCCTCTCTAGAATCTCATACGGACCCACATACCGAGGACTTAACTTGCCTTTCTTGCTAAACCTCATGACTCCCTTCCATGGAGACGTCTTCAGGAATACTTTGTCACCTATTGCATACTCCATCTCCTTCCTGTGAGCATCTGCATAACTCTTCATTCTATCCTGAGCTGCCTTAAGCCGCTGCTTGATCAAACTAACCTTATCCATTGTCATCTGAACCAATTCTGGTCCTACCAGTTTCCTTTCACCCTCTTCATCCCAACATATTGGAGTCCTGCATCTCCTGCCATACAGCGCTTCATAAAGAGCCATCTGAATGCTCGAATGGTACGAATTGTTCTAGGCAAATTCGACCAACGACAAATGTTCATCCCATGCTCCTTTGAAGTCCATGACATACGCTCTGAGCATTCCCTCTAAGGTTTGAATGGTCCTCTCAGACTGACCATCCGTCTGAAGATGAAATGCTGTGCTGAAACTCAACTTAGTCCCTAGAGCTTCCTACAAACTACTCCAGAATCTCGACGTAAATCGAGGATCCCTGTCGGATACTATAGAATCTGGAACTCCATGCAACCTCACTACCTCATCAATGTATTTCCTTTCTAACACCTACAACGAATCTGTCTGCTTAATTGCCAGAAAATGGGCTGACTTGGTTAACCGATCTACAATAACCCATATGGCATCATGCTTCCTACTAGTTCTGGGTAAACCCATCAGAAAATCCATAGTGATCCTTTGCCACTTCCATTCAGGAATGGACAATGGCCTTAACATGCCTGAGGGTGCCTGGTGTTCAGCCTTGACTTGCTGACACACTAGACATCTGCTCACATACTCTGCTACATCCCTCTTCATGCCTTTCCACCATAAATGCTCCTTCAAATCCCCGTACATCTTGGTGCTGCCTGGGTGCATGGAATAAGGCGCGTTATGTGCCTCATCCAAGATCTCATCCTTGACTTCCTTAACATTCAGAATACACAATCTGCTTTTCCACCAGAAATGCTCCTTCAAATCCCTGTACATCTTGGTGCGGCCTGGGTGCATGGAATAAGGCGCGTTATGTGCCTCATCCAAGATCTCATCCTTCACTTCCTTAACATTCGGAATACACAATCTGCTTCCGACTACCATAAGTCCGTCATCTCTCACTATCACTTCAAACTGCTTGCCATTCTGGATTTCCTCACGAAGCTTACTCAATTCTGCATCCTGCTCCTGCAACTCCTTGACTTTCTCTCTAAGTATTGGCCTCACCCTGAATTGAGCAAGAATGCATTCTGGCTTATCCTGCTTCAACCGTATCTTAAGCTTAGCCATCTGTTCCAACAAAGGCAAGTAAACTGCCTGGATATGAGCTATGGATGACTTCCTACTCAATGCATCCGCTACTACATTTTCCTTGCCTGGATGGTACTCAATCATCAAATCATAGTCCTTAAGTAACTCAATCCACCTTCTCTGCCTCAAATTTAGCTCTTTCTGGCTCAGTAAATACTTAAGACTCTTGTGATCCGTGAAGATCCTAGTCTGCACCCCATACAAATAATGTCTCCAAGTTTTCAGGGCGAAAATTACTGCTACTAGCTCTAAATCATGAGTAGGATAATTCAACTCATATGGCTTCAACTGCCGTGAAGCATAGGCTATCACTCTATCGTTCTGCATTAACACACAACTTAAGCCTTTTCTCGAAGCATCACTGTACACTGTATACCCCTGATCTCCATTGGGTAGGATTAGGATTGGAGCGCTCGTTAATCTATGCTTGAGTTCCTCAAAACTCTTCTAACATTTTTCTCTCCAGATAAACTGCTGATTCTTCCTCAACAATTTAGTTATCGGCGCAGCTATCATGGAGAATCCCTCCACAAACCTCCTGTGATAACCTGCCAGGCCTAGAAAACTCCGTACCTCTTTTACTGTCTTAGGCTCTTGCCAATTAACCACTGCTTCTACTTTTCTCGGATCAACATGGATCCCTCTGCTGGAGATCACATGTCTAAGGAAAACCACTTCATGCAGCCAAAATTCACACTTGCTGAATTTGGCATATAGCTCTCTTTCCCTTAATCTTTGCAACACTATTCTGAGATGCTCTGCATGTTCCCCTTCATCCTTGGAATAGACCAGAATGTCATCGATAAATACTATGACAAACTGATCTAAAAACTCCTGAAAACCCTGTTTATAAGGTCCATGAATGCAGCTGGAGCATTGGTCTGTCCGAATGGCATGACCCTAAACTCATAGTGCCCGTAATGGGTCCTGAAAGCCGTTTTGCTAACATCAGACTCCCTGATTCGGAGTTGATGATAACCTGACCTGAGATCTATCTTCGAAAAGACTCATGCTCTCTGCAGCTGATCAAACATATCATCTATCTTGGGCAGAGGATACTTGTTCTTAATCGTCACCTTGTTGAGTTTCCTGTAATCAATACACATCTGCCACGTTCCATCCTTCTTCTTAACAAATAGAACTGGCGCTCCCCAAGGTGATGAACTTGGCCTGATAAACTGCTTTTCTAATAATTCCTGCAATTGCTCCTTAAGCTCCCTCAACTCAGCTAGAGCCATCCGATATGGTGGTATTAAAATGGCCGCGGTTCCGGGAATCAAGTCAATTGCAAACTCAATTTCCCTCACCGTCGGCAAACCTGGTAACTCTTCTGGAAATACTTCTGGGAACTCCCTCACTATAGGGTAATCCTCCAACCTTCCTACTTTCACCTCTGGATCCACCACATGTTCCAAAAAGGCCTCACCTCCCTGGCCCATCATCCTGTCAGCTAGCAAAGCTGAAATGATCCTCGGTGCTGGCATCTTCCTGTCCCCCTTGAAGACCACTTTCTCTCCATTTCCCGTGTCAAACTCCACTTCCTTACACTACAATCTAACTTTGCCCATTTCTTTCCATGGCATCCATACCTAGTATGACATCTAGTCCCTTTAGGTCTAGAGGTAGCAAATCTACTACCAATCTAGCACCATCGATACTGAGCTCGCACTTCTTGTAGACTAAACTGATCACCACCTTACTCCCTAAAGGAGTACTAACGACCAGAAAATTATCCATAATTTGAGATTCACAACATGCATATTCGGACTTGAGGACACAAATAAATGTGTAGAGCCAAGATCAATCGTAACATAAATCGCTGAATTAAATAATTGAGCCATACAGTCCACAACTCGGGAGCAACAAGGCTTCTTCCCTGGTCATGACAAATACTCTAGCTGGTGCCTGACCCTGTGCCCTTGGCCTCCCTGCAGGATTTGCCTTCCTCACAGCCTCTGAATCGCCTACTTCAGAATCGTCCGTTCTCGCTGTTTTCGTCACTCTGGACTTGAAATTGAGAGCCCTCTTGCCTTGACCTCTGAGGAAAATCTCTCATCATGTGCCCCTTCTCTCCACATTGGAAACAACCACCAAACCCCCTGAGACACTTCCCCGGATGAAACTTCCCACATTGACCACACTGAGGGTTTGTATACTTGCCTTTCCATGTCTTCCCCGGGCCTCCCACACTAGAGACACCTTAGAAACCGCCTTGATCACTGGCTCTTGGCAGACCACTATTGCCCATACCACCTTGAGAATGAAAAGTCCCGGTGCTCCTTTCAGTCTTTGGAGCACTCACTCCCTTCCCGGAAGATCGCTCCCGGTCTTCCTCTTTACATTTACCTCGACTTGATGTTCTCCAACTTTTCTCGCTGGAGAGCAAGATCTACCAACCATCGGTAATCATGGAAATTATGGATCAGCACCTTCTCCCCGATCCCTAAGTGCAATCCACTCTCAAACTCATGCACTTTATCCTCTTCATCACCACAATGTTTGTCAGATACCGTGACATACCGAGTGAACTTCAGCTCATACTCACTCACGCTCAGCTCCCTCTCTGTGAGGCTCAAAAACTACCTGGCCTTCTCCTGGACGTAAACCCTCGAGAAGTACTTCTTCCTAATACTTCCAAACTCCCTCCATGTCAAGACTGGAGGTCTTGCTGATCAGGGCACTGACTCCCACCAAAGGCGATCCCCTGCAATAAACTAGCTGCATATTCTAACCTCTCCTCATCTGAGCACTTCATCTGATTCAGGACCCTCTCGGTCCGCTTCAGCCATGCTTCAGCTTCCTCGGGATTAGTAGTCCCGCTGAAATCGACAGTCCCATACTTCCGGAGCTTGTCATACTGCCCGCTCCGATCTGCTGAAGTTGGCATCTGAGTTTGCATTCCTTGGCCCATGACATAAGTGAAAGCCTGGGCGAAGGCCTGAAAGAACTGGGGATCTACTGGATTTACTTGAGGCATAGGAGGGGGCTGGAGAGGCACTTCATGCTGCACACTTGGTGCCTCTGAATATGAAACATGGATGGTCCCTGCATCCTGGAGAATGTGGGATTCATCCGTACTTCCCCGCTAAGAGCCTGATCGAGATTGAGCTCCTCGAGTTCTTCTTCGAGGCGACATATTACTCCTTTAAATGAAAACCATTTCAAATCCTTAACTCATGCTTTGTGAAACCAGTTCAAATCATGTAAAACAATTCAAAACCAATAATGCATGTACTGTATTTTAAACAATGCATAGGGTTCATGTAACATGATGCATGCTGACTCTACCCTTGAGGCTACCCACTAAGGTTCCTAGGAAATCATAAACCTAGGGCTGCTCTGATACCACAAAAAGTCGGACCCCGTTCCCAGAGCTCAACTTCCGTATTCCTGAAACCTTGCACTTACTACATTGCAGTGCTATATGTTGTTGTTCCATAAAAATGATGAACGCACATTACATAAACATCAAAATCACATACTAAATTGTTAATATCAATTATAGCTTAAAGCCTCACGTTTGTATAAAGGCAAGAATCACCTTAATCGGAGTTATATAACTCAAGATACACTCCAAAAACCTAAAAGAGTTCATACCTGAAACATGCTCTCTTAACCGACCCCTCACTTACTTTAATGTAAACTTCCTTATTTCAACTCTAAATGATACGAAACTTTATGGAGTGGAAGTTATATGTCTTATGAATCTATTGGTTCAAGTCTCACCTCAATTGAAGGTCGGATGAGGGAATTATGCCCAAAAGGGTGGACTATGTTCATACCCAAAATCGAATTGAAACTGTCTTGGCGTGATTGTCATAACTTTTTATATAGATGTCGGATTAAGTTCGTTCTTAGACCATTAGAAAGAAGACATCTAGATATAAAACTCTCATGAATACCAGAAAACGATATTCTGCTTCTAAATAAGTCATAAATCACCATTTTCCCGTGGCTATCCGTTAAACGGACACACATGTCCGTTTAACGGACACGTTCGGGTGGAAGTGTACCAATTGCTTCGAATTTGTCCGTTAAACGGACATGCAAGTCCGTTTAACGGACAAGGGCAGCCGAAAGAGTGTTTTTGTACCCGAGGCTGTCCGTTTAACGGACATTCATGTCCGTTTAACAGACATCGAGTTTTCCAAAACTCCACATCTTCAACCCAACTTTAAAATCACTTGTAACTATCACCTTTCAAAACTCATAACTTCTTATTCCTAGCTCCAATATGTGCATACTATACCTCCATGGAAAGATAACAAGATGAACTACAAATCTCATGAAGGATGCAAAAGTTAACTCCATCATTTATCGAGGTAAAAACTCATTCGAATGCAATGCTCTGACAATATCCAATGAAACAGTGGAAACACTACATGAACAGTAACTGATATAGGTTTTACCCCCATAAGTTTTTACTGTTGGACCAATGGTGGTTGAAAAATTAAATCCCTTTATGTTTTGATAATAATAAAATATCTAGAAATAGTTAAGAAATTATTTCAGGTATTATTCAATGAAAGGATTGAGCAAATCAAGATGAGCAAGTGTCTAATCAATGAGGAATCAAGTTGGGAGTTATCTTCTAAGTAAAAATGGCATAAAGCTTAAGGATTATAAAGGATTTGGTAATAGAAGTCGACTTACATCAAGGTCTGAATATAACAAGTTAACTAGAGCAGTACAAGTCGACTTATATATGAAGATGTATTAAGATAAGTCACCTTATAACACACAAGTCGACTTATCGAAGACAACAAGTCGACTTATGCATTCGACAAGTCGACTTATGAATGCACAGATTCAACTCCAACGGTCCAATTTGCTTAAAATGCAATGGAGATTATCAAGGAACGGCTATATCCAATTAAGCAACGGCTAGAAGAGCTCCAACAGCTATATTTCTTCAAGTATAAATAGAGGATGATGGAAGAAGAGTATATACAAGTTTTACAAGTCTAAATACTCTTATATTGCTTCAAATTGCTCACTATTGCTCTTATTTTGCTACAAATTGTATTGAGCATTTGTTCTTCAATCTTTGTATTGTTTTGTTACAATTTGAGTGACGAGTGAAAAGGTCACTTGAGGTAGGATTTGTGTCGGAAGACAAATCGAGTGTAAAAGGTTACTTGAGCCGGAGTTCAAGTGGCATTATAAAAAGTTCACACTCAACTACAAAGTGTGCAATAAAGTAGTTGGCAAAATCGTAAGTGGGAGCTTAGGTAGAGGACGTAGGTCTTAGCACTGAACCTCTATAAAAACAAGTGTTTGATCTTCTTCCCTACACTTTTCAATTAAGTTTATCTAAATTGTTTTTGTGTGTTTTAACTTCTGATTTTCTTGTAGAAATTTTCAAAGAATTTTTAAGATCTATTCAACCCCCCCTTCTAGATCACTTACAATTGGTATCAGAGCAGAAGTATCTGGGATGGCACACAACAACCTAGCGGAAGAAGGTAACACTAATAACCGTCCTCCCTTATTTAATGGCTCTAACTATTCATCATGGAAAATCCTATGAAGTATCATATTATAGCGAGGAGCTGAATCTCGAAGATCATTATCTTGGACTTCAAGCCCTCTAAAAGAAAATGGTGAGTTGAAAATGAGTGGAGTATGATGATAACGATTGGAGGCAAGCGTACATCAACGCCAAAGCTATAAAGCTGATATATTGTGCATTAATGGTTGAGGAAAGAAATCGGGTAAATTCTTGCACCACTGCCAAGGAAATGTGAGAGAGACTTCGAATTACTCATGAAGGAACAAATCAAGTCAGGGAGACAAAAATCAACATGCTTCTTCACGACTACGAGATGTTCGTCATGAAAGAAGGTGAGTCAATTTCTACAATGTCAACCGCTTTGCAGAAATCATAAATGGATTAGGCAACACAGGAAAGCACATGACGGATAGCGAGAAAGTGAAGAAGATTCTTCGTTCACTTTGCCAAGGAATGGGATTCTCAAGTCACCGCAATTATGGAGTCAAAGGATCTCAACCATCTGGAATTCAACGCTTTGGTGGGATCACTCATCAACTATGAGATTATTCTCAAATCCAGAGGAGGTAGAGGTAAGCCTAAAAAATCTATTGCTTTTAAAGCTAACACTTCTTTTGTTGATGAAAGTGATGAGGAATTAGATGAAGACGAGGAAGACAAAGAAATTGCTATGTACGCTAGAAATTTAAGGAAGTTTAAGGGACTTCTCAAAAATCGAAGGAAAGAATTAAATGGCAAAAAACAGGTAGAAAGGAAGAGGTTTGGCGCGGAAAGAAAATCAAAAGGCTATGACGAAAAGAAAGGCAACGAAGAATGTTGGAGATGTGGAAAGCGGGACATCTCGCAAGAGAATGCAAAGCTCATCATCAACATCAAACTTTCGGAAAAATGACAAATCGACAAAGGTAAAGGAAAACTAGCCTGGTGGCAACTTGGAGTGATGAAGAGGATACATATCAAAGTGATGATGAAAACAACCTGGCACTTATGGCAAAAGTGATGATGAAAATGAGGTAAATTTCAATGACCAAGATTTAAGAGATTCTTTTGATGCTTTGCAAGTGATTTTGAAGAAGCCATTGAGATTAACAAAAAATTAAGAAAGAAAATACGTGAATTGGTTGCTGAAAATAGTGCCTTACATGAAACGATTGATGATTTAGATAGTCCGAAAGAAGATCATTCTGCATGTCTTATTGAAAAAGAAAATCTTATTTGTGAGCTTAATAGACTTAGAAAAGAATTTTCATATGTGGTTGGAAAATTCGCAAATGGAAACGAACAGTTTGAAAAATTGCTATCGCTACAAAGATATTCCATTTCTAAACATGGATTAGGTTATGATCCTTTTGATAGAGATTGTTCTTTAATTTCCAAATTTACTAAGGATGGAAATATCGCTCAATGTGCTAGATGTTTGAAAGATGGTCACATAGAAATTGCCTGCAAGAGTACTAGAAGATGTGTTAAGATTAAGAAAATTTGGGTTATTAAAGGCACAACACCACCTAATGTGGTTTATATGGCTAACCAATATGGAACCAAAATGGCTTGGGTACCTATAAGAAGAAAGAACGTTGATATTGTAGGTACAAGCCAGGGATGAAAGGCCGTCAAGCACTTGGTACATCGACAGCGGATGTTCGAGACACATGAGTTAGGACAAGAACCTTTTTGCAGAAATCAAACCAAAAAATCAAGGTTATGTCACCTTCGGAGACAACAACAAAGGTAAGGTCATTGGAATTGGTAAAGTGGGTAAGGAATCTTTGCCAACCATTGACAATATTTTGCTAGTTGATGGGTTGAAACATAACCTGCTAAGTGTGTCTCAACTTTGTGATATGAATTATATTGTATCATTTGAATCATCACATTGCCTAGTTAAGAAGGATGATCATGTTGCCTTTATTGGTTTGAGACATGGGAACACATACATTGTTGATTTGCATGATGATAGTTCATTCAATGAAAAATTCCTGGTGACACTAGAAGAAAATGCATTTTTATGGCATAGAAAATTAGGACATGCACCATTGCCTTTAATTTCTAAGCTCTCAAAGAATGACATTGTAAGAGGTTTGCCTAAGATTAAATTTGTTAAAGATCATTTGTGTGAGTCCTGTTTGAAAGGCAAACATGTTAGAGAATCTTTCAAACCAAAGAAAAAAATTTGCACATCTAGAATTCTTGAACTTGTGCATATGGATTTGATTGGACCTTCTAGGCATGCTAGTCTTAGTGAAAAATTATATGTACTTGTGATTGTAGATGATTTCTCTAGATTTACTTGGGTAAGATTTCTTGCGAATAAAAATGATGCCGTTAATGAATTTACCAAGTGGTGTAGATTGGTTCAAAATGAGAAAAATTTGTCTATCGTTGCAATTAGAACCGATCATGGAGGAGAATTCGAATGTGAACCTTTCGAAAGTCTTTGCGACAAATACGGAATGGAACATAATTTCTTGACACCAAGGATTCCGCAACAAAATGGTGTAGTAGAAAGGAAAAATCGCTCACTTGAAGAAATGAGCAGGACTATGCTAAATGAGTACAATCTTCCTAAATCATTTTGGGCAGAGGCAGTCAACACCACTTGCTACGTCATCAACCGGGTGCACTTACGAAGAGACAAAAATAAGACACCTTACGAGCTATGGAAAGGTAAGAAACCTAATATCTCTTATTTTCATCCTTTTGGTTGTAAAGTTTTTATTCATAATAATGGAAAGAGCAATTTAGGAAAATTCGACTCTAAATCCGATATTGGTGTATTTATTGGTTATTCTCAAACTAATAAGGCTTTTAGAGTTTATAATAATAGGACTAAATGTGTTGAAGAAAGTATTCATGTCAAATTTGATGAAATAATTTCACCCCCGAGAAAGGTTTGTTTTGATGATGATGCAGGAAGTTTAGGTAATAAAGTTGAAGAAATTGAATCCAAGATTGAGGAATTGAAGCTAGACGAAGAAAAACATGTACCCGACATTAAATCATGGGCAAAAGCAAAGAATCATCCTATGGAGCAAGTCATTGGAGATTTAAATGTTGGTGTAAGAACTAGGAGAAATATCTATGAGAATATGAGTAATTCAGCTTTCATTTCGTTGGTAGAACCCAAGAATATAGAAGAAGCACTTAAAGATGAAAACTGGCTTTTAGCTATGCAAGAGGAGCTTAATCAGTTCAAGCGAAATGATGTTTGGGATTTGGTAGCTCCACCAGAGAACAAGACCATCATTGGAGTCAAATGGGTAAATCGGATAAAGTATGATGAGAATGGTGAAGCGGTTAAAAATAAATCAAGGCTAGTGGCTTAAGGATTTTATCAAGAAGAAGGCCTTGATTACAATGAGACATATGCTCCTGTGGCTCGTTTGGAGGCAATTAGGCTACTATGTGCATTCGCGTCTCATAAAAGGATCAAATTAAATCAAATGGACGTCAAGAGCGCATTTCTAAATGGGTATATTCAAGAGGAAGTCTATGTCAAACAACCGCCGGGATTTGAAGATCATGAGCATCTGGATTACGTCTACAAACTCAAAAAGGCACTTTATGGACTAAAGCAAGCACCTAGAGCATGGTATGAGAGGTTAAGTACTTTTCTAACTCAGCATGGATATGTTCGTGGTAAGATAGATAATACTTTGTTTATTAAACATGTTGGTAATGATATGCTTATTTGTCAAATTTATGTTGATGACATTGTGTTTGGTGCCACTAATGAATTTTTGTGCAAAAAATTTAGTGATTTAATGCAAGGTGAGTTTGAAATGAGTATGATGGGAGAACTCAAGTTCTTTTTTGGATTGCAAATCAAGCAACACAAAAATGGCATTTTCATCCACCAATCGAAGTATACCAAGGAACTTCTTAAGAAGTTTAAAATGGATGGATGCAAAGTGGCAGCAACACCAATGGCGACAAATCTGGTCTTGGAAAAACATGAAAATGAAGAAGACGTTGATCAAAAACTCTATAGAGGTATGATCGGCTCTCTTTTGTATTTAACTGCTTCTAAACCTGATATAATGTTTGTCACATGTCCTTGTGCTAGATTTCAATCTTGTCCTAAGATTTCTCATTTGAGTGCTTGTAAAAGAATTTTTAGATATTTGAGTAGAACTATTAATCATGGTTTATGGTATCCTAGTTGTGATTCATTTGATTTGTATGCTTATAGTGATCTTGATCATGGTGGTCGTAGAATTGATAGGAAAAGCACTAGTGGCTTGTGCCATTTCTTAGATCATCTTTGATATCTTGGGCTAGTAAAAGCAAGTTAGTGTAGCCATTTCCACTGCTGAATCTGAATATGTAGCAGCTGGGAGTGCTTGTGCCCAAGTTCTTTGGATTAAACATCAATTGCTTGATTATAGTATTGTGGTTAAAAATATTCCTATTTATTGTGATAATACCAGTGCAATTTGTTTGAGTAAAAATCCTATATTGCATAGTAAAACAAAGCATATAGAAATTAGACATCATTTTATCCGTGATCATTGTTTAAAAGGTGACATTTGCTTGAAGCATGTTTCTACTAGTGATCAATTAGCTGACATTTTTACTAAACCTCTTAAGGAAGATGTGTTTGTGAATATTAAATTGAGACTAGGCATGCGTGATTTAAATTCATTTGGTTGAATTTATGTTTGGCTATATTCATATATCAAATGGTCAAAATTTGAGGCATTTGTGCAATCACATTCGAAGATACATTCATCGTGTTGCTTACTTGGGCTGATTTAAGTGAATTATTCGGAGTTTTGGACACACTTTTATGTCTGGACCATCAGCATTTCGACTTATGTTTGTTTGCTTTATGTTGTTTTCTGTGTTTTATGTGTTTGTTGGGTTGACATTTTCTTTTAATGAATATCATTTATGTTTGATGTTATGTTTGGTGTTACATTTCATTAATCTTCATTTGTTTTTCTAATTAATTTTTGATTATGACAAAAAGGGGGAGTAAGATTGAAATTGCTATTTGATTAAGGGGGAGTGAACATTTTATTGATTTGCAATTTTATTGAATTCTATTCTAATCATTGATTTATGAATTAAGGGGGAGTTAACCTAACCAATCAAGACAGGGGAAACCTTGATCAAATTTTATGTCTTTCAATTTTCTTGTCAATTTCTAAATATTTTGTCATTATCAAAAGGGGAGATTGTTGGACCAATGGTGGTTGAAAAATTAAATCCTTTATGTTTTGATAATAATAAAATATCTAGAAATAGTTAAGAAATTATTTCGTATTATTCAATGAAAGGATTGAGCAAATCAAGATGAGCAAGTGTCTAATCAATGAGGAATCAAGTTAGGAGTTATCTTCTAAGTAAAAATGGCATAAAGCTTAAGGATTATAAAGGATTTGGTAATACAAGTCGACTTACATCAAGGTCTGAATATAACAAGTTAACTAGAGCAGTACAAGTCGACTTATATATGAAGATGTATTAAGACAAGTCGCCTTATATATGAAGATGTATTAAGACAAGTCACCTTATAACACACAAGTCGACTTATCGAAGACAACAAGTCGACTTATGCATTCAACAAGTCGACTTATGAATGCACAGATTCAGCTCCAACGGTCCAATTTGCTAAAAATGGAATGGAGATTATCAAGGAACGGCTATATCCAATTAAGCAACGGCTAGAAGAGCTCCAATAGCTATATTTCTTCAAGTATAAATAGAGGATGATGGAAGAAGAGTATATACAAGTTCTACAAGTCTAAATACTCTTATATTGCTTCAAATTGCTCCTATTTTGCTACAAATTGTATTGAGCATTTGTTCTTCAATCTTTGTATTGTTTTGTTACAATTTGAGTGACGAGTGAAAAGGTCACGTGAGGTAGGATTTGTGCCGGAAGACAAATCGAGTGTAAATGGTTACTTGAGCCGGAGTTCAAGTGGCGTTGTAAAAAGTTCACACTCAACTACAAAGTGTGCAATAAAGTGGTTGGCAAAATCATAAGTGGTAGCTTAGGTAGAGAACGTAGGTCTTAGCACCGAACCTCTATAAAAACAAGTGTTTGATCTTCTTCCCTACACTTTTCAATTAAGTTTATCTAAATTGTTTTTGTGTGTTTTAACTTCTGATTTTCTTGTAGAAATTTTCAAAGAATTTTTAAGATCTATTCAACCCCCCCTTCTAGATCACTTACATTTACACCTAACTCCAAATGAGACAAATCATACACCATTTGAAAGGTCTAATCTTAAGCAACAATCTTCAAGAAGATCTCTCAACTCAATTCAAACTCTAAGAGAGTCTAAATCACCAACAAAGGTTTGTCAAATTTTACCAAAAATTTGACAGCACCTCCTTTAAAAGTTCACTATCCAAACTTCAATTCAATTAAATCCAACTCAAGTACCTGCATCAAACCTCTATCTTCAATCTCTCACAACACACACCAATCCAAATATCCCAAAAGATCAACTTCAATAGCAACAACACACTCCTAGCATTCTAATCATATCCAAACTATAACACAATTACATTTCCCCCTTTCTTGTCAAATTCAAACCATACAATGATGCAATTGTTTTAAAACATGCATGGATTGTACAAAATACATTAGAACTGAACATTCTTGCATTCATATGAAAATATGAGTTATTACAAGGCTTTAGAGGGCATTTTAAGCCAATACCTCGAATCTAAAATACAAACTTGCAAAAGCATCATTTGCCCAAAATGCATCTAAAGCATTGATTTACAAAAATTAACTTGAAATACAAAAATTATCCATTTCTGGAGCAATGACTTTAAGCTCGATGGTCGATCTCGTGCTCCTCACCTGGAGATGGGATGGATTTGGAGGGGGTGAGCTTACGCTCGTGGGTAACATGTTTATATTTATGCAAATAAGCTGAATTTATTTCATTATCCATATTGCTAGCAAATCTCTCATCAAACAATCATACAACTTTGCATTCATAAATTCATCAAGCTAAAAGCATAACTTTCATGATTCATGCATCTATCATTCTTGCAAATACATGCTAACACATAAACACATAGCTAATGGTTCAGTAAGATAAGTCCATTAATAATCGATTTAACTACACAAGTGTAGTCTTATGCTGAGGAGTCCAAAAAGGAACATCCTTGCCACAATCGGGCAGGCGGGCGAAGCCTATACTGGTCAACGTGCACGTGACTCTGCTGGGTGGACTTAATTACCCACATAACATGAATTCATGCATCAAAATATGGAATTTTCTTGTCCACTGGCTGATTTCTGAAAATGGATTTTTCATGCATCCAAATAGCTGATTTTTGAAAAATGTATTTCATGCTTAACTCACATTTCATGATTTCACTAATATTCATGTTCATTCAATTCATGAACTTGTCAAGCAATATCAAGCAATGTCATATACTGTTCAAACTCTCACATAATGGCAATCATAAATCAATTTATACACAATCAAAGCTCAATCAATGCTGATCCCAAGGTAGTTGGAAAACATTAATTTCATTAGTTGAGATAGTATTTAAAACTTACTAACATAAAGATAAAAATGAAACCCACCTTATATCTTGCTTAATCCTTGCTTAGGAGTGCTCTTCTCCTCTCTCTTGCTCTACTTCAAGTGAAACAAAAACCCATTTCAACATAACTTCAATTGAAAATCTACATAACCTCTTTCATGAAATTAACTTGAAAATCACTAAACCCACTTCATTTCTAAGCTTTCTACACCATAACCTAACTAAAAGCTAACACTTGAAATCATGACTTACCTTGGTTCTTGACTCAACCAAAGAGTTTCTTGGTTCAAGGTGTAGCTTAGCTCTTCCTCTACACTTTTCCTTCTTGAACTTTCTTCAAACACTCACTTAATCTCTTGGAAACTCAAGACCTAGCCAAGCTTTTTCCTTTTTCTTCTTCTCCCTCCTCCTTCCACGAAGTCTCCCTCTTCTCCCTCTATTTTTCGAAATCTTCCTTCTCTTCTTCTACTAACCCACTTAATTCCTTCTCTTTTATACTACTCACTAACTCACTTAAGCCTATAGGCCTAAAGCCCAACTCACTTCTTCTTCCTTCCTTCTTATATTCTCTTTAAACTACTTAAGCCCTTTTATCTTTTAAGCCCATCTTATTCTCCTTTCCTTTCCTACCTCACTAAGGCCCAACTAACAGATTTAATCTCATTAACTCACCACCTAACTCTTTAATGCTATCACATACTAATTAATGTCAACTCAATTAATGCTAACATAACTTACTCAATTAATCTAATCATGCTTAATTTTTTTAAAAAAATTTTGGGGCTAACATCATCGATTCATCTTCTTGCTTTGATACCACTAATGTTGGGACCCGTTTTCGGAGCCCAACCCTTGGAATCATAAAGCGTATACTCAGAATTTTTCGTCACCTAGAGATGGGAATGAAAGGGGGTGAGCTTTACAACTCGTGGGTAACACGTTTATAGTCAATAACAAACAAAACCATTGAAATTATTCCTTTTTCATAGAAAATTCTTATTAAATCATAAAACACATAGTTCTCAAATTCTCAAATAAATTCACAATTCTAGTTCAAAACTCGTAATTTAAAACCTCGTCACATAAGCATTTCATAAACAATTAGCCATCAAAGCATAACATTCAATTATGCATCATTCATAACAAATTGAATATGCAATGCACAATAAATGGCTCGAGAGTTCCGTGGAACAAAACGGACAAACTGAAGTTTAAACCGTTAACAAAATGAGTCCATTTTCGGATATCGTGGGCCACAAGTGGGCAGTCGGGGAAAGGCTTTACGTCGATGTGCACGTGACTACGAAACATTACTCTCTTGCCCAAACAAAAGCACATAATCAATGCTCCCAATCATTTTTTATTATTAAAACGAAATGCTTTCAAACTTTTCATGTTCTTTTTCTTCTTTCCATTCAAATCAAAATGTCATGTCACAATTCAATAACATAAAATAATCATATATCACAATGCATTTTTTGCATATTCACAACAATTCAAATCCAATCAATTTAGCATATACACAAATATAAACAAATTCTTAAAATCATTGAGAAGCAATATATGCACATTAACATAGTAATTGAAATCGTTTCATTCTTTTGATTTGGAAAAACTTTAATAGTTCATTGTTCAATTTTAAACATGAAACCCACCTTATTTCCTTGCTTAATACTTGTTGAAAAGCCTCTACTCTCTTTTCTCCTCTTTCCTCTTTTGATTTCCTTCATCAAAGTAAAATTTTCAAATCAATAGGAATCCAAAATTGAGACGACCCATAACACATAATCACAAAATTGATCTTAGAAAACTTAAACCCATTCTTTTCTTAAGCTATCTAAACCAAACCCTTTTCATAAATCCAACAAATCAATCATGCCCTTACCTTGATCATTCACCAAATGAGGACTTTCTTGGCTCACATGGAAGCTCTAATCTTCTTCCACCTTTTTCCTTCTTGAATCAACTCAAAATCCATCTTGAAAACAAAAAAAAATCAAGACCTAGCTTCTTTTTTTTTCTTCTTTCTCTCCACCGAACCTCTAACTCTTTTCTCTCTTTTCTTGTTCTTTTCTTCCTATTTTCGTTCTTGCTTCCTTCTTTTAAAAACCAAAACCCTTCTTATTACAATTATGCCATTAATGAGTGAATAATGTCCAAAATACCCTTACATGTAAGCCTTATAACCTTAATGCTTAAGTGTTCTTCCCAAAATGCCCTCATACATTCACACTCTTGCTACTTAATTCAACTAATCCATATTTTAAAATCCAAACAACACCAACATAATAAAAACTCCAAATAAAAATAATTAATCTAGTAAGACCTCAAAATTATTTAAAATCATGCTTAACTTCTTCCAAAAAAAACAAGACCTTATTCTAATCATGCAACTGAAGGAATTTGATAACACTTCCTTCTATAGAATTGTTTCTCATTGTATCAATTTTCCAAAGACATCAAAATCATTCAATTTGATGCAATAGTCCAAAAGTTATACCCCAAACCTTTTCGGACTGTTCTTATACCAAAACATTATCCTGCGCTTGACTTCCATCCGAAAATTGACACTCTTAGGTGTAAGCGATCTAGAAGGGGGGCTGAATAGATCTTTAAGCTTTTTGTAATTTTCTACAATAAAATCAGAAGTTAATTCACTCAAAAATAATTTAATCAAATCTAAATATAAAGAGTAGGGAAGAAGAACAAACACTGTTTTTATAGAGGTTCGGTGCTAAGACCTACGTCCTCTACCTAAGCTCCCACTTAGGATTTTGCAAACCACTTTATTGCACACTTTGTAGTTTAGTGTGAACTTTTTACAATACCACTTGATTTTTGGCTCAAGCTACCTTTACAAACGATTTGTTTTCCGGCACATCCTACTTCACAAGTGACCTTTTCACTCGTCACTCAAATGTAAGAGAAAATGAGATATAGTTGAAAGAATAAGTGCTCAATACAATTGTATAACAAGATAAGAACAATAATGAGCAATTTTGGAGCAATAGAAGAGTATTTTCACTTGTGGAACTTCAGCTCATTCTCCTTTGATCATCCACTCTTATATTTAGAAGAAAATAATTGTTGGAACATATTCTAGCCGTTGCATAATTGATATGACCATTCCTTGATGTTCTCCTTTCCATTTATGGCTAATTGACTTTGTCAGAATCAGTTCGCTGTACTCATAAGTCGACTTGTTGTGGATTGTAAGTCGACTTGTCCCAACGTTTTTCGTAAAATTTTATCTCCGCTCTTCTATAAGTCGACTTATGCTGTGTAAGTCGACTTGTGTCCTTAGATAAGTTAACTTATGGACTATTAGTCGACTTGTGTTGACAGATCTTCATGTATTGGTCGACTTATGATGTTCTAGTTGACTTATGTTGTTCGGATCTTTATATATAAGTTGACTTATGATGTGCTAGTCGACTTATGTAGGCTTCAACGGTAATATCCATTCAAATCTTCTATAATCTTCATTATTAATGTCTCTTGTACTTATAAGGAAGCTTCCATCTTAAGTCCTCAATGATTAATCACTTGCCCATCTTGATTTGCATAATAATAATCCCAAAATACCTGAAATAATTTCTTAACTAATTCTATATATTTTATTATTATCAAAACATAAAGGAATTTAATTTGTTAACCACCATTGGTCCAACAATCTCCCCCTTTTTGATAATGAAAAAATATTTAGAAATTGAAAAGAAATTTGAAAAACAAGAAACTTGATCAAGGTTTTTAATCCCTTGTGTCGATGGTTAGTATGTCTCCCCCTTAATTAATAAACCAATGAATTTAATAGAAATCAAGATAGTCTCAAAACACACTCCACTTTAATCAAATGATGTGACTAAAGGATATCAAATATCAATTTCCAATATTACTTGTAGCGCCCCCTTACCGTAGGATATACACCGGTACGCCCGTAGGCCGTCCCGATACATATCCCACAATAAGGGAGAGCTACGAGCAGTCAAACACTACAATACTCTCATGGCATCAAAATCATATAACCATATTATAAAGATCACTATGTTTTAAAATCCAAAAGCTTCTTCATTTCATTTCGTCGAAACATAAATTCACATGACTATCAGTTTTCTACTGTCTATATACAATACTCAAAAAGGAAACTGATACAAAAATCTAACTAAGTCATCCCCAAAACAATCCCAGCTGACCGACCTATGTGCCATGACTTCTCTTGCTAACCAGATCCACACGGCAGGAAAAGGCTTTTTCACTGGAGCTAGGAGTCTACTCAATCGATCCTGAAAAATATAATGCAATTTTGGGTGAATTTGCGAACTCAATGAGAAACCATCATCAATGGTTCACTCAATTCATGCATTACGCAATTAGCGTATAGATCATCACATTAACACACTCAGAATTTCATATAGCAATTACAGATTTTCATAATCGCATATTCGGAAAGATTTCAGAATAGTATCACATATATGCAAAGCATGTTGCCTCATTCCCAATCCAGAAATCAATTCAACGCATAACACATGAATACAAGACATTTTCCATTTTATTGCAATGTTGTGACTGAGTGCCTGCACTGTCCCAATCTGGGCACATTACTCTGTGAGCCTGTGGCTCTAATCTGTCCCAAAATGGGCGCATTAATCATTGAGCTTATAGCTCTATACTGTCCCTTTTCGGGCGCATTAGACATTGAGCATATAGCTCTGAACTATCCCTTTTCGGGCTCATTAGACATTGAGCATATAGCTCTGACCTGTCCCTTTTCGGGCTCATTTAACGGTAAACACGTCTTAGGCGTAGGAGAGCCCTTTGGGTATGCACTACTTCCCACGCGACATAGAAATAGTAGAGCCCTCTGGGTATGCACTATTCTCTTTCGAGCTTGAGGCTCTTTTTCAGTAATCGAGCTTGTAGCTCTCGGTGGCAGCTCCAGTCACAACCATTATTTATTAACCGATTATGGTATTCATTTATCTCAATCCTACCATATCTCATTGAAATCAGATCTATTCTATCACAACCCGTCATATCATTCTCAATTACACATTACCATACATTCACAGTTTTATCACATTGAAGCATAAACGTTTCATAGTCATAAACAGTTTACACTGCAATAACACAATCCCTAATCCTTCGGAGCTTCGGTCTGATGTTACAACCAAATAATGACAGAATTATCAGTGCAGAACTTTAACAATTAAGATTGAGGAACCAACTAGGTTACTCACCTGTAACTTCCAAGCTACTGCCTAGAAGTCCCAGCAAAGTCCGTGGAATGTCGATCCAATGGTACCTCTATAACAGTCAAAGTACTTCCATGTTACTAATTGCACAATCAGAAAGGTTCACAAATGCACATGCTGAGATGCAGGAATGTACAATGCCTATTTATGACAATCCCGACGCTATATCCCAATTTCACTATCTTTTGCCTCAAAGCCAACTTACTATTAATTTGGTCAATTTCATCCATTTCATCAAATGACACCTTTGATTTCAATATACTGACCTGAACTCCATAAGTTTCATTTCTACTATTCAGTTCAATTTACCAAATCGTACACACTAGGATATTCTCATGAAAACCTCACAATTATACCCCAATTATCAAGAAACTATCTTTAGGTTGAAAAAGTAATCTAAGCCCAACTTTCATTCACAAATTGAGATCCTAAAGACTTGAATTCAAACTTTCTTTCTCTACCTCAATATGTAGACCTCTTTCTCTAGTTTATAATGAATCAAGAATCACCTCAATTGGAGGTCTACATCATTAGTTATGACCCAAAAACTAAAACAACTCAGTTCAAAAAAATGGGGCTCGCCGCGGCGACCTCCTGTGCGGTCGCCACGACGAATCAATCTTAATTGGCCGTGGCGAGGCCCTCGCGCACGCCACGGTGAGAACCTAAATTCTCGCCGCGTCGTGGCGCAGGCGCGCCGCAAACTACGGGTCGCAGGTCATCTTTTCCGACTAGTTTTCCCCATTTTCTCACTCTAAAACCAGTCATAACTCAAATCCAATTACCACAATCTTTCATATAAACCCCATAAATGCATTTACACTAACAATAAGCAACATAAATAAAGAGATCCCTTACCAAACAAGTTCTCCTTCTTAAACTTCCAAAAATTCCTCTAACCCCTTTCACTTTCTCGAACTCCCATGGTTCTCTCTCAAAACCTCAACAATTTTCATCTTCTATTAGTTTAGGGTTAATCTTAACTACAAGGAAGGAGCAAGCAAGCTAGTGATCAAGCAAAGGTTGGGTAAAGAAGATCGAAAATCACCAAGGAAGAAGAAACAAACATGCCCTAGGATGAAGGAAAAGAGTTTTTCTGCAAATTTAAAACCTAAGATATTTAAAGGGAAGGTTGCTCTCTTTTCCTCAAACACTTATCAAGTTTCTTTTTCCTTTCAAAATCATTTCCGGTCTAAGTTGTCTCTAAACTCCAATGGCTCGTCATTTTTATTCCTAAAATCATAAATCTAAATTTCTCATTGCCATTGGACAGTTATTCAGTACAATACAGTCAATCAGTCCGTCACTTAGAGAATTCTCCGGTCCGGACTTTTTCTCTCAAAATTTCCAAAAATTTTCTAAGGGTCACTATCAACCGAGAATCACTCCTAGAACATTTCAATTTAGATTTTCAGACATAATTATCTCAAAATTGACTAATCACAAATTAATCATAAATAAATGCCGAGAATGTCAGAAATGTATGTACATATATATGCATGTGCAGAATGACTCATTCCTCTAAAATTAGAGGCCAAAAGTATGCTTATAACAAAATGCAGTCTAACTCACTAGCCCATCCCAATTTACCAATATACCCTCCCATCGATGATGGGATGTTACATTACTCCCCCTTTTTGTCATAATAAAAAAACCAATACGAAAAATTGTCGCAGTGGGATTTCATTCACAAACAAAACAACAAATACAAAGAAATGCAAAGTTATCACATAACATAGCAATCCAACAGTTAATACAAATATCAGAAAGTCATAAGAAGCACCACACACTTGAAATAGCAAAAGAAGAAATGTTGGTCGAGGCAAAAGCAATACACATCATGATGAAGAATCATCATGCCTACAACCTAACTTCTTAAAAATCTTCTTGAGCATGCGGTGTTGTGCATCAACTTTCTTCGCCAACCCATGAAACACACTCTATATGTTATCAACACGATCATGTAAATCATCCAATTGATCGCGAATGTCAGCAAGTTCCTCATGGGAGACCTCACTCCTTCTTACATTACTTGGCCGAGAGCTACTCGGACGATCAGCTGCCCGCTTAAAACGCTGTCGTGGAGACACTTGCTCACCCTCCAAGGTCAGTCCTAGCTTCTCGACATGATAGGAGTACACCCAGCCTTTTTCAACGGTTTTGACCAACTTCATGCTTCTCAAATTGTAGGGGGTAAACCTCCAACTCTGAGGATACGGATAATGAGCATAATTGCTCAAATCACATCTTTGTAATTGAGAGAGAGAGAGGAAATCAAGGCTGCATATGGCATTCCTTTATGCCGGACTGGTTTCTCTTTAAGTTTACCACGTAAAAGACTAGCCTTTTTTCGCATCATTTGGATGATCAGACTCGGATAATTAATCTTCCTCCCTTCTTCCATATGCCAAATAATTTCTTTATCCAATGATGTAATTTGATTATTACTTGCCTTCTTCGGGTAAACAACCCTATTAATTGCATAACGTAGCAAACGATAATTTAAGGGCAAGTCCATTGCTTCAAATGGAGGGCTATGATCAGAACAGAGTCTACTAAGCAGTTCAGCCCCTTTCTCGTCAGTATAGCCAAAATTTTCTTCGGCTTCCTCATCGGTTTCACCATCCTCATTTCTCAAAATATCAAAATCTATAAATGAAGCTCTGGGTTGGACTCCTCCTCTAGGTAACTGAAATAAAGTACATATATTTTCTTCACACAAAAAAAATCCTTTCCGTTAATTTTGGATTTTATATTAACTCCATCTTCAACATTACTACCAATCACAATGAGATTCGCATAAAACTCCCTAACCACATCTTCATAAATCTCATACTGATAACCTAAAAATTCTCTCAGCCTAAGATTAACAATTTCAGAAAACACATCTGAAAATTCACTGTTGTCTAGTTCACTCCAATCAAATCTCATAGAAGGAATTAATACTTCGTTTTGGAGTACCTTGTAATAAAAAGTTTGTGCTTCCCTTGAGACAAACCTAGGTTCAACCACATCATCCTCTCTGGAAGCATCTCCTCTCGAGGAAGACCCACGAACTCGTGGTCCAAAGTGAACACGGGGACCTTATGGAGGAGCGGGTTTTTTGCCTTTCCTTGTAGATTTGCGTGGAGCCATGGATTTTTTAGAGAGAGGTTTGAGAAGAATGAAAATTAGGGTTTGAGAAAGATGAGAGAGGGGTTTTCAAAAAAAGAGGTTGATTTGAAGAAATAGAGAGTGGATTTTGTGCTAAAGATGGTCGATTGAAGATGGATAATGTGATTTGATGAGATTGAGAGCTGTAAGTCGACTTGGAGAAGATGAATCGTAGAGGTTGAGAGAGAGAGGGACTATGGAGAATGGAAAGAAGAAAGGGTTTTAAAGAATCCGTGTAGACATAAGTCGACTTGTTTACCTCCATAAGTCGACTTATCGACCTTCATAA
Organism: Erythroxylum novogranatense; assembly: GCA_029891385.1. NCBI lineage: Eukaryota > Viridiplantae > Streptophyta > Magnoliopsida > Malpighiales > Erythroxylaceae > Erythroxylum > Erythroxylum novogranatense. Next base: position 41,734,191 of record CM057227.1, read on the forward strand.
GTCGACTTGTCGATCTTTATAAGTCGACTTATCTTTAAAATCCTTCATTCCCAAATGTTGTGTATATCATAGGTCGACTTATTAACCCACATAAGTCGACTTGTTACCAGAATTAGTCAATTTATATACCCATTAGTCGACTAGAATATGTCAAAACTCCAAATCAGTCACATTTCAGCCCAAGTGTAAATCAAGATGATGAAATCTTCAGATGTGATTGCACATTTGCCTCATAATTGACCATTTGATTTATGAATGAATGTAGCCAAAAACTAATTCAACTAAAGGAATTTAAATCACACATGCCTAGTTTTAATTTAATATTCACAAACACATCTTCCTTAAGAGGTTTAGTAAAAATATCAGCTAATTGGTCACTAGATGATACATGCTTCAAGCAAATGTCACCTTTTAAACAATGATCACGGATGAAATGATGTCTAATTTCTATATGCTTTGTTCTACTATGCAGAATTGGATTTTTACTCAAACAAATTGCACTGGTATTATCTCAATAAATAGGAATATTTTTAACAACTGTACCATAGTCAAGCAATTGATGTTTAATCCAAAGAACGTGGGCACACGCACTCCCAGCTGCTACATATTCAGATTCAACGGTGGAAATAGCTGCACTAACTTGCTTTTTACTAGCCCAAGATATCAACGATGATCCTAAGAAATGACACAAGCCACTAGTGCTTTTTCTATCGATCCTACATCCACCATGATCAGCATCACTAAACGCATATAAGTCAAATGATTCACAACTAGGATACCATAAGCCATGATTCACAGTTCTACTCAAATATCTAAAAATTATTTTGCAAGCACTCAAATGGGAAATTTTAGGACAAGATTGAAATCTAGCACAAAGACATGTAGCAAACATAATATCAGGTCTAAAAGCAGTTAAATACAAAAGAGAGCCGATCATACCTCTATAGAGTTTTTGATCAACATCTTCTTTATGTTCATGTTTCTCCAAGACCACATTTGTTGCCATTGGTGTTGCCGCCACTTTGCATCATTCCATTTTGAACTTCTTTAGAAGCTCCTTGGTGTACTTAGATTGGTGAATGAAGATGCCATTTTTGAGTTGCTTGATTTGCAATCCAAGAAAGAACTTGAGTTCCCCCATCATGCTCATTTCAAATTCACTTTGCATTAAATCACTAAATTCTTTGCACAAAAATTCATTAGTGGCACCAAACACAATATCATCAACATATGTTTGACAAATAAGCATATCTTGATCAACATGCTTAATGAACAAAGTATTATCAATCTTACCACGAACGTACCCATGTTGAGTTAGAAAAGTACTTAACCTTTCATACCATGCTCTAGGTGCTTGCTTTAACCCATATAGTGCCTTCTTGAGTTTGTAGACATAATCCGGATGTTCATGATCTTCAAATCCCGTAGGTTGTTTGACATAAACTTCCTCTTGAATATATCCATTGAGAAATGCACTCTTGACGTCCATTTGATTTAATTTGATCCTTTTATGAGACGCAAAAGCACATAATAATCTGATGGCCTCCAACCGAGCCACAGGAGCATATGACTCATTATAATCAAGTCCTTCTTCTTGATAAAATCCTTGAGTTACTAACCTTAATTTATTCTTAATCGCTTCACCATTCTCATCATATTTAATCTGATTTACCCACTTGACTCCAATAATAGTCTTATCCTTTAGTGGAGCTAACAAATCCCACACATTATTCCTCTTGAATTAATTAAGCTCTTATTGCATAGCTAATAGCCAATTCTCATCTTCAAGAGCTTCTTTTATATTCTTGGGTTCTACTAATGAGATGAAGGCTGAATTACTCATATTCTCATAGACATTTCTCCTGGTTCTTAAACCATCATTCAAATCACCAATTACCTGCTCCATAGGATGGTTCTTCGCTTTTGCCCACGTTTTAATATTGGGAACATGATTTTATTCGTCTAACTTCAATTCCTCAATCTTGGATTCAATTTATTTGATTTCCTGAATTTCCTGCATCATCATCAAAACAAACCTTTCTCGGGGGTGAAATCATATCATCGAATTTAACATGAATACTTTCTTCAACACACTTAGTCCTATTATTATAAACTCTAAAAGCCTTACTAGTTTGAGAATAACCAATAAATACACCAACATCAGATTTTGAATCAAATTTTCCTAAATTGTTCTTTCCATTATTATGAATAAAGACTTTACAACCAAAAGGATGAAAATAAGAAATATTGGGTTTCTTACCTTTCCAAAGCTCGTATGGTATCTTATTTTTGTCTCTTCGTAAATGCACTCTATTGATGACATAGCACGCGGTATTGATTGCTTCTTCCCAAAATAATTTAGGAAGATCATACTCATTTAACATAGTTCTACTCATTTCTTCAAGAGAGCGATTCTTCCTTTCTACTACACCATTTTGTTGTGGTGTTCTTGGTGTTGAGAAATTGTGCTCCATTCCATGTTTGTCACAAAGACTTTCAAATGGTTCACACTCAAATTCACCTCCATGATCGGTTCTAATAGCAACAATTGTCAAATTCTTCTCATTTTGAACCAACCTACACCACTTAGTAAATTCGTTAAAAGCACACTTTTATTCTCAAGAAATCTCACCCAAGTAAATCTAGAAAAATCATCCACAATAACAAGGACATATAATTTACCACTAAGAGTAGCATGTCTAGATGGTCCAATCAAATCCATATGAACAAGCTCAAGAATTCTAGATGTGCAAATTTCTTTCTTTGGTTTGAAAGATTCTCTAACATGTTTGCCTTTTAAACAAGATTCACACAAGTGATCTTTAACAAATTTTATTTTAGGCAAACCTCTCACAATTTCATTTTTTCAAAGTTTAGAAATTAAAGGCAAAGGAGCATGTCCTAATTTTCTATGCTATAAAAATGCATTTTCTTCTAATGTCACCAAACACTTTTCATTAAAAGAACTATCATCAAGTAAATTGACAATGTATGTCTTACCATGTCTCAAACCAATGAAAGCAACATGACCATCCTTCTTAACCATGCAATGTGATGATTCAAAAACTACATTAAAGTTCATATCACATAGTTGAGAAACACTTAACAAGTTATGTTTCAACCCATCAACAAGCAAAACATTGTCAATGGTAGGCAAAGGTTCCTTACCCACTTTACCAATACCAATGACTTTACCTTTGTTGTTGTCTCCAAAAGTGACATAACCTTGATTCTTTGGTTTAATTTCGGCAAATAGGTTCTTGTCTCCACTCATGTGCCTTGAACACCCGCTATCAATGTACCAAGTGCTTGATGGTTTTTCATCCCTTGCTTGTACCTACAATAGAAGCATCCTTTCTTCTTATGGGTACCCAAGCCATTTTGGGTCCATTTTGGTTAGCCATATAAACCACATTTGGAGGTGTTGTGCCTTTTAACACCTAGATTTTCTTAACCTTAACACATCTCCTAATACTTTTGCATACAAGTTCTATATGACCATCTTTCAAGCATCTAACACATTGAGCAACTTTTCCATCCTTAGTGAATTTAGAAATCAAGGAACAATCTCTATTAAAGGGATCATATCCCAATCCATGTTTAGAAATTGAGTATTTTTGCAAAGATAACAGTTTCTCAAACTTTACGTTTCCATTCGCAAATTTTCCAACCACATAAGAAATTTCCTTTCTAAGTCTATCAAGCTCACAAATAAGATTTTCCTTTTCAATAAGACATGCAGAATGATCTTCTTTAGGACTATCTAAGTCATCAATAGACTCATGTAAAGCACTATTTTCAGCAACCAATTCCCTTATTTTCTTTCTCAATTTCTTGTTTATTTCAATAGCTTCTTCAAAATCAATTTGTAAGGCATTGAAAGAATCTCTAAGATCTTGATCAAAGAAAGTTACCTCATCTTCGTCATCACTTATTGAGGAGTCATTAGCCATAAGAGCCAAGTTGTTTTCATCATTGCTTTAGTATGCTTCCTCATCATCACTACAAGTGGCTACTAGGCTAGCTTTCTTTTTTTCTTTGTCATATTTGTCACTTTTCTGGAAATTTGAAGTGAAAGATGAGCTTTTGCATTCTCTAGCATGATGTCCCCTTTTTCCACATTTCCAACATTCTTCATTGCTTTTCTTTTCATCATACCCCTTTGATCTTCTTTCCATGGCAAACTTCTTTCTTTCTCCATTTCTACGACCATTTAATTCTTTCCTCCTATTTTTGAGTAGTCCTTTGAACTTTCTAAAATTTCTGGCATACATTGCTATTTCTTCGTCTTCCTCTTCTTCATCACTTTCATCAAGAGAAGAAACATTAACTTTTAAAGCAATTGACTTTTGTGACTTACCTCTACCTCCTCTTGAATTGAGAATGATCTCATAGTTGATGAGTGATCCCACCAAGGCGTTGAATTCCAAATGATTGAGATCCTTGGACTCCATAATAGCGGTTACTTGCGAGTCCCATTCTTTTGGTAGTGAGCGAAGAATCTTCTTCACCTTCTCGCTATCCGTCATATGCTTTCCAAGGTTGCCTAATCCATTTATGATTTTTGCAAAACAATCAAGCATAGTGGAAATAGACTCACCTTCCCTCATGACAAACATTTCATAGTCATGGAGAAGCATGTTGATCTTTATTTCCCGAACTTGATTAGTTCCTTCATGGGTGATGCGAAGTCTTCCCCACATTTCTTTAGCGCTGGTACAAGAATTAACTCGATTTCTTTCCTCAACTGTGAGAGCACAATATATTAGTTTCATAGCTTTCGCATTGATGTAAGCTTGCTTGCAATCATTGTCGTCGTACTCCATCTCTGTTTTTAACTCACCATTTTCTTTCAAAGGTGCTTGTGGACCGAAAATGATGATCTTCCAGTATTCTACTCTCTCGCTTATAATGTGATATTTCATAGGATTTTTCCAAGAAGAGTAGTTAGAACCATTAAACAAAGGAGGATGATTATTAGTGTTACCTTCTTCCTCTAGATTGTTGTGTGCCATCCCTAGATACTTCTGCTTTGATACCAATTGTAAGTGATCTAGAAGGGGGGTTGAATAGATCTTTAAGCTTTTTGTAATTTTCTACAATAAAATCAGAAGTTAATTCACTAAAAAACAATTTAATCAAATCTAAATATAAAGAGTAGGGAAGAAGAGCAAACACTGTTTTTATAGAGGTTTGGTGCTAAGATCTACGTCCTCTACCTAAGCTCCCACTTAGGATTTTGCAAACCACTTTATTGCACACTTTGTAGTTTGGTGTGAACTTTTTACAATACCACTTGATTTCCGGCTTAAGCTACCTTTACAACCGATTTGTTTTCCGGCATAATTCCTACCTCACAAGTGACCTTTTCACTCGTCACTGAAATGTAAGAGAAAATGAGATATAGATGAAAGAACAAGTGCTCAATACAATTGTATAACAAGATAAGAACAATAATGAGCAATTTTGGAGCAATAGAAGAGTATTTTCACTTGTAGAACTTCAGCCCATTCTCCTTTGATCATCCACTCTTATATTTAGAAGAAAATAGCTGTTGGAACATATTCTAGCCGTTACATAATTGATATGACCGTTCCTTGATGTTCTCATTTCCATTTATGACTAATTGACTTTGTCAGAATCAGTTTGCTGTACTTATAAGTCGACTTTTCGTGGAGTGTAAGTCGACTTGTCCCAATGTTTTTCGTAAAATTTTATCTCCGCTCTTCTATAAGTCGACTTTTCGTGGAGTGTAAGTCGACTTGTCCCAATGTTTTTCGTAAAATTTTATCTCCGCTCTTCTATAAGTCGACTTATGCTGTGTAAGTCGACTTGTGTCCTTCGATAAGTCGACTTATGGACTATTAGTCGACTTGTGTTGACAGATCTTCATGTATTGGTCGACTTATGATGTTCTAGTCGACTTATGTTGTTCGGATCTTGATATATAAGTCGACTTATGATGTGCTAGTTGACTTATGTAGGCTTCAACGGTAATATCCATTCAAATCTTCTATAATCTTTATTATTAATATCTCTTGTACTTATAAGGAAGCTTCCATCTTAATTCCTCAATGATTAATCACTTGCCCATCTTGATTTGCACAATAATAATCCCAAAATACCTGAAATAATTTCTTAACTAATTCTATATATTTTATTATTATCAAAACATAAAGGGATTTAATTTGTTAACCACCATTGGTCCAACATTAGAGACTGAATCAAAACTCAATTTCATTAGACAATTTTGTAGCCTTATATATCTATTTTAATCCAAATCAAGAATAATCTCATTTGGATGACTAGAGCAAAAGTTATGGCCAAAACACTTTCAGCTCTTACTAATCTGAGACTAAACACTATACCCAAATTCAATTCAGAAATTGAAAATTTTACGGATTGAATTGAAATTCGTTTCCTTCACATAATTTGTAGATCCATGTCTCTAGTTTATTTTTAAGCAAGAAGCAACTCAATTGGATCTCTACAGATCGAGATATTGCCAAAATACTAAAGCATGTTTAGTGAGATAACACCAGTTCATATGATTGAAGAACACACTCACTGTAAATGTAGAGAAAAGTCTTACGAATCCCATGGTTCATGAATTAGGTCATTTAGAGGTCTAGAGAAGAAGTTATGGCCAAAAGACTCCAACACGTTTATGCCCTCACTTGAAATGTATATGTCTCAATACGAATGCCATAACTTTTGCTACAGATGTCAGATTGACTTCTTTTTTAGACCATTGGAAAGAGGACTTCTAGATCTATAACTTTAACGCAGACCTTAAAGGCCAATTCTATCGTCTAACTTTAGTATCGTCTCACTTTTGCATCGTTCACTTTTCTTCCGTCTGCTTTCTATCGACTTCTTCCTTTCGCTTTCTATCGTCTGTTTTTCTTCCTTTCACTCTTCAATCAATCATAACTCCCAGTCCCGATATAGAAAAATGTCATACTTTATAGCGTTAGAAAACTGGAAACATAAACTACAACTCTCATTAAGACCACTTTGGCTAATTCTATACAGAGCAATACAGTTTCTCCATTAAATCTCTGCCCGCCATTCCATCTGTAGGACCTCGGCCTCTCGAGCCTCGCACCCACCCGCTTGCAGATATTGTTCGCTTTGGGCCTCGGCCTCTAGGGCCTCGCACCCTCACAGTTTTACTTTTCCACAAGATTTCCCAAGAGGTCACCCATCCTGGTACTGCTCGGGCCCTAGCACGTTTAACTTCGGAGTTCTGATGGGATCCCGTGTGTTAAGGCATAGAAAACGTGTCTGCAAGGGATAGGTTTCCACATCCTTATAAGGCATGCTTCGTTCTCCTCTACAGTCGATATGGGATACCCCTAAGTATCCACCCCCCTCGGGAGGCCCAGCGTCCACGCTGGCATATCGCTCGGGTCCTGGCTCTGATACCACGTAAATGTAACACCTCACTCCCGCATGATCCAAACCCAACATCGATGGTGATATCCGAATCCGTGCCTCGCGAGTACGATAGCTCGCGAGGGCGGCCGCAGCCTCGCAAGCCCGCGTGCGAAGAAGAGAATTTTTTTTGTTTTTTTTATATTTTTATTTTGTCTCTAAATCAACCAATTTCATTCTTTTGTGAATAATTTTGTCATCCGACCTCCGATTGACCTGATTCTCGAGACATCGAATTCGTGAGACATTTAATTTCATTTCTTTGAGAGATTGTGAATTTTGGAGATGAAATGAACATGGATTGATTAAGTCAAAGTGAGAGGACCGAATGATTCTTTTTCTGGTTCGTGTTTTAGCAATAATTGGACCTATAAAGATCCGAATTAAGTGATTTTAGTGTCTATGGATTCCTAATGTATAGAGAAATTTTTCTATCAATGAGAGGTTGCCTAGGCTACCCTATGTGGACTGGCTTATCGATTGGGAGTAGTAGACCCAAAAGTATGGTTTTAGAACTATTTCAATAAGCATAAATTTCGAATTTAAGGATTTTAGTGCGGCTAAACCCTAGGCATACCTGAGTTGTAACAACAGAATGGTTTTTGAGATAAAACTTATAGATTGATACCGGGATAGTCATGAACATTCATCGTACATATATGTGCATCAATGATTATAATTATGAAAAATTATTAATGTGTGTGCAACGTATTGAATAAATGGGTTATGCAGGCCAAGAGTTCGCAGTCAGACATTTCCAGAATTTGGAAGCAAATGCTAATCTAGAGCGTACTGTGAGTAGACCGAGATGGTTTCATTTCACCCTTTATTTTATGTTGTTTTATTTTGTATAAATTGATTGTTGAATGTGGTGAATAATGGTGGGTTTGAGAATTGATGCGATTGTGAATTCCGGACAGAAGGTCGGATGATTATGTGCTGGGGAGTTGGTTATAAAAGTGCTACTTGTATGTGAATTTACGACCTATATGCCTATGATGTGACTAATTGGGATACATGTGATTAATTTTGATACATAAATGTTGATTGTGGCATTCATAGGCTGATTGATTGTGACATATTCATACGTGCATAATAATGTGATTATTTGCGGCATATGCATTTCCTTCATGAATGCATAACCAGATAATGATAGTTACGACCAGAGCAACCACCAAGAGTTAAAAGCTCAACGATTGTACTTGGGCCTCGAGCCCCACATTGATTTAGAGCCTTGAACTCAGCCATTAATGTGCCTATATTGGGACAGTTCAGGCGCTCGGTCACAACACCGTAATAAATTAGAAAGTGTCACATGGGCATTTCATGTACATCTGCTTACATATATTTGATTGAGTGAAAGGGAAAATGCCTTATGCTTACGTGAAATAGATGTGTTTTGATGCGGGATTATGGTCCGATGACATGTGAAAGTGAGTAGATGTGACTGATGCATTGCATGACATACGTGTATGAGACAGGAGTCGCCACCAATCAGAGCTTTAAGCTCAATGAGTGGAAATGAGCTTCGAGCTCATAAGTGATTCAGAGCCTCCGGCTCAACGTTTAATGAGCCCTGTATCCTCCAAATGGATAAGGGACAGTTATTAATGAGCCCTACATGGGACAATTTAGGCACTCGGTCACAACAAAAAATAATAACTGAAAAGTGAGTCTCATGTGCATTGCATCTGCATAATATAAATATCAAATATGAATAATGTGAATGTGCAATTCTATAAACGTGTGAATGTGAAATATTTTGAATGTGCACTATGAAATAAAGTGAGGTGTGTGAATATTGTGTTTTATGTCTGGGTGAGCCATCGATGATGGTCACTCACTGAGTTCGCAAAAATCACCCAAAATTTGTAATTATTTTTCAAGACCTAGAAGAATGCCCCGTTAGGCAACGGGCGTATAGCAACCGCCTGTGAGTGAGAGAAGAGGTCGGGATCAGTTGGCGTCTGCATTAGTGTCTGATAAATTTTGTATAAAATTGTATTTACTGAATTCTTGTACAAATGATTAGGTCAATTTTTAAAGTCAATTGACTGAATTAAATTGTATTTATGAAAATGGCCCCCGTGGTCATTGTACTTACTGATGATTGTGTATGTTAATTGATTTCCGCATAGTGTATATTTGTGTTTTCAAAAGAATTTATACTGAGTTTTGACTGAGTAATGTAGCACGTCACCCTAGCAGGGCACGAACTCAGATATCACCATCGATGTCGGGTTCGGATCATGTGGGAGTGGTGTGTTACATTTATGTTTTGGGGTATCCCATATCGACTGAAGAGGAGAACGAAGCATGCCTTATAAGGATGTGGAAACCTCTCTCTTGTAGATGAGTTTTCCACGCCCTAACGCACCGGATCCCATCAGAACTTCGAAGTTAAATGTGCAAGGGCCAGAGCAGTACCAGGATGGGTGACCTCCTGGGAAGTCTTGTGGAAAAGGAAAACCATGAGGGTGCAAAGCCTTAGAGGTCAAGGCCTAAAATAGACAATATCTGCAAGCGGGTGGGCGCGAGGCCCAAGAGGTCGAGGTCCTGTGGACCCGAGGCTCGAGAGGCCGAGGTCTTACAAATTGGTATCAGAGCCAGGACCTGAGCGATATGTTAGCGCGGACGCTGGGCCTCCCGAGGGGGGTGGATACTTAGGGGGTATCCCATATCGATTGTAGAGGACAACGGAGCATGCCTTATAAGGATGTAGAAACCTCTCACTTGCATAAGCATTTTCTATGCCCTAATGCACCGAATCCCATCAGAACTCCAAAGTTAAATGTGCTAGGGCTAGAGCAGTACCAAGATGGGTGACTTCTTGAGAAGTCCTATGGAAAAGTAAAATCATGAGGGTGCGAAGTCCTAGAGGTCGAGCTCCAAAGCGGACAATATCTGCAAGAGCGTAGGCGTGAAGCTCGAGAGGCCGAGGCCCTTTAGAGGACGCGAGGCCCGAGAGGCCGAGGTCCTACACTTACACTTAGGCAAGTTGCCAAAACAAAATTTCCTCCATATTCATTCACTACCAAGTACTTTTTTTTTATTTTTTAGCCTCATTTCCAGTAACTCATTCCATATACATTTCCAAGCTCTAACATGCCATTAAAAAACAAACAACAATTTGCAAACTCCATTTCAATCAACTTATTCATCATAAATTTCATAGTACCCTTAAACATAAAATTTTACTCAAAAATCTCATAATCATCAAAAACCAAATATCAATTATTCACTCTTCATATTCTGCATTTTACATTCTCTATTTTTCTTCTCAACTTCCATTTAAGCTCAATATCATCCATAAATCTTATAGTCCATGATTGATCCTGAACATCAATAACAAAACACACACACTTATACCCACTCATCATCAACTTACCACATTCACTACCTTAATCTTGCATATCATTTCAAATTCAAGAATGCTCCTTTTTCTTTACTCATCACTAATCACTAACAACTTCTCATTTAATAGTTCTAACTTCCCAGAAAAGTTCGGGGTCCAACACTTTCTCTGAGTATCGGCCTCACTCTAAAAGTAACAACAACACAATCAGGCTCCTCCTATTTCAAACTGATTCTGAGCTTGACCATCTCTTCCAATAGCGGTAGGTAAGCTGTTTGAATATAAGCTATGGAAGACTTCCTACTCAAGGCATCTTCTACGACATTTGCCTTGCCTATATGGTACTCAATCAACAAATCATAATCGTTAAGCAATTCAATCCACCTTCTTTGTCTCAAATTCAGCTCCTTCTGACTCAATAGGTACTTGAGACTCTTATGATCAGTAAAGATCTTCTTCTGAATCCCATACAAATAATGCCTCCAGATCTTCAGGGAAAAAATCACAACTGCCAACTCCAAATCATGGATTGGATAATTCAACTCATAAGGCTTTAGCTGCCGTGAGATATATGCTATTACCTTATCTCCCTGCATCAGTACACAATCCAACCCCTTTCTTGAAGCATCACTATACACAGTATAACTTCCCTCTCCTGTGGGCAAAGCCAAAATTGGAGCACTAGTCAATCTGTGCTTGAGCTCCTCAAAGCTTTTCTGATATTCATCACTCTAGACAAACTTCTGATTCTTTCTTAATAACTTGGTCAACGGAGAAACAATCATAGCAAATCCCTCCACGAATCTCCTATAATAACCTGCCAAACCCAATAAACTCCTCACTTCTGTCACTGTCGTTAGGGCATGTCAATTCACTACTGCTTCAACTTTCTTTGGATCCACATGCACCCCATTCTCAAAAATAATATGACCAAGGAAGACCACTTCATATAGCCAAAATTCACATTTGCTGAATTTGGCATAAAGCTCCCTCTCCCTCAATCTCTGCAATACCATCCTTAGGTGCTCCTCATGCTCTCTTACATTCTTCGAATATACTAGAATGTCGTTGATGAACATTATCAAAAACTGATCTAAACACTCTTTAAAGACCCTGTTTATAAGATCCATGAAAGCAGCTGGAGCATTGGTCAATCCAAAAGGCATAACTAAAAATTCATAATGCCTATATAGTGTTTTGAAGGCTGTCTTGCTTACATCAGACTCTTTAATCCTGAGTTGATGATAACCAGACCTAAGATCAATTTTAGAGAAGACCGTTGCTCCCTGCAGCTGATCAAACAAATAATCTATCCGGGGAAAGGGGTACTTGTTCTTAATAGTCACCTTGTTGATCCTCCGGTCATCAATACACATCCTCTAGGTTCCGTCCCTCTTTTTAACAAATAGGACCAGTGCTCCCTAAGTTGACGAACTCAGCCTTATGAATCCCTTCTCTAATAACTCTCCCAACTGCTCCTTAAGCTCTTTCAGCTCAGCTGGAGCCATTCTGTATGGTGGAATAAAAATAGGAGCTATCCTGGGAATCAAGTCAATGACAAACGCAATCTCTCTCACTGGTGGCAAACTCGGTAATTTATCTGGAAACACATCAGAAAATTCCCTCACAATAGGAAAATCCTCTAACCTGCTTTCCCTCACACTTGTGTCCACAACATACTCCAAGAAAGCTTCACACCCTTCCCCATCATTCTGTCAACTAATAAAGCCGAAATAATTCTTGGCGGTGGTATTTTTCTGTCCCCTCTGAAAGTCACCTTCTTACTGTTGCCCAAATCAAATTCCACCTCCTTTAGGCCATAATCTAACTTCGCCCGAAACTTCTCCATTATATCCATCCCCACAATAACATCTAACCCCTTCAGGTCTAGAGGTAACAAGTCCACTACCATTCTAGATCCATCAATAAAGAGCTCACAGTCTCTAAATATTCAACTTACTATCACATTCCTCCCTAAAGGAGTGCTAACAAGCAAGAAATTATCCAACAGCACTGAATTCACACTAGGTAATGTCATGTTTGCAGAGACAAAGGAATGGGTGGAACCAGAGTCAAATAAAACATAAGCATCAGAATTAAAGAGCTGAGCCATACTCGTGACAACTTCAGGTGCAGCTGCAGCCTCCTCCCTTGTCATGGAAAACACCCTAGCTTGTGCTTGACCCCTCGGTCTCCCTGGAGGAATAGGCTTCTTTACTGATCCATAACTGCCCACCCCAACGGCGGGCCTAGTTCCCACTGTTTTTGCTCTCCTTGGGGCTTGAACCTGTGACCCTTCCCCTCTAGACATTTGAGGATAGTCCTTGTTCATATGCCCCTTTTCCCCACACCGAAAACATGCTCCCAACAATTTGTAGCACTCACCCCTGTGCAGCTTCCCACAATGCTCACATTTGGGGTTCAAATTTCTGCTCCTCTCTGCTTTGTTATTTCCTCCCATTGAGGAGGCTTGTACTAACATTGCCCTAGATTGCTTGCTCTGATGAGAGGCACTACTGCCTAACCCTGAGTGCGGGAGCTCCTCTCACCCCTGTCAGTTGTCAAAGCACTCCCCCCTTTTCTGGAAGACTGCTCTCTGTTCTTTCTCTTTCTACTCACCTCCTGCTTAATATTCTCCAGCTTTTCAGCCTGGAGTGTAGCATCCACCAACTGTTGATAATCACAGAAATTATGAATAATTACCTTCTCCTTAATTCCCAGATGGAGACCTCCCTCAAGCTTACGGTACTTGTCTTCTTTATTGGCCACAATATGAGCTGCATACCTGGACAGCTGGGTGAACTTCAACTCACACTCGCTCAAGCTTATATCCTTCTGAGTCAGATTCAAAAACTCCCTGGCCTTCTCTTGGATATACACCTAGGAGAGATACTTCTTTCTGAACACCTCCCTAAAATCCCTCCGTGTCAGCACTAGAGGCACAACCTAACTATGGGGCCCTAATTCCCACCAGTGGAGAGAATCCCCCTGTAGTAAACTAACTGCATAATCCAGCTTCTCTTCATCGGTACACTTCATCTCTATCCTCTTCAGCCATGCTTCAGTCTCTTCTAGATTGGTGGTGCCATTAAAATCCACCGCTCGCATTTCATTTAAGCTTGTTATATCGCCTCGCTTAACCACTGGAGCTGCACTTGAGCTCGACCACTTGGCCCATGGCATAAGTAAAGTCCTGGGCAAAAACCTGAAAGAACTACGGATCCATTGCAGGCATAGGAGGAGGAGGAGGCGGCACCTCATGTTGCACACTAGGTGCCTCCGAACTAGGAGTAGAGTGTGTCCCCGCATCTTGTGGGGCATGCGACTCATCCGTGCTGCCCTGGCGAGAGCTACATCGAGGCAAAGCTCCTCAAGTTCTACTCCGAGATGGCATTGTCACTCCTTCAAGATAAAACCATTGAAAATCTTTTGTTCATGCAAAAAAAATTTAAAAGTGTGCAAAATGATATAAATCATGTAAAAACAACATTTAAATCATGTAAAACAATTTAAAATAATGCAAATAATGCAATTTAAAAAAATGCTTAAACCTAGTCTCTATGATACCATAAGTGTTGGAACCCCACCCCGATGAGTCACGTGTCCGACATCCTACTTGACATCTGGACGCGCATCCTAAGAGGGAGGAATTTTCCACAAGGTCAAACCTAAAAAACGAACTCATTTCACTCACTTCCGAACAGATCTTGAAAATTACACCTAAATTTCCTCCTGAAATTTAAAAGTCTTAGGGCCCAAATTGAAATCCAATTTCTAAGATAAAAAGAAATTCCATGCCTCTAGTTTATTCAAAACCAAAAATCACCTCAATCGGATCTCTATAGATCGATATATCACCAAAATACGGAAGCATGATCAAACATTTCCATCCAATCGTCTCACTTTGATTTAATCCATAAATTTCCAATTAATATAAAAAAATCTATATTTTTATGGAGAGGTATAAAAGTTTCTTATAAAACCAATGCTACAAAAATAGAGTAAATCGGAGGTCAAACGAAAGAGTTATAAGCAAAAGAGTGGAAGGAGGTTGGATTTGAAAAAAAAGAAAATCAGAAAATAAATTAAATATAAAAAATTCAAAGCCTATGTTGCAATGTGACTATCTCGCGGCTGCAAGACGCGTGTTAGGAGCGCTCTCGCGATCGCCAGCATCTTACGGCCGCGCCAATGCTCGCTCGCACTCGCGAGTGGCCTGCCCTGGGTCACTCCAAAACGTACATCTGAACTTAAAAAATTCATAACTTTTCACACAGAATTCCAAAATTTGAAAATTTGGTATCAATAAAAAGCTAAACAGAAACTATACAACTTTCATGAAGGATGAAAAATCCAATTTGGTCTCTAAGGGTGTTAAAAACCACCTCAAATTTACTGCCTGGAAAAAGACATTACAAACAGTAACAACAAATTTTCTAAATCTTGTAACTTCCTACTCCAAAGCTCAAAAATGGTGTATTTCATATCAATGAAAAGATCTAAACATAAACTACCATCTTCAAGAAGACCTTCTGGTCAAATTCTAACTCTATGAGGGTCAAAAACTCAATCAAAGTTTCTGCCCATAATTTCCATTTTGACAGCACATACCCCAAACTTTAACAATCCAGATCCTTCAAATACTAACACATTTGGCAGCATCTACACAAAAATTTCAATCATCCACATCCTCCAACTCCCACATCCAAACATGACATATGATACATCATTGGAATCCTATGAAAATACTCCATAACATTCAAGAAGGCTAATAGAGCCAAACAATCCACATTAACCCAGAAATTGTATAAAAAATACAACAAACACAATTCTACTCTTATGGCCATTTTCAAAACCATACTACGTCACCTTTTTATCAAACATATGCAAAACACAAGAAATCTCAAATGTCTGTCATTAATATCATAACATAAGTTCTTACAAAGTTTTAGTGGGCATTTTAGCCCTAATACATCAAAGTTTCAAAAAGGTCAAATTACAAAGAAAGGTTACATGAACAGTAACTTTTGCTCCAAAATGCATCTAAAGCTTTGTTTCCAAAAGATAGCTTCAAAACTAAAAGTAAATAGGAGTGATGCCTCGCCCCCGATGCGGTCACTCGCTTTCTCGCTCGTCACCTGTGGATGGGAAGGAAAGAGGGGGTGTGAGCTCGACGGCTTGTAGGTAACAGATTAATAACCAAGAACAAGAAAATTTTCTTTAATCATTTATTTCAAAACAAACTCTACATTGATCAATCATGCCACATATCGTTTCCAAAATATTCAACTTATCAAGCCATTCACAAAATTAACATAATGAACACATCAAAATAATCACAATTCATAATCTCATAAGCACATCAAAAATAGTTCGGGTGGATCCAAAACAGAATGTACTACACATTCCCGTGAAGCGGTCATGTCTAGCCGTGAACTTATGGGAGTCCGTGAGGATCTCCATGTCACTAGCGGGCAGGCGAGAAAAGCCTATAGACAGACAAGTGCATTTGACTCTTAAGGGGCCACCACAAACCCATATAAGCATGCATTTCACAATTTTCACATATATCGACCAAAATGGCACTTTTCTGAAAGAAAAATTTATAACATACATTCTTTCAAAGATCACTTTCACATTTTTTTCACTTGTCAAACCAATATGCAAATATTCCCACAATTCATTCACACACAAAAGACACATGGTAAAATTTTCAAACTATCCTAAAAAGTAATAAATGCATAATTTCAAAGTTGTTGGAAAGCATTAAATTGCATTTATGAAAAGAAACTTAATTAGCTTATTTTCTCAATTATTAAGATGTCACCCACCTTAAAATCCTTAGCTTTGGACTTGTTCAAATTGCCTTTCCTCTAGCTCCTCTTGCCTCCCTTAAATTTCTTCACAATCACAAAAACCCAAATCAAAAGAGATCTTAAAAATTAGAAAACCTAAGTAAACAAAACATGAAATTTATCCTAGAATACTCATACCTATACTTTTCCTAAGCCATTTGAACCAAAACTCCTTCAAAATTTCCAAAGGATTTACTATACACTTACCTTGGATCTTCACCCACGATTTTTGTTCTTTGGCTTAAATGGAAGATCAAGTCTTCCTCTTTCTTTTTCCTTCTTGGAAAACTCTTAAAATCTCTCCTCTATAGCAAGGAAAAGTGAAACCCTAGTTCTTCTTCTTCTTCTCTTCTTTCCTCCATTGAAACTCACTCTCCCATTCACTTGAAAATTTTGTTCCTTTCCTTCAAACATACGACTACATGCTTTTGTTTCCTTCTTTCTTTTTAATTAAGCTAAAAAGACCAAACTACCCCTCCTTGTAAGCCTTATACCTTTTAACCTTAAGTGATCTTCCCATTTTGCCCTTATATATTCTTATTCCTTCAATTTACCTAACACCATACCTTATTCCAACTTAATCTTAATTTCTCCATTTAAAACTTCTAATTCCATCAATCTATGCAATAAAAATCCTCCAACCATTTACATTCTAATTTAAGCTCTAACTAAAAACAATTAATCAATCAAAACCTCAAAAAGAAATTGAAATCATGCTTATTCCACACACAAAATTTGGGGGCCAACAATTATTCATAAAAGTTTTTATTTATTATTTATGAATCTAATAATGTTGTTATGCCTTAAAGTGTTAGACTAGTAAATAATTCAAAGCTAGCTTAGGAAGAAAAAATGATAGTTAATCAAATGATGCATGGTATACATTGTACTTGATTTTAGTTATTTATTTATGACATTTGAAATGACTTTGATTTCTTAGAACTATGAATAAGTTTCTTTTTCCAAGATTTGTTGCTCTTTTCTTTCTAACTAATATTGTGAAAAAGAGATGTCGTCTTTTTTTTTTTAGTTTTACTGCAATATAATTGGCCTTATCTCGCTTTTTATACATGACATCTTTGTACAAAATGATTTGTGCTATATTCGATTGGTTAAGCCGAATTTGGATCTTCATATTATAAATTAGAATCTGAATATAAAATATCTTTGGGATTTTTTTTTTGGCCCCTCTATGAAATAAATTATAATTAGATGAAGTATTTTATTAGGTTACTCACATTTTTGCACTATTTTATTAGGTTTATCACATTTTAGCACTATGTTAATTTTTTACCTTTGTGTTGTGTTATTAGATTTATGGTTTCGTGTTATAGTTATAGGTTTATAATTTCTTGGCCCTTTTGTTAATGCTACTATAAGTTTTAGTGTTTTGGTTAATGCTCATAATGAATTAGATGAAAATTTTGTCAAGACTTGATTGGTCATGTTATGTCACTTCTTTTTGTTTTTGGTTATTTGGCTTGATATTTCTTTTTATAAAAGTTATGAGATTCTTCTTTATTAAAAATTTAGTTAGATTTTATTTAGTGACATGATGATTATACTTACAATATTTTAAGAATATACTTTTTGTGATATGCATTATACTTATGTAATGCTTCTATTAACATTTTCACATCTTTTCACTTAATTTGGTTGTTAAAGAACCTATTATTTAATCTTAACCGTATCAATGATCCTAAATGCTCATTTTATGTCTTAGAATTTCATTTTCTTTATAATTTTAAGTGGTTGTTAAGTGATTGGGATTCTTCATATAATAGGAAAAGGCATTCATATTAAAGAATAGACATAATACTACTCAAATGGTTTTGATTTGTATTTGGAGTTAAGTAAGAACAAAATGATAAAATGACAAGATCAATGTTGTTAACTTTTGATTTTTTAATATCAAATGTTTAACATTATAAGAAAGTAATTAGTGACCAAAAAAAAATGGTGTGAACATAAGCCTCTAAGTGTCCATTTGAACTAATTCAAAACAATAAGAATTAGCAATTATACTAGAAAAGAATACTCGTTTCTTGACCATATGGAAAATATTAAGGACAAAGTTGGGATTAAAAGCAAAAACATCAACAAATTGTATTAGTTTCAATCTAGGAATTAAAACAATTCAATTCTATAATTTCGTAAATTATACTTAATAATATTATTTCATTAAATCAATGAAAACAAGAGATGTTTTAGATTCAATTTTGATGGCTGAGTGAGGGGTGATGATGAAGTTAGATTAATAGGACATGTATTCAAGTGATATAAGCCTTACACTATTCTATCCAAACCAATTGTATTCCAAGTTTTTAGGTTCTATATCTAATGAAAGTTTGATTATAATTAAACAAATAATGAGATCCTCTTATCAATTTTTTAACAAATAACAAATTTAAATAAAAGGATGGTAATAATATAACCCATGTTAACATAAATATGGGCGATAGTTGCACTGTTGCATGAGTTTCTTAAACCTTAAGATTAGAAAGCATGTGGGCAAACATTTTTAATAGGTTGTGTGAAAATAAAAGTAATCATAGCATATGAAATATAATCATATTTGAAGTATAATGACCACTTGTTTGAGAAGAAAACCTAAAAGTTAATTGGTTAACTTTTATTTTTTTCAATTCATTTTCTCTTTATTTTTCTGACACTTCAACTATCTTAACGTATCTCTCATATGAAATGTAGAAAACTAAAAAATAGCATAAATTCATCGCAAATGAGGGACACATTATTTGATATAGATTTATACATTTCATTGAACATTTCATAGACAACCCAAATTCATCTTTAAATATCAGAAAAACCACTGGATTTTTCCATTATTCACTAACATAAACACGTTCAAACACATTATTCTCCAACCAGAGTTCAAATAACACACAATAATCAAACACACAATACCTAAACTGACATTCATATATAAGCATCTAACAACAACTAACCTCCACTTAACTAAAGATGATGGACGATGGACGAGAGCAAAGCATGAACGATGGACGATGGACAAGAGCAAAGCATGAACGATGGATGACAAACGATTGATTAGAGTGAAGGACGAATGAAGACCAATGATGATATAGTAGAAAACAAAGAATAAAGAAGAAAGAAGATGATGGACTAGGGGGCTTCGAGTAGGTTTAAGGTTAAACAAAAATGGCATCGTTTGGTGTTGAAAAACTAAATGATGTCATTTTTTTATTAAAAGGGTCAAAGTCAAAGCAAACGATGACATTTAATTAAATTTTCGTTAGTAAATTATCGACGGACATTGCTTCCATTGGTATACCCTGATGCTTATTTTTTTGGCCAACCATTGTTGCTTATTTTACTAACTACCATCACTCTTTTGTTGAAACAATTTTCAGGATATTTTCCCTCCTCCTTTATCGACAGATATTTTGTTCATAGCAAAATACCATTTTTTTTACAATGTTATCGACAAAAAATCAATTTATGTCTCTAATTTACTACAATCTTGTTTTCTTCGGTAATGTACCTTCCTTAATTTGTAATTTTTTTATAGTGATTAAACAATTTATGATCATAGAACAACATTGATATCTAGCAACATGTCATGACCACTCAAATATCAGGAATGTAAAAGTGGTTTGACGTAACTTGTCTATGAATAGTTATGATGTATAATTTAATCCTTTTGTCATCCAATGTTTCAATTGGACAGAGTATAAGTATAATGTCTACTCTTTTGTATCTAATCATGTTCATTCTTTCTAATTAGTAATTGATTTATAATTGATATTTGAAAACACCTTTTTAAATGTTAATTTACTTTGACCAGAGAACTTCATAAATCACTACTATTCAAGAATAGTATAACGTTCTTTCTAATTATTTTAGAGTGACGAATCCTTTATTGACTTATTAAGCCATCTCCATAAGTTTCATACTGCATCTAAGTATTAATGACTGAATTATCCTAAGATAGTTCATAAATAACATCAAAACATAGTAATTCCGATACGAGATACTTTGCTAATCCCAAGTCTAGGGATCAATTATACAACCATCATTTTGAAAAAATTTACAAACACACAAGTAATATTCCATTTGAGATTCTCGTAGTCGGATCAATTCAGCAACTTATTTTTTAATAAGCACCCATACATTAGTTTAAGTGTCTCTATACTTTAATTTATGAGATTAATTACCTTTTTCATAAGAAAGAAGCATAAAGTGTGCTAGTTTTACCATTTTAACAATATCTTGTCTTGATGAAACTACAACTAGGAACATTTAGGAAAAATATATAAATGTAAATTGAATCTCATAATTATGATCTCACATAATTTTAATTACACAGTAATTATTTTAGGGATTTTAACTTTAGTATTAAAACTTCAAATGTAATTAACGTAATACATAGGGATAAAGAATGCCTTTTATTAATTAAATAATAATGTCATACATCAAATTGCAACCAATCGATTGGCTGTAAGGGCATAAACTAATAAGAAGAAGCATTTATTTTCTGATACATCATAAATACAATAATGTAATTATGTATAAGGAAGACTAGTTGTTTTTGGCCACATAAGGATTGTAAGACTCTCAGAGTGACGTTAGATTAACAACTTTTGGATCTTCCTAGATACAAACATGTCTAAATCCTAAACACAAAAGGAAAAAAATAAAACAAAAGGAGAAGAATAATTCAAGTCTTACCACTTTTTAAGCGTCTAGGCATGCATGTATTTCATTTCTTAACTCTCTCATTAAATTTCTTGTACGATTGGTCCCATCAATTTGTATGCATGCACGAGATTTTTGACTCTTTTGCTAACTTGTTTGCATCCATAAAAGGAAAACTCTACCTCTCCCTTGTCTCCATATATGATGCCTTTTCATAAATTGAGGTGGGATCTAATCTTGCATGCAATGAAATAATTACAAAATTTTTTTTTGATTTTCTGATATTCAAGGTCACTAAAATTCTATAAAATAATTATAGATCATAATTCTACCTTATTCTATAAAAAAAGCTTGATTCTTTAAAAAAATTCTATAAAATAATTATCATATAAATCATGAATCATAATTCTACCTTATTCTAAAGCTTGATTCTTTTTTGTCATATCCCTCAAACTGTTTTTGAAACTAGCTCATTTCAACCACCGTAGTCTCATAAATGTCTAACCTTTAACAATATTTACAAAATAAGCTAGGAAATCTCTATAATTATTATAGAGAGGGTTAGGCAAGGAGTGCTAACTCCCTTAGATCTTAAGCCTATTTATAATAGATTTTGAACATTTTAGTAATTTGATTGAAATTAAATTTTAATTTTAATTAAACTTTAATTATAATTACAAATAGCGTAATTAAATATTATTTATACCCAAATAAGATCCAATATCTTATATTGATCCTTATTTATTAAATATATTATATTTAATCATAAAGTTTTTAAACTTTACAATGAAGTCCACTTAATTAAAATATATTTTCTCTCTTCAATCCATTCTTTGTGTATAACCCTTTAGATTCCTAAATATGTTGATAATGGATACAAATTATAACCCTAAATCATATTTATGATTAGAAAATTAAAATTAAAATTTATATTTAATTATCTAATTAAAAATTATATCTATAAATCAAAATCGTCATCTAGCAATACATCATTATCACCTAAATATTTAAGAATATTAAAGTATTTTTGAGTAAGTTTTTCATACATGATTTTTTGTATAATTAAATCCTTTCATCATTCAATGTTCGATTAGACATAAAGCTTGGAATTAATATCTACTTTATTTGAGTCCAATCATGTTAGTTATCCACCATTAGTAATTGATTATATTAATGAAATTTGTAAACTATTTACAAAGAGTCATTCCACCTTAGCTAAGGATTTCCCTAATCAATTCTAATCGAGAATAATGGAACATTCTCCCTAATTAATAAACCCTATAGTCATCATTCAACCACCTCAATATAGTTTATAGTACTTCTAATGCCCACAAACTAAGTTGTCTTTGACTAGAATAAGTCATAAGTAGTATCAAAATATAACGATGCCTATATAAGATAACTTTAGAGATCTCAAATCAAAAGATCACTCATATAATGTCACGACCCCAACCTTAGACTATGACTGGCATCAAAGGAGCAGTAAACTGAAGTTTTATTGGACTCTTAGCAAGCCTAAAATACTATCAAATCCCTATATTTATAATAAAGATAAAATTTCAAAATGATAAAACTCATAGTTGTATTAATCAAACGATTCAAACACTATATAATCCTTAATTTACTAAAACATTGAGATAGTTAAGACAAGGGAAAATCTAACACATACAAGACTACTGTGGCTTTAGATTTAAAGATTACTAGCAATATACATCAAATAATCAGAGAGGAAGAAGATCGACAAAGAACCCTGTTAAAAGAGATCTAAAAAAAGATCCTGAAAAATAGTTAAGGGGAGTCAGACTTCACTGAGTGAATTAAAGCTATGGTTATGTTATGCATTCCTAAAGATTTCAAATGATACATACATATTTATAATGTATTATATCCATAAATGCAACTTTATAACATAATGATTTTGTTTATAAACATGAATGCATTTCCCATATCAATATCATGTCACATAATCATCACAATCACAAATAATAGTGGAGGATTGACGACTAACTCTATAACATACCTCTTACTCACATATTATAACTATAGGGGCTCTCTTGTTCCACATGGGTCACTTAGTCCAATGTAATGGACTATTGTCCGAGAGCCACACTCAACCGAATCGCCACGACCTCACTATGACATGATTGTCGTCTGAGAGTAAGCTCGATCGAACTTCCACAATCATGCTACCTCTTATGTACCATATATTGATTGGCATCTGAGAGCAAGCTTGACCAAACCTCCCTAATCGCGTCATATCTAAATCAATAAACCCAATACTAACCCAAATCTATACCCGACTGATGACTTACTGTGCGCACAACCTATTGACACTCACTAGGTAACTCATACTGTAACAATCCTCCACATCATCACATATCAAAATGAGCACAACATTTCACAACAAAATTCGTATACATATGTCAATCCATATGTTTGAATGTCATGCATGTATATAATAATGATGGTGATTTTCATGATGACTATGAGAATGAATTCTAATGCATTATTCGTAACCAGGAATATTAACAACTAATAGGTAGAATGCTCTCCTTTATGCTGGATCTAATGTCTCGAAGTGGAAGGTTCTGCTCCTGATTGATCTATAGAAAGAAAAGTAGGAATGACCATTAGGATTTAAAATTTACACACCTTGAGAATAAAACCATGACTCAATATTAAGGAGTTCTATTTTTTATTTAAAAAAGATGATGATATATTTTACGAGGAGTTTACTAAAAATTTGGTAGCATTTTTCCTGTAAAACAGACATCCCCCTTTGAAAGAAGGGTCATTCCTGCAATGAAAAGATTCTTCAATAGTCCCCAGTAATCACAACTCAATTTGGCCCTCCAAACTACATGTCCCTACCTAATTGAGTCCCTATTTACATCACAAAAATTCATAATAAATCCAATCATAATTCAAGGATACCAACTTCTAATCCATACACCCTCATTTATACTCAATATATCAAGATATTCTCAATTATAATAAAAATCATTTTCATGCATTTCTATAAGAACATAAACCTTTTTAAATTTTTATCTCTCAAACTATGAAGGTTTTCAATATGTTGTTTTTATGAAAATTGATCTAGATAATATTTGGGAATTTTTAAAATTATTTGGATTGTTTCTGCACTGTTGAAAAATCACCATCGTATCAGAGCGTGGGGTACACACGTAGGTGCCGGAGGGCGGTGATCTTCTCCACCTATCCAAAAATGACGAGCTTATCTCCAAGAATCCAATGGCCCTAGCCTCGTGTTGAAACTCCTCCCAGTTTGTGAGAATCGAAGGTTTAAAGCTCAAAGGTGACCCATTTTCGTTCATTGACAAAATGGGCCAATTGATGTCAGGTTTCCCTCCTTTCCTACATTTTTAGAGCCGTTATACACGATGGTGGTGTTAGTTTCAAAAAAAAAGACTAAAAATAGAAGACCGGTGACTTACCTAAATGAATTGAAACTTTCAATCGTAATTCCTCCAAATCTTAGTCGTTTTTAAAGAAACGAACTTATGGTTTTGTAAAATGTCTCAAGAGCTTTTTGTAAAGCCCTAAATTGTCAGAAATTGTGACCAAATAGTGAAGGAATGAGTGTCAGAAGTTAGGAGAGAATAGTAACTAAAGGGGAAAGAGTTTAAGAGAGAAATGAACTTAAGCTTTCTTAAGCTCAACTTATACTTTGATAAGCTTTTCTCCTTATTGGTCAATTATGAGTAATTTAACAAAATTTTGATCATTAAATACTATCATCACAATGAGAATTTCTATAGACATACAAGTAATGTTCCCAATGGATTTCTTATATGGGTTTAGTTCAGTGACTTGTTCTCTAACAAACACCACATGTTTGTTTAAATATCTCCATATTTTAGTTTATGAGATCAAATTCTTGCTTCATAAGAAAAAACATAATGCATGCTCGACCTTTTAAATTCTATTAATGTCCATTATTAATAAAATAATAATTAGGAATAATACATAAATACAATATAAATCTCATAATTATAATCTCATTATAATTTCTTTTGTAGTGTATAATTATCCCATAGACATTATCATATAAATTTAAATATGTACAAGATAAAGAACGTCTTTAAATTATTTTGTCACTATACTACAACTAACCAATTGATTGTAGGGTATAAACTAACAATGTCTCCACTTCTAACTTTTAGTTGTTGCTTGCTCGTGCAGGAAAGCTTCATATAATCACTTTCTAGTCGTCAAATTCACTTTTTTTGTTATATGTTTAGTGAAATTTGCTATATAGCATTTATCATTTGCCAATTATGAAAATTGGTGTTAGATTATTTGTGTGTTATAGCCCACACATTACTATTTTCTTTACACAAAGAAGTAATAATTGCATGTAAATTGCTTGACAAATCAAATCAGGTTCCTCAATAGATAATTAATTCAATGATAAGAAATAAGATGATAGAGATAGCATCTCTTTTAATGAAATGAAATAATAAGATATATAGTGTAAACAATTTCTCCTTCCTCCACAGTTTTATATTGGTGATGAATTTGGCTAGGTTGATTTATCCTCAACTAGAACTTTTCGTAAGTAGTATCAAAACATGGCAATTCCTATATATGATAGCTTTGGAGAAAAATTAAAGGATCACTATTGCAATCATCACAATGAGTATTTCCATAGACATACAATTAATATTCTAAAGGGATCTCTTATATAAGGTTATTTTAATGAACTTATTCTCTAACAAGCACCACATATTTGTTTAAATATATCTATACTTTAGTCTATGAGATCGATTGTTTCTTTGATAAGAAAAGACATAACATATGCTAATAATTTTATGTTCTATTAATGTCCAGTCTTAATAAAGCAATTATTAGAAATAATTTAGCGATAATACATAAATATAATATGAATCTCATAATTATAATTTCATTTGCAATGTATAATTATCTTATAAAATTTATCATATACATCTAAATATGTAAAATTAAAGAATTCATTTAAATTATTTTGTTACTAAACTACAACTAACCGATTAATTGCGGGTATAAACTAACAATATCTTACTTGCAGAAGCCAATTGTTTAAATATCTTATACCATATCAACATATGATGTTTATGTTTTTATCGATACAATGATTTATTGAGAGAATTTTGCAAAATTCTCTATAGTGTGCACTTACTTAAATCTTATAAGTTTCATCTTCATTATCATTATTATTAAGAGAAATTGCCTTAATATATCCTTGAATATTTAATGAGACCTCCTTTTATGTCCAATGGTTCTAATGTTCTAAAGTACATTATTGTCTGAATAGTGCAAGGAATTATATCAAGTTCATTAAAGATTATCGCTAATTAATCATTTCTACCAAATGAAAATATATTATGGCTTAATTAACAACCATTATTAAATTGAAGCCTTTCCAATCTTAAAATAATATTGTTCTAAGTAAAATTTACCTTAATCAAGACTTACTTGTAAATTTAATATCTATATAAACTTGAACTCAAATATCAACTCATACATAGAATAATAGATATCTTCAATTACTTTCTAAGCATCGATATCTCAAATACTAAACACCTTTAGTACATTATCTATGTACTTAGACTAGAATAGATTAACAACTTCAAATCTATCTCTATAGATCTAATTCCTAGAATAAAGTTGTTACCTTTTCATAGCTAATATATTTTTTAGGATAAATATATTTTCAAAATTTGAAAATATGAATTATTATTCACTTTATGAGCAATATGTCTTTATATATTCTCATTGGAGAGGACAAGTATATTCCCACTAAGCTTCTTCTAAACAATGAGAATACAAGTATATTCCCACTAAGCTTCTTCTAAACATGATAATTTCACAATCATCTCTAGTACAAAATCTTTGAATTCATCATAAAAGTGAATCTTTTAATATCTCATAGCCTTTTAACTATACTTTTAATGTATCAATAAAGGCACTGGTTCCAATTGAATGTATTGTTATCATATTTGAATTTTTACAAATTTCATCCTACTCTTACTATTTATCTTAAGAACCGTCCTCCTCTAAATATACATTGAAATAAACAATTTGTTCAATGGGTTTATAAGATTATATATAACCTAAATCATTAATTTTAACTCTTTTAAAGAATTAGCGTTTCATATCTGGTATGAAATCTTGCTAATTGATTTGATTGGAACTATTGAAGGTAAGTTGTTGTACTAGATATAACTATATGAAAAATAAATATTGTATCATATAATATCTTATATTGTATTGTCTTCTTACACAAATCCATACTCTTATGAAATTTAGTTAAGAAAATATTAGTTAGAGAATCTCTTTCCTGTAGATAATTGAAAATTTTATATCCCACCATATTGATCTCGTCAAAGTGCTTCATCATTCTTAATGCTTAATTTCTATTAAGATTTAAACACTTGAGCTATTCTCAATTTTAAATTAATATTTCATTTAGCAAATATGAGTATATTACATAAATTCATTAATAATATAATGAAATATGAGTATCATCCATTTATGAATTGTTATCACATCCAACACATCATATGTATAAGATTTAACAATTCATTACCCTCATCATCCTTTCACCAAAGGTTAATTTGGTTATTTTTTAACTCGACAATTTTCACAATTTTCATATGATTTATAATTAATAAGATATGCATGTATCCTAATATGGAACTTTAAGATTCTCATAATCTTGATTTAACTAACATGGCATAAAATGATAGTCTCGGATATCCAACTTTGTATTATTACCGCTTATGTTAAGCATAAGTCTCCTTTGATCTAACATATACAAACCATTTGTATAATCTTGGATCAACTACTTTTGCTCAACAATCTATTCATATCATGCCTTAAACGTTGTAATAATGTTAAATCTAAATTTAGTATCAAATACTCATAGGCATGAACTAGAAATACATATAATCTCTATCATATCACATATAGGCAAGAAAAGTCAGGCAAATTTTCTTCTTGTGAAAAATATTATCATACTATAGCAAAGCCTTTAATTTATATCCATGTTTATGCTTTTAGCATGCTAAATTAAGTGGAAAAATTCCATCAAGGTATTATACCTTTAAGCTATTCTCCATGCAACCTTTTACATCTTGTTATCATGATGTTGAAATACATCTTCATTATTGTCTTCAAATTTTATAAGAAATTAATCAACTTAAAATGTCATCACATTTTTTCATATATATGATATTGACACATCTCTAAAAACTTTGTCATTGAATCTTCAACAGGATTAATAGCAATATTGCATAAGGGACATACAATTTTTTAATCTAACCTTAATATATGTAAGTATATATACACACATATATATGTGTAAGAAAAGCAAGTAATTGATTATATGCAATGACTAATAATTTAATGTATTTAATTCCTTCCAGTATTTTATTCAAATAATAACCCTCACTATTATTTGAAAAGATTACTCTAATCTTTCTAATGGTTTAAGATCCCATTCAAATTTAGTTGATGTTGAGTTTTGATAAATGATTATTTGACTACATTTATATACCCATATTTAATGTGTTTTGCTTGTTATTTAATAGTTTTATAGTATTTTTTTGTACTTAATTCACTTCAAGTGTATTTATAGGTGATAATTGCTTTCTTAGACCAAAATGAGAAGGATTCGAATGAAATTGTGGCATAAAGTGAATATTTGAAACAACTTGGAGATGCAAAGCTATGTACAGTGACTGTGTGGGTGTCTATAAATGTGTGGAGATTTGAAAATATTGTTTTTGGTAGTGTATGTTGCCTGTGTAAGTCTCTGTGCCCTTGTAGAATTATGAATTTAGATGTTTTTAGAGATACATCGCTCCCTACATTACCGTGTAATTAACCACATATATCCCAAAATTCTAGTTTTTACTATAAAAGGACATTATCAAAGGCAGAAAAGGAGGAAAGTTTTAGAGCATTTTAGACTCGTAAGAAATACAAAGAAGAGGTAGTTCTAAATATAGGACAAGGAAAACATAAAGATTATTTCGCAAATCCAATAGATAGCACCATTCAATCAAAATTGTAAGAAGATTCATTAGAGACAAAAAAAGAGATTTAGAATATGATTTCTTTGATTTCTATTGGTTCTTTTGAATATTTTTTTATTGGTTTTGTTTTCTATGAGTAGGAAATAAATTATTTAGTGCTTAGGTGTGTGATGAACCCTAAGTTGTGATGAAAATATGATTTAATCTTTTATTTAAAGTAGTTTTATTAATTGATTTATTGTGATTGAATTATGCATTATATTCTTGATCTAATATATTTGGAATATTAGTTCATTATTTGGTTTCATATGATTGAGATTAAGAAATACTTTTGTATCAATAAATCAATCATAATTCGAAGGAGTTGCATGCAAATCTAGAGATAGGTCAACATAAATTCTCTAGATTATGGTCAAATCTAATAGAAAATTCATAAATTGATAACACAATCATAGTGGTTTTAAATCGAAAGAGATTTCAGTTAATCAACTGAGGGTCAGTTGTTAATAGTTTAGAGCAATATGTTAACATAAGATAGAAATTTTGATAATTCCATAATTAATAATTTAATTGCATGATAAAGGGTTAGGATTTAAGAATTCTTAGGCAGATTGATCACCTAGGTACTATTTACTTGATACTGACTTTTCATAGTATTTTCTTTTGTCTGAGTTCATTATTATTTCAATCTTTGTTTTATTTTTTTATTTAATTTTTAATTAAATCCATGTTGTTTTGACAGTTAGATAATAGGTAAAAGGTGAATACTAGTACTTACAATCCTCATGGGATCGACATATACTTGTTAATAGTAGCTACAACTACATTATGCACTTACAGTAAAAATTGATAAATCTTTATACGCATAAGAAACCATCAATCAAGTTTTTGGCACCGTTGTCAGGGATTTTAATATTAGGAATGCATAATTTTTATTAATTGAACCATTATTTTTTATATTTATATTTTATTATTAACTTATTCATTTATGTATCTTTTGGTCTTCTTTATTTTGACTTGTATTTGTAGCTTATTATTAGGATTTAAGATTTATCATCATAGATATAACCCACAATGGAAGGATGTCGAGGACAATATTCTCATGGGAGTTATAATATGCCATCACATATGGAAACATCACAAACTTGGAATGAAAGGTATTGTGACATGTATTCATAAGCTTAACCGATATCCATATTATGTTGTGACATTACGATCATGAATGTCAAGCACCAAAATATGTATGGGAGCAACTATATTGCATGTAAAATCGGTCTCCTGGTACACCATATGGGTAATTTTAATTCAAATTGGAGCAACCATTACGTCTATGGATAGAATGGTTATGCTTTAGCTGGATCTTTACAAAACAACAACAAGAAGAATGACTTACAAATATAATAACAAAATATCTTGCCAAAAGTAAAACGAGCCAGTGTAAATTCGAAGAGAGATTTTCTTCACTTGAATAAATTGAGTTGACTATAACATATCATTTGAGATTATTAATGCCTCAGAGTGAAGAAGAGATAAAGGTCAACGATATGAATGAAGTTGCATTTCAAGAGGATGAATAGGTAATTGCTGCATTAGAAGAGAAAGAAAAGAAGATGAGGAAGCCTTTATCCAAGAAGAAAAAGTGGAAAAATAGCAAAAGATGATTGAAGAAGAAGAAGAGGAGGAACCCTCAATCCAAGAAGAGGAACTAGAAGAATGGAAAAAGGTGATTGAGGAAGAACAAAAGGAGGACCCAAAGGAGGAAACTACTGATGAATGATTAGTAGTCACCTTAAGCATGAACAATTCTCATTTCTTATAAGACAAACTATTTAGGTCAACTGAAGATTTAGGGAGTTTTATTATTCTTTATTTTATTAACATATTGTTTTTGAAAAGGGCATTAATAAAATCAATTACATTTTTTAATTTGATAGATTATGTCCTTATTATTATCTTACAACATGTGGCTTATTCACAAGCTACGAAATCGCTATGTGGAGAAACAAGTGGAAACAAGCCATTAATTATAGACCCAAGTTGATGGTAAATATGAAGGGTACATCGAGTTAATCACATCAAACAAACATCACATAGGAGTCAACCTATGAATTATGATAGGTTTTATTTTTAATTTTAATTTCATTTTTTTCTATTTGATGTTAGCATATAATTTTATTGAGTGTTGAAGTGTTTTAGGTTAGGAAATTAATAGGATTAGAAATTGGGCACAAGCCTGGGTCGAAATTAATAGGCTAGGCTAGGTCAAACCTAATTTTCTAGGCTCAACCAGGCCTCAAGCCTAGTCTAAGGCTAGATAGGTAACGAACAAATGATGTTGTTTTAGGTAAAACGACATCTTGACCCATTGCCATCCCTAGACATTAAGCATCCTAAAGAGACTATACATATTTATCATATCAGGGTATGCACATTAATGACCAAGTTTTAAGTTTTTCCAACTATTTTTCGTATTGTACACATTTATAGAGACTTACACGATCAAATACACAACTGTGTAAGTTCACGATACTTTATATGCCTATCTTAGATTTTCAAGAGATTGAGTGTAAATTTGCGACAACCCTTAAATAACCCTACCTCTTTCATACTCTTGACTTTTTCTTTCTCTCTCTACCTCGTCATCACCACTCTCCCTCTCTAACCCACTTTTTAGCAATTTTCTTGCCAATTTGTAGCACCCAAGTAAGTATTCTCTTTGGTTGCACTTGTTTATGCATTAATAACTAGGTATTTTGCAATTTTTAGCCTAAAAAATGCTAAGGTTAAGGTTTGGTGATTTTGTATAAAATTGCTTAATGTTGCGGTTAATTGTGGATCACTAATTGAGCTTTATCCTTACCATATGATTTATTGATTTAATTTGATGAATTACATGCGAATTGGATGAAATTTCAATTGGAATTGTGAATTTATGCGATTTTGCTCACTAATTGTTAAATTATGATGATATTGAGTGAAATTAGGATTAATTACTTGTTTTTATAGTTAATTGAAGTTGTTTTCTTATTTAATTTAATTTTGATTTTGATTTTAGATAAATTCAATGTTTAATTTTTCTAATTTTAGGTAATTGTTAGATTTGGTTTATTAATTTCAAATTTAGGTTTAATTTTGTAATTGATTAATTAGATTAGTTTTATTGGTTAATTACAATTTTATTAATTTCAATTTTGGGATTAATTATGTTATTAGTTTAATTTATAATTATTTTAATTATTTATTTGTGTTAGATTATTTGTTTGTGATTTTGCTATGTGTTCAATTTTCCTTTTTCTAGTTAATTTTCATGTTTAACAATTTAATGAGCATAAGAAATAATTGTAGGGAAACGGTTATTTGTTCATACTTTATTTGCGATTTTCTCACATTTATTTAAAATTTTAGGCCCAATGAATAGATCACGACGAGTCAAAGAGGTAGTACGGAATAAATAATGAGGAGAAGGGTCTTTCAGAGACTCAAGGGAAGCTTGCACAGTCCAGTCACAGAGCAACCTCCAATGTTACTCTTCAATGCTACGACACATGAGGAACAATATAAATGGCTCAAAGAGAAGAATTTCGAGATAGGTTGAAACAATGATTGGGAGGTGCTGGGTTAGATTGGTTTGGTCCAACAAGTTTGGGACCTTATCAACGTTGGAGTATGGTCTTAACTTTTTGAGATCGTGGAGCTAACACTCAAGGTGCTCTACATGTTCTTAATGGAGAAAAGAAGTCATAATTGGGACCGGCCAAACATAATCTAGTTTTAGCTATTAAAGATGATTCACATGAGCTACTCGAAGTTCTCTATCATAATAAACGATCGAGAGTTTGTGGGAGTGCCAGAATATATAGCCTTATGATAGACTTCCTGTATGAAATTTCTTCTCACCAGGTTTGGAACTCTATTAGTGAGGATGGTGACTACAACCCAAGCAGACCCAAGGCATCATCTTTACAACACCTGAAATTTAGACATATACATCAAGTTCTAAGTCACACGTTGAGTGGGTAGGGTGAAAATCATAAAGGTTTTGGAAATGTAAACAAGTTCTACCTATAAAGCATGAGTGAGAGGACATCAATACATTTGGGGCATGCATTAGCCTAGTTCGACCAACGTTAGAGTGAGGAAAAGAAGCTCGAGACGATATTCACTGGACCTTATATGACTAAAATTATATGGAGGATGAGCTTCTTTGATATACTACTAGCAATGTAACAAGTTGACACCATGGTGGCGCTAAATCTGCATATGATGAAAAATAGATATGGTAAGTAAACGACGAGGACCTATGGGTGACATCTACTGCCTTATTGGGTCTCTTGACAAGTCGGCTGCATTAGGAGGAGACATGGAACCACACATAATTGAGCATCCACCGCATCCGAGTTCACTTCCATCCCAAACGGGAGGAGTCACATATAAGGAGGCTAGTGCAGGAGTACCCAAGGTGCAAACACCACACTGGGACTAGTTGAAGATAACTTTGGAAACTCATGTGAATAGATCTACCATAATTGGAAGGAGTTACATACAAACCTAGAGATAGGTTGATATAAATCCTCTAACTTAGGATCAAACTTAATAATGAAATTCACAAATCTATAAGGCAATTTTGGGGGTTTTTAATTGAAAGAGATTTTAGTTAATCAATTAAGGGTTGGTTGTTGATAGACTTGAAAATGATATTGATATAAAATGGAAGTTTTCATAGTCCAATAATCAATAATTTAATTGTATAATAAAGGGTTAATATTTACGAATTCTTAGTGGGATTCATGACCTAGGTATTATTTACTTGATATTGACTTTTTATAGTGTTTTCCTTTGTTGGAGTTCATTATTGTTTCAATCTTAGTATATTTTGTTTATTTTAAGTTTAATTAAATCCATAACCTATTTTGATAGTTAGATAATAGGAAAAGAGTGAACATTAGTACTTTCAATCCTCGTAGGATCGACTTGTACTTGCTAGCGCTAATCACAGTTACACCGTGTACTTACGATTAAAACTGGTGAATCTTTATAAGCATACGAAACCATCAATCAAGTTTGTTTAACAAACTAACTAAACCTAAATCAGGTAGATAATAAATTTATCAATCACATCTCATAGACTTTGAGATTCATTAGGTGATAAATCTTACTAAAATTTATCTTATATTTTATAACTCTATCTCTAAATTCGTGTGTTTATTAGTTTACTCGTCCAAATCATAAAATATAGTTAAGTAGGACCCATTGTTATAAGACCAAATACATTCGGGTTAAAGCAATCTTGAATTTGCTCAACAATATTAGCAATAAACAAAACTATGGTCTATTCTTATAACGATGGCAAGCAATAATTATGTTTAAAACAAAACTTACTATTTTCAATAAGGGTTTAATTTCAAATTATCTCATCAAATACAAAATTACATGTAAATATATATATATATATATATATATATATATATATATATATATATATGGATGCAAGTTAAATTGCATATTATATATATATATATATATATATATATATCAAACATATAAATAAAATATGCAACTTTTGCACTCATAATCAAATTATATCCATAGAAAACAAAAACTTTGTTTGATTCTAGTAATTAATCTTCATAATTTAAAATGATATTTCCAAGTTTTGGAAAAACTAAATTAAATTAAACCCATTAGCTCCTAAATAAATTAAATAATTATTCTAAATAAAATTTTATTTGAATTGAAAACAATTTTCAAATTCAATTGGAAACTATTTCAATTATCTTGATTCTTTTAACAAATTTAATTAAATTTTTTCAATAAACTACTTTTCTTACTTATTATAATTTATAAAAACTCCTTTTCAAAATTCAATAAACAAGAAATTCTAATCCAATTAGAATACTATTTCTAACCTAATTGCAAATTATTTTTCCGTAATTAGAAATCTATTTTACAATATTCCAATAAATTACTTTCAAAATTAAATAAATTTTTTCATTTAATTAAGAAGGTCACTTATATTATTTATTTAGAGATTTATTAATAAATTAAAAACTATATTGAAAAAATTGAAAAATTTAATTAATAAATGAAAACACTTTTCAAAATTTAGTAAAGAAAAGTATTTTTAATTAATCAAGAAACTTATTATTCATAAGTAAAGAAAAAGTTTCTAAATTAATTTAATAATAATTCTACTAATAATAAAGCCATAAATTTAATTTATCTCAATTTTAAGAAGCATCTTTTTAACTATTTAAGAAAACATTTTTAGGAGTGCAATTAATTGATTTCAATCGAATTAAAAATAATCAATTTTAACTTCAAAACAAAATTTTTAAAATTTTAATAAAAACAATTTACTCATATTAAGAAAAATAATTGAAATTATTATGGAATTAATTTTAATTTTAAAGCAATTTTAAATTTTTTGGTATAAAATTTAATCTATTCAAGTTTAGAATACAATATTTTGTACTTGAAAAATAAATTTATTAGGATTACTTTAATCCTATTCCCAAACAAGCTTTTTTCTAACAAAACAATACCAATGCTACTCTAATGTCCAAACACCCTCAAAGGCATCCATATTGCTAAACATTCTTATTCTAGGTTAGGAATCCCGTATTCCTAACCTATAATGGTCTAAATCCCATATCGAGATACACTCCTCTTCCTTGAAACCCTAATGTCATAATTGATGAAACTTTAGCCGGCTGTTAACACCACACTTGCAACTTCCAACAAATGCTCACCAACAGCCTGAGCAAGAGCAGGAAGGACATTCCCTTAGGCCCACTAATCGCCTGCCTTTACTTTGGTTTCATTTTATTTTTTTATAAGGACTCATTATTGGCATTTATAAAAAATAAAAAGAGGTAAATCTTTTTTTTACTTAGCCTAAAACTTATAAAACTTCAAAAACAACCCTGTGCCAGCTATTGACATCATACAACTCTGATGCTGCCTTTCCATGCTCCTACCACCTAGGGATGGCAATTGTACCCGAACCTGATGGGTACCCGATAAAATTACCCGAACGGGGGCGGGTATGGGATGCCAATTTTACCCGTATGGTATAGGGGTTAACAAAATACTACATGGGTATCGGGTGCACGGATACCACCCCCCATACCCGTTTACCCGTTATATATTAATTACAAGTTTGCCATTATATATATATACATAAAACCCACCCAAATCCCTAATAACTAATCCCTAATATTTCAATTCTTCGGTTCTTCCTCAATCCGCAATGTCGCCGCCATCTTCTCCACGCCGATGAAAGATGAGGAACGGATGTTAGAGATAAAGTGTTAAGATAGAGAGGGAAGGTTGCGTCCAAAATGTACACACATGTACATGAGATAAATAATGGACATAAACGGGCTACAGGTGCTCCACTACTGCTCCTCCTCGTAGTCCTCTTCTCTCAATGATTAATGGTTGCCTTGTTTGTTTCTGGGTTTTCTTTGTTTACCAACTTATAAATGATTATTTTATTACTTTCATGGTCTGACTAAACTTTGCTTCTGTTGCTTCACATTCTTACGTTTTCTCTCTCTGTGGGGATTTCTGGATGACTCGCACGGAGAAAGATACACCTATGAGTCTCGTGATACTCTTTGTTTATATGACTCCCAGTTTTTGTACCTTCCCGTTTTGTTGTTGACTAGAAACTCACTAGTCTATTGTTTGGTTCTTGTTGTTGAATCTCAAGACTCTTGACATTACTAGAACTCCCATCTATCCTTCTTCATTGCTCACCTCATCTGTTTCTTGGAATTCGTGACTTTCTTTCGTTTGACATTGATAATTTTAGATTTGAATGTTGTAGTAACTAATAATTTCATGGCTTTATGGTCCTTCGGTATGTTTGATTTTTCTTTTGTGGGTGTACTGTCCCATGCCAATACCACTTTGTTGGATGGACTTGAAACTGGAAAATTTTGCTTGAATTACCTGCTATGGATTGTGAATCCTTCGATTCACGCCTCTATGGCCTACAATGAAATCTAACTCCCACACCTTACCTTATTTGCCCTCTTAAGATTAGTTGTTGAATATTCTTATCATTGAGAACGATGGAATATCATCGTATTTAGTAACAATTCCCTACCTAATTGGATGTCTTTGAGTCTCCGTTTCTTTCTCTGGTAACTAAAATTAAATGAAAGCATCATACGGGTTACAGTATAATGGCTCAAAAAACTAGAATTTTACGACTATAAGGTTCATTGTCGCATGCCCATACTAAAATTGTGCATTTGCTATCAGTGTTACAAGTTTACGTATATGTGCTTACCTTGTCCAACCTTGTCTGGTTGGTTTCCATCATCAGCTCCAAAACATGGTATTTTGCCCACTAGCAATGCCCACTAGCAGTAGCATGATTAGGACCCTTACCTTTTCTATATCTACTGATTTAATTATTTTTAGTTTCCTTCATTAGATAAAGTATTATCAATACCTTTCAAATGATAATTTGATTGGATACTTGTGCAGGTAATTTGGGTTAATTTTTGTTGGATTACAATGAACTCGAGTGAGAGTATTTCTCAAAATCCGATAACTATGGATAGTCCTCTCATTCCTATTGACCTCTCTCCTTCGGTCGACTCACCAAATAGTACGAGTCAGGAACCCACTTCAACTTCAGAGGTTGTACAAGATGTTGAAGATACACGTAAAAGAAGATTAACATCTGTTGTTTGGAATCATTTCAAAAAGGTGAAAATTGTAGGGGAAGATGAGAAGGCCATTTGTAATTATTGTCAGAAAAAACTTTCTGGCAAAAGCTCAAGTGGAACTAAACACTTGCATGATCACATAAAGAGTTGTCCTCGAAAAAAATTTCAAGATGTTCGACAATAAGTTTTGGTGCAACAAACAAACGTGGTGGCAAATTACAATTTTGATCAACAAAAATCAAGGGATGATCTTGCCAAGATGATTATAATACATGAGTATCCTTTGGTTATGGTCGAGCATCACGGATTTCGCCAATATTCTGCTGGTTTGCAGCCCTTGTTTAAGGTTCCCTCACGAAATACCGTGAAAAGCGATATCTTAAGGATATATGACTACGAAAGGGTGAAGACTTTGAGTTTGTTGGAGGCAAATTGTAGTAGGATTGCCTTAACTACGGATATGTGGACTTCTAGTAATCAAAAAAAGGGTTTTATTGCTATCACCGCTCATTTCGTCAATGATAAGTGGACATTACAAAGTCGTATCATGAGGTATTAATTTGCTTTCCTCTTTTTTTGAATCACATTTGTCTATGTTTTTGATCATTTAATAATCATTGATTGACATTATTAATTATCTAATTCTTGTTTATTTACTTATATAATATAGGTTCATTTATGTACCTTGTCCACACACTGCTGAAGTTCTTACCAATGTTTTATTTAATACCATTTTGGATTGGAACATTGATCGAAAGTTATCAACTTTGACGGTTGATAATTGTACGACTAATGAAGCTATCATTAGTGATATCACAAAGAAGTTTTCTCTTGATTCACTTATGTTGAATGGGTCTTTGTTTCACATGCGTTGTTGTGCCCACATTTTAAATTTGATTGTTTAAGATGGTTTGCTTGTCATTGGCAAGGGTATAGAAAGGATTAGAGATAGTGTGGTGTTTTGGACAGCATCTCCAAAAAGGGAGAAAAAGTTTGAAGAAGCGGTGCGACAATTACGCATTGCAAGTACCAAGAAATTGGTTCTTGATTGCAAGACCCAGTGGAATTCCACATATTTAATGCTTAATGCTGCTTTGATATACAAGGATGTCTTTAATCGTTTGAGTCAGCGTGAACCATTATACAAAGATTTGCCAACTGAAGAGGATTGGAGACTTGCAGAAATGGTTTGCGAGAAGTTAGGATTGTTCTATTCTGTGACCGAGATGTTCTCAGGTATAAAGTATCCAACGGCAAATATTGTTTTCCCTAAAATTTGTGAAATCAGAAGCTCATTGGAAAAATGGTGTGAGTCTCCAATTGAGGTGATTCAAGGCATGGCAAGAAATATGTTGGCCAAGTATAAAAAGTATTGGTCTGACATTCATGGAATCATGGGAGTGGCAGTCATATTGGGTCCAAGGTACAAGACCAAACTATTAGAATATTATTTTAAAAGAATTTATGGAGAGTACTTATATGTTGATGAAGTCAAAAAAAACTTTGAAAGTTTGCTATGATTTGTTTGAAGAGTATAGAATGAGGGATTCACCTTCTTATAATGGTGAAGTTTCATCTACTTTTGGGTATGATAGAGATGCTAATGAAGGATTCCAAAGTTTTGATGAGGAAGTTGCTCTTGAAAGAGAGAGTAGTTTGTTTACGAAAACAGAATTGGATCATTATTTAGAGGAAAAAGTGTTACCAAGAACAGAAAATTTTGATATTTTAAGTTGGTGGAAAACTAATGGGGTAAAGTATCCACTCTTGATGAAGTTGGCAAGAGATGTGTTAGCTATACCAGCTTTCAAGCTGTAGCTTGAGTCCGCTTTTAGCACAAGCGGAAGGTTGGTGAGTCCACACCGTAGTCGACTTCATCCTAAGACTTTAGAAGCGTTGATGTGTGCACAAAGTTGGTTGTGGAGTGAAATAAAAGGTGATTCTTATCTTTATTTGAATGAAATTCAATGAAATAATTAAGTTATTATTATATATATTTATTGAATCCTTTATTTTGTGGTTGTTTTATAGTAACATGTTCGATGAGACGAATGCATATTGTCGCACTATTGAGTATGATGAAGATGTTAGTGAGGTATTTTAGCAATTCATAATCTATTAATTTAAATAACGATTTTATTTTTAGTGTGAATGACTAATAATTGTTATTGTTTAATGATAGGAAAGTGGTCCAACAAATGCCTAAGGTTCAAGAAATAGTGCAAGGATCTCATCAAGTTCTATTGCTTTTATGCTTTGGAATTTCCATTAAAACTAATGTATGTTATTTTAATTTGTTGTCTTTTTTTTTTAAATTCACTCTTAGATTTGTACTATCATTTATAATCTCTGTTTACTTGTTTCTTTTATGTTAAATTCAGTATGTATGTATGAATGTAGCATGAAAATCTAAAAATAAATAAATAGTCCATTCATATTAAATAAGTTTTTTTAAAAAAAAAAGAGGCGGGTAAACGAGTACCGGATGGGGGTCAAACCCCCAACGGGTACGGGTATGGGGGTACCAACAAAATCCCCGACTGGGATGGGGGCGGGTATGGGGATGGGGGTGGGTTCATGAGGCGGGGGCGGGGGATGGCATACCCGCCCCGTTGCCATCCCTACTACCACCGTCGTCTTCAACCTTCCTCCCTGTGTCTCTAGATCTAGACGAAGCCACACTTCTCTCTAGATGAAGCCATAACTTCCAGTCCTATCTTATAAAGCTTTATCCTTGTCTCAGGTAGCACCATCATGTGTCCACAACACCAGCGATGTCAACTTTTTCCAATTATCACTTGCGACATCATAAGTTTCTCCAGCTATCTACTAACGAATTACGAAGATTCTGTTGGACACAATGGGTGTATTTTTTTGAAAAGGAAAAATAAAATAAATAAAATGGACAAAAAATATTTAACGTGGTTCACTCTTAATTTTAGATTACATCCACGAAAAAACTCATAATAATTCTTCCACTATTACAAATAGTAGGTATACAGAGATAAAACTAAAATAGTGACTCACAAGGTGTTTCCCAACCTAAAAATACTAACCTCACTATTTTGTCACTCACCAACACTTTATTAGAGCATTGCTTTACTTTGATTTTCTTCTATATATTTTTTGTGTGTTTTGGTATGAAGTAGGGAGTGCCTTATATAGGCACTCCATCAAGTAGTTGTCTTCTTTCATTTTTTGCATTTGTTGAAAACTTGGTGTCCCTTCATGAGAGGGACTCATATCCAACAAATCTCCCCCTCCTGATTATATGGAGGGCTCTATCATACCTGCTACTAATCGACAATACTCGAACTTGCCTTTTAGTAGAATCTTGGTTAATAAGTCTGATCTATTTTCATTAGCATGGATCTTTTCTAACTTTAATTGTTTCATCTCTATCACATCTCTGATCCAGTGATATCTCACATCAATGTGTTTTGATCGTGAGTGAAAAGAGGCATTCTTACCAAGGTGAATAGTGCTTTGACTGTCACAAAATAGCTGATACTGTTCTTGCTTGATACCAAGTTCATTAAAGAACTTATTCATCTATAGCAACTCCTTGCAGGCTTTTGTTGCTGCAATAAACTTCATTTCAGTTGTAGAAAATGCAACACACTTTTGTAACTTTAACTGTCATGCCACAGTTTCTCCTACAAAAGTAATCAAGTAACTTGATGTAGACTTTCTCGAGTCAATATCTCTAGTCATATCTGCATCTGTGTAACTAGCTAACATAGGTTCTGCACTTCCAAAACATAAGCATATTTTATATGACTCTTGAAGATACCTGAGAACCCACTTGACTACAGCCCAATGTTCCTTTCCAGGATTTGAAAGGAAATGACTCACAACTCCAATTACATGAGCAATATCTGGCCATGTACAAACCTTGACATACAACAAACTTCCAACTGCTAAAGCATATGAAATTCTGGACATTTCTTCCTTCTCTTTATCTGTAGAAGGGCGCTCTCTAGATCTCAATTTAAAGTGATTAACAAGAAGACAACTAACTGCTTTATCTTTATCCAGTTTGAATCTCTGAAGTACTTTATCAATGTACTTTTCTTGTGACAACCATAGTTTCTTGGCGCTTCTGTCTCTGATAATCTACATGCCAAGAGTCTACTTTGCTGATCTCAAGTCTTTCATGGCAAAAGACTTATCTAGTTGTTTCTTCATATTGTTGATTCTAGAAACTTTCTTACCAACAATCAACATATCATTAACATAGAGCAATAAAATAATGAAATCATCATCAAAGAATTTCTTCACAAATACACAATGATCTAAACAAGTCTTTTTGTAGCCTTGCTCCCCTATAGCAGACTCGAATTTCTTATACCACTATCTTGGTGCCTATTTTCGACCATATAGATTCTTATTTAGTCTATAAACATAGTCTTTTTCCCCCTTTTTTACGAAACCCTCTGGCTGCTTCATATATATCTCTTCTTCCAAATCCTCATATAGGAAGGCAGTTTTGACATTTATTTGTTCAACCTCTAGATTAAAACTTACGGCTAGCCCTAACACTGTACGTATGGATGTTATTTTCACCACCGGTAAAAATATCTCGTCAAATTCAATACCCTTATTTTAACTAAATCCTTTGACTACTAATCTTGCTTTGAATCAGGGATGGTTGTTGTTTTCTTCATGCTTGATTCTGAACACCATTTATTCTTTAATGTTCTTTTGCCTTCTGGCAACTTCATCAGCTTGAATGTTTTATTCTCATCCTAGTACTTTCTAGTCTAGCTACAAGAGTATAGGTTTCATTATAGTCTATTTCTTCTTGTTGATTATAGCCTTGAGCTACTAATCTAGCTTTATTACAGTTTACTCTTCCTGATTCATTTAGTTTATTTTTGAAAGCCCATCTGGTTCCTATGATAGACTTATTAGGTGGTCTAGGAACTAAAGATCAAACTTTTTTCCTTGGAAATTGATTTAACTCCTCTTGCATGGCTAAAATCCAAGCTTCATCTTGAAGATGAGAAGATTTGTACTTCCAGTCTTTTCTAAGATTAAAGTTTTTAGTAATATCTTCTACCTTATCAAGTAGATCATCTGGTGGTGAAATGTCTAATTTATTGACTAAAGGAGCAGATAGAGTTTCATCATCAGAATCGTCTCTTATATCTGGATGAGAATCATCATCAAACTTAACATGCATAGATTCTTCAACAGATTTGGAAACAATATTATAAACTCTATAAGCTTTATAAGAAATCGAATATCCTAAAAAATTCCTGAATTGATCTTATAATCAAATTTATCCAATTTTTCTTTTG
Source organism: Erythroxylum novogranatense (assembly GCA_029891385.1). Taxonomy (NCBI): domain Eukaryota; kingdom Viridiplantae; phylum Streptophyta; class Magnoliopsida; order Malpighiales; family Erythroxylaceae; genus Erythroxylum; species Erythroxylum novogranatense. The sequence continues at coordinate 41,777,538 of CM057227.1, forward strand.
TATTAATATAATGCATTTGCAACCAAAATGATGAAAGTAAGAGATATGTGGCTTTCTTCCTTTCCATAACTCATATAAAGTTTTATTTAAAATAGGTCATAAAAATACTCTATTTTGAATATAACAAGCTGTATTTATAGCTTTTTGCGCAGAAATACTTAGGAAGATTCATTTCACATAGCATAGTCCATGTCATTTCTTGAATTGTCCCGTTCTTTCTTTCTACAACTCCATTTTGTTGTGGAGTTCTAGGAGCAGAGAAATTATGAAAAATTCCATTCTCTTCACAAAATATTTTTAATTTTTCGTTTTCAAATTCTCCACCATGATCACTCTTAATTTCAGCAATAGAAATTCCTTTCATTTTGTAACTTTTTGGATAAAACTTTAAAACACTTTAGAGATTCATCTTTATGTGATAAAAATAATATCCAACAAAATCTAGTGAAGTCATCAACAATTACGAGACCATACTTCTTTCCACCAAGACTTAGTGTTCTGGTTGGACCAAACAAATCTATATGTAATAACTCTAGAGGTCTAAAAAAAGTTACAACATTTTTAGAAGAAAAAGATGTTTTAACTTGTTTTCCTTTTTGACAACTCTGACAAAAGAAATCGTTATTAAAACTTATTTTTGGTAATCCTCTTACTAAATCATCTCTAACCAACTTGAAAATATATTTAGAACTAACATGTCCTAGCTTTTTATGCCAAATCAGTTTTCCTCATATGTTGAAATAAAACATGGAATATTTTTACTTTTCAAATAATCTAAGTTAATCTTATAGAGATTGTTTCGTCTCTTAGCATAAAATAATACGAAACTGTCCTTATTTTTTACGACACAAGAATTTTGATTAAAGGATACTTCAAAACCATAATCACATAATTGACTTACACAAATTAGATTATGCTTTAATCCTTCAACTAGCAAAACATTATCAATAGACGCAAATGAATCTTTACCAATTTTTTCGATTCCAACCATGTTGCCCTGTTGGTTGTCTCCAAAAGTTATTGATCCTCCTTGTTTATTTTGGAGACCTTCTTTTTGTCATATGTCACGAGCATCCACTGTAAAAGTACCATTGGTGCTGGTTGCTTTTTTCAAGAAGGGAGATCTGCAGTATATATTATGTCTTTCTTAGGTACTCATATTTTCTTGGGTCCTTTGGGGTTAGGCTTACAATTATTCATCGAGTAACAAGAATATTGTTTCTTTTTCTTTTTGTGAGGAACAAAACTCTTATTATGACGAACACTACTATTATTAAACCCTAAACCACTCCTATCATTTGGATGTCTATATTTTCCAATCATATCATTCATCCTTTTTGTACTTTCAGTAAATGTTGATAAATCTGCTGAAAGACTATTAATCCTTTGTTTCAGTTGATTAATTTCCTCAGATCTTTCTACAATTACTTTCTTTTTCATATCATTTACTTGTTTCTTAAGGCAAACATTTTCTTTTTCTAACACTTCCGTGTTCTTCAAACTTTCAGCAAATTTCTTTTTCAAAATCCTATATTGTTTTAATATAGCATGTGAATCTTTTAACAATTCTAAATATGCATCTTGAAGTTCATTAAAGTTAGAAGTTACCTCATCGTCGCATTCCTTTTCAGCTATTAAGCATATATTTGCTTGTTCTGATACATCTGAGTCGAAGTTAGATTCAGACGAATCCAAATATTCCCAAGTTTCCATCATGCTCTTTTTGTTTTCTTTATTTTTCTTCTTTTTTCTTTTAAACAAGGAGCATTCAGACTTGTAATGTCCTAGTTTGTTACACTCATAGCAGATGATAGAACTTTTCTCATTCTTTGATTCGTCTTTGCTATTCTTCTTAAAAGAAAAGTCTTTATTTCCTTTTGTTTTCTTTTTCCACATCCTCCTAATCTTTCTTGAAATGAAGGATAGTTCATCATCATCTTCACTTGAATCTTGATCAGATTCACTAGCATCATCGTTCTTGATTTCTTCAATCTTTAATGTTTTTGAAGATGTGTTTCTATTTTTTTTGTTCTTCTTATTCTTCTAGCCAACCTTTAATGCCATATATTTATCTCTTATAGGTTTATCTTCTGCATCAAGCTCTACTTCATGTATCTTTAGTGAACCAAGCAATCATCTAACTTCAGCTTACTTAAGTCCTTGGCCACTTGTATTGCTGTAACTTTGGGTCTCCATATTTTTGGAAAACTTTTGAGAATCTTTCTAATATGATCTTGATTATCGTAGATTCTCCCAAGAGCTTTAAGTCCATTAACAATCGTTTGAAATCGTCGAAACATCTGATCAATAGTCTCATCTTTCATCTTAAATAACTCATACTGATGAACAAGAATACTAATCTTGGACTTTTTCACTTGATTTGTGCCTTCATGTGCAATGGTTAATGTGTCCCACATTTCCTTTGTAGATTCACATCTATGAACCTTATCAAATTCACTTTTGATTAGGGCACAACTTAGAAAGAACTTGGTCTTTAAATTTAATTAAAATCGAGCTTTCTGATCGGCTAACCATTTGTCACGAGAGATGTTATTGCCTTCGTTGTCTGTTGGTGTATATGGACCATTCTTGATGATATCGCAAAGATCAATATGTGTGGATTCTATAAAGATTCGCATCCTATCCTTCCAATAATGATAATCCTCACCATTAAATGCAGGAGGTCTTGTGATCGAGGCACCTTCAGCTATAACAACATGTGATTCATCGATGGATGTTTGTCCTCACTTTGTAATAGTGTTTATTGGAAACCTCACTTTGATACCACCTAAAATAAATCGCTTGTTAATATAGAAATCACGTATAATATGTAAAATACACAAGAAGAGGGGTTGAATTGTGTAAACTTTTCAAAGATATTAATCTTTTAGGATTTCTTGGATTTCTTTACAAAATTTAGATGATCACAAAAACACTTTACTAAAGTCAATAAGTAATGCAATCGCAAGAATTATTATCTACTCTTCTAACAACAAGAAAATTAAAAGATAAGGGTTAGAGAATAGATGTCGCGCTTTTATACTAGTTCACCCTAAACCTTGGGCTACATCTAGTCCTTAGAGTTTGTCTAAGATTTCACTATACTCTTCAATTTTACAAGTATTCTTTCTACACTTGCAGGGCTTCTTTAGGTCTCTCTCACAAAGTATTCTTTATCTGCTTTCTTAGCCTCTCCGAGCTCTAGCCTTTCTTTCTCTCTCTAGGAAAGAGATTTTTGAGCTTCACGTTACAAATGTATTCACTCTCTTCTTTCGCACTTTGAATACATAATTTTTCTAATTATTGTACAATCAGATTTTCTCTCTTGTAAAAATGTTATTTAGTTTGCGACTAGAACTAGTATTTATAGCCTAAGTCTTCAACTGTCTTCTTGAGAAATTGCTTCTTGAATCTTCTAGAAACTGTTATTAGTTGAGTCCTGTAACTAACTCCAACTAACTGATTGACTGATGTTCTAGAATAGCTTCCTTTTATACGTCTGGTACAATACTTCTTCTGTTATCACGTTTCGTTTGTTATCACGTTTCGTCTAGTATAGCTCTTCGTCTGGTATTGCGCTTCGTCTGTTATTACGCTTCGTCTGTTATTACGTTTCATCTGGTATCGCACTTTGTCTGATATCGATATATCGTCTGTTGCTGATGTGTTTCTTCTGTTGTTGACGTATCGTCTGTTGTTGACGTGTCGTCTAGTATCGATATATTGTCTGTCGTTGATATATCGTCTGATGTTGACCACACATCTTCTGGGTTTGACTAAGTGTTACTTACATTTTTTTGCACACTTAACAAACTTATCAAAACAGTTCATACATTTCTAAGATTGTTATTATTTGATTGTCATCAAAATTAATAGAAGTGAAGTCTTCTTGACTAAACAAGTATCACAAGGCTTCCATGTGGCAGTATGGATTTAATATAAGCCATAAAAAATAAACACGTGCCACATTAACATTAACATGAAATTAATTGGTAGAAGTATAACTCACAAAATATTATGTTAATTTAGGCTTAAATTTATACGATTTTGAAATTTTATGGTTCTTTTAGATGCTATAAAATATTAGGGTTTAACTTGAATTTTAGTACAAATATTAAGGTTAAAAATACTTTTGTATAATAAAACTTAAACTTTAACGTTTTAGAATGTACAAAAAATCCTAATGTTTCAAAATTATATCAGTTAAACCTCTAGCTGACAGTAGCAACCCACATTCAGTAGCTAAAAAGATGACAAAAGAGAGAGAATCAAAGGATTGTAAGATGAAAATTGTGACAGTTAAGAGTTTAAAGGCGAATATCTAAAATATCTTTAAAAATATATGATGCAATGCCCAAATATATATTTAAAAAAAAATCATACAATACTTGCATATTGTCTAAACTCACATGAATTTTGTCATTTTTTTTAATGTCATAATGAACTTTTTGAACAGTATCTTCTTCTAATAGAGTTGAGCCTCGATGTCTACTCTAGACTAATGGAAACAATTAGCTGCATAAGGCCCCATCTTCATCTCATTCAATGATACTATTTTGATCTTAAAATGCCTTCTAGAATGTTTATATCTTCAAGAATTTTATGTGTAGAAAGAGATACAGGACTTGGTATAATTATAATTTCAAAGGAACATTTTTCCATATCAAAACATGAACAAAAAAATGTACACATGTTATTCTTCTATGAGAATTACAATTGTTATTAAAATATGGGAAATCCTTTAGATGACGTTATAGACTATTAGTTTATACACTATAGTCAATCGGTGATTGTAATTTTGTGAAATAATTATTTAAAGAAAACTTTTATGTTATGCATATTTGTTTAATGTATAAAATAACTTCCATGAGACAAATGTACATAGCAAATAAAGTTATGATAAGATTATAATTATGAGATTCATATTGTATTTATGCATTATTCTTAAATTATTTATAGTCATTATTCTATTGAGATAAGATATAAATAGAGTATAAAGACTATCACATTTGTGTTCTTCCTTATAAAAGTAATCATTCTCATATACTAAAGAATATAGATACCTAAACAAATGTTTGAATGCTTAATAGAGAACAAATCTCATTGAACTAACTTCACATGAGAATTCTATTTAAACATTTCTTGTATATCTATATAAATTCTTGGTATAATGATTGTATAAGTGATCTTTTGATTTTGAGATCTATAAAGTATCTCATATAGAGATTATTAGGTTTTAGTACTACTTTATAACTTATCCATAGTAGCTCAATCAACAAATCATTAGATATAGTATGAATTACACGAGATGGTTAAGTAATCAATATAAGATTCATTACCTTAAAATGATTAGGAAGAATATTCTCTTGTTAAAAAATGATTAGGAAGAATATTCTCTTGTTTTCAATTCGCATTGATTCAAAAAAATTTAGTCAAGTCGAATAACACTTTTAAAATAGTTTTCAAATGTTATTAATATAACTAATATGATTAGACTCCACTAGAATAAACAGTGATTTTATACTTTATGTCTAATTAGAATATTGCATGATGAAATTATCAAATTATATGAAAATTATATATGAAAAGTTAGTTAAACAAATTTGACATTTTTAAAGTTTAGATAGTCATAACGTGTTGCTCTACGTCGGTCTTAATTTATAAATGTAAATTATTTAATTAGAAAATCAATGATAAATTAAAGAAATTTTTGAATACGATTTAAAGTTATAATTAATATCTATTGATAACAAATTTAGGAATTTAACGGCTACACATAAAGAATGATTGAAGAAATAATAGGTAATTTATTCATATTCACTTGAACCTAAGGTTTGATAAATTTTAGAATCAAATATAAGGTACTTCATAAATAAAGACCAATAATAGATATTGGAAGTTATTTATGCTCAATTAGTATTTGATTAAACTTAATTACAAATTTAATTAAATTTAAAATAGATTAGAAGTAAATTACCAAAAGGTCCAAGTCCTATTATTAAAAAATTATAGGTTCTAAAAGGGCTAGAATTTTTACTTACCAATCTCTACACAACTTGTAGGGTTCTCCCATTTAGTCTATGTTGAAACTATTAGAAATTATATACATGTATGACTACAATGATAGAAGCTTAGAAATTGAAGAGAAGAAAAATGTAAAAGAAAAGATCAAATTTCACAATAGAATACCATTTACTTTTATACTTGCATTAATCATATTATAAAATTTAGAATTTTCAAAAAGTATAAATTTATTTTAGTACCAAGTAGAATTGAATTTCATCATAATTTGCCAACGTCTTCGTTGACCACCCCATGGTCGTTTCAGAAGACAGCTGTGCTAGATATTTTGTACAGGAAATGAGATGATATTCTAGTTGGTATAGTTGTAGCCGTATATACCCTATTCTGATTGACAAAACTTCTCATCATCAGCAGAGAAGTCAGGCTCCTCAGGCTTTTGTAGCTTCGGCATCTCCATATCTTTGATCTTTTGAGCTCCTCTTCTTGTGGTCGCAGCAAATCTTGACGCTAGAATTGCCACCCCCAAATTCCTTCTCTGATCTGAAACCTTGTTGTCCCCTTCTTGTTCCCTTTTCTCATCAGCCTCATTGTCATCATAGTTGATGCATTCTGATGTGGTCAGACTATGCTCCATTACTTTTTTTCTGTGCCGACGCCAAGCAGACTGTATGAAGCATGCTGCCCATGTCCTCCAGTGATGAGAGTGATAGCGGAAAGTATGCTGCAGCTTTTTACTGTGAAGGCGTCTGAATTGGTTTGCAACAAACTTCAGATCTTCTGCTCTCAATGCGAAAGCTTCAGCTTCATTCAAGGCTTTGACTGTTCTAGTTGATGAAGGCAAGTTGAGAGAGGATTTTGGATGTAAAGCCCATGATAATAGCTCTTCCCCACAAAAGTCCCCAGGTTTCAATGTAATGGAGTTGAAAAAACCAGTCCGGCCTCCATTTGTAGTACAACTCTCCAATCTGCCTCTGATTATAAAGAGCATTTCGGTTACTGGGTCCCCCTCTCGAACAATATATGTACCTTCGGTGCTTAGAGAAGATACTAGACGCTCACATATTGCATCAAGTAGCTGATCATCCATTTGAGAAAAGAAGGGGACCTGCATAAGAGGAGAATTAAGAATGTTATCCAAAAATTACACACAAGTGTTATCTCAACCAGAATGGTCGAGAACCTGCTTTTCATATTTAGAACAGCCTGAAAAAAGATAGATCAGTTTGATGATAAGATTTGAAGTTGAATCAAAAGGAACTAGTATTCCTGAAACTTGTTCACGCATTCTCAACGATGGTAAACTAAATAGTTAATTATATACTACCGAGTAACCAGTAGCTCCATCAAACTGGTTGGATGGGAGCATAAGTTTTAATTACAATGTCAATCATAATTGAACATGAAACCAGTCATGATTGGATACATGAACACAATTTTTCAAAAGACCGCCAATGTGTTTTTGACAACAAAACAACACATGCAAGATTGTCCACTAGTACAAAACTAAAGGACTTGACCAATTACCCCAAGTTCAATTTAGTTGACTTTATTTGGTGCTCGGTATAGATGGTCGGCATGCATTGATAGAACTCCCTGCTTATCATTGTTATTTATCCTTAATTGATAAGGGTATAGAACTCGTGTAAATTGAAAAAAAAAAAGGAACATGGAATACCTAGTTGCGTAAGCTAAAAATCTTCAAGGGCTTCTGATTTCTGAAGCATTAAACAATAGTTAGAAAAATGTTTAAATAGTAGAGATAGAAATGTACACGTCGGACAAGGTCCAAACAAAGGTGGCGTTGGATATCACGACGTAGATCAGCAGGCAACCCATGTAGGATAGATTCCTCATCCACTCCACGAGTAGCAAGCCACTTATATTGAACAAATCGTCCAACTCGTATTTTGAGATCTTCGGGAAGTTGACGATGTCTCATCCACTCCTCTGTATCTCTTCTCTTAAGTCTCCATTCCTCAAGTCTCACAGTAAGAGATTGAAGGTATGTCTACCAAAACGATTTTATTGTTTTAAAGCAAGAAACTTCATACTAACATTTTTATTTTTCAACAGAAAACAAAAGAAAGGCAAAGTATATTGTATAATACCTGCATATTACCAATCAAATGGGCAAAGAGAACCAGACCCAAGATGCAAATGAGAATGGCAAATAATGTCTCCTCAATGTATGTGCTGGTCACCAAAGTCTGCCCATATGAACTGAAAATGAGGCAGCGAAGATATGAATTGTTAGTGATACTTAGATGTCTCTATAATCTCTATGGCTTTCAAATTTCAGGCACATAGTTAAGTTCTGTCAACTGTCGGCAAATCAAAAGCTGCTATTTTTCACCAATGGCATACATCAGCGTCTTCAAAACCATTTAAAGAATAACAACATAAAGCAGTATCATAGATAAACCTCTCAGATCCTAATGAAAAGATTGCAAATATGCTGTCAACAATAATTAAGTTGATCGTACCAGCTACTCAAACATGCATTCACTAGACCAACTTTTAGGTTCAAATAGTCTCATCTAATATTATGTTTCTCTGCATTCTGAATCAGTTGGCTAGCATTCAGACTGTGAATTCCTTTTGTTGTTACACCTATGAATTCAGAGAAAGTCCTAAAATGAATTAATAACAACTGTTCTACAACAGACTAAAAGAGATACAGAGCAAATCGCTCACACCATATATTAGTAGCTGCAGTTGGCCAAAACATAAAAAGACATGATACTTTCCTGCAAATTTATACCAATTGAAATTGTGCATTCAATTGTGCCATTGGATATTTGTCATATTAGACTCTTCCAAAATGACTCAACAATCAAAGAATCTTAACTGATGGCATATGGTTACAGCAATAATATCTTTGTTAATTTTGTTGCATGTACATAAAACAAAGAAAAGGGCATTGATGGAAATCCCATTGCAAGGGTTGATTATTCCATTGACTGGGAATCAAAGAATACCTTAGTTGCTGCAGACCCCACCACAAGCAATAGAAATACTTCTCTGTAAAGTCCGATGAGACGGCATTTTTCATCACTGCAAGTTCAAATATGCCATAGTCGAAATTGATATTGTTATTGGGATTGCAGTTGTTGAAAACATTGGTACTGTTTGCCCACATCTTGCGATCACTATGATCAAAAGCATCACAAACTAGATATCTGGGGAGACATCTGACTGGTTCATTCTCATTTTTACATGTTGATTTCCAACAAGACGTATATCTATCAAGTGATAATAGATACCATGCTGCACCTAAAACCTATAATAAGAGGGGGAAACTTTTAACTTGTAGCACTGGAACAGTATATGGCAAGCAAACGAAAAGCACTAACAAAACATACATGACTAGCCAACATGTAGAGAAGCAAATTATATGCAGCCCCTGCCCAAGCTGTCCTAGTCACCACTCCAGTTGCCTTAACAATTTGACTGCTCAATGGGAAAATCAGATACAATCTAGGGACATATTGGATCAGAACAATCAAAGCAAGAGCATTGTTGTTGTAATCAGTCCGAGCACTTCTTGCTGCTGGTATTATAAACCAGATGACTAACTGGAGAGAATAAGAAGAAACTGTGAGTTCCTTATGAATGGCCAGATCATACAAAGATTCATGTTTAAAAAGACAAAGATTCATGTTTGAAAAAGGGCAGATTTTGGGTTGTAGAACATCATGATGTCAAAGAATCGTACCTGGGGGAGAGGCAGAGTGGCTGTGAGATCAATGAAGAAGTCTGTTTTAAAGTACCTCCTAGCAATCTTCTTTGGGTCCATTACAAGTTCACCCCTCCCAAACACACGGGAACTTGGTGCAATATAAGCTGTTCTAAATTTTATGAACACATGTAACAAATAAAAGATATCTGCAACAGTGCGGACAAAGGTCAGTACAATTCGCAATGTAAAGTCTGTATCCACACATGAAGAATTTGCATCCCCTCCAACAGTAGGTAAGTAAAAGTAAAGGGGATCAACAAAAAGTGCCATCAAGCAGGTAACAAGGAAGATCCTGTTCCACCGGAGAACAATATCACTTCCTGGATCAAGTATTCTATTTGGCCACGGTGCACTATGCTCCCGAAAAGTCTTTGATTTACCAACTTTGCAAGTTTCAGGAAGCCTATATCTATCACCATCCATCCCATCATCTGCTTTCACCAACGAAGTTGAAATTTTATCTGTGGAAGACGAATTCTTAAGGTGTATTTGGTCATTTTTTTCCCCGGGACTAGTGTTCTGGTGTTTACCATCAAAGTAGAACCTAACAGATCAAAATACCAACAAATTGTTGATACACTCCTCCTTCCAAGGTAGTCCATAACAATTCCCAACAAGAAGAAATAACGCAAACAGATACATTGCTTTGTGAAAATGAGGGAAAAACATGATGACAGAATTCACAGTTAATTGCAGGCCCAAAATGGTTTAACAGAAAATTAAAAAAAGGTAGCTGTCATGCATATCAAGAGTCCAAGAGTTTGGTCATGAATATAATGGCAAGTTTCTATGAAATCCCGAATATTGTATTTGGCAATTAGCAAGGCTTTTAATTAGGTTTGTTATTCTCTTCCAAAAAAAAAATAGGTTTTTAATTAGGTGATACAATGCCAGCAATATGCTTCTAATCTAAGGAGAAGACGGTCCAGAAACTGTTTTATAAAGTATATTATCCTTCATGGTCCATGTTGTTTCGCTTTTTCCAAGCAGCTAAAATTTGAGACTTCCATTCAGCACCCACTTGCTAAAAAATGTTTGTGTTTACAGATACCAAATTACTAAAAGTTCCAAATTTTCTCACACAACTTCAGATTTGGAAACTAACAGGTCTCGTTACCAGAAAATGACAACATTAAGAAAACCAAGAACACTAAAACTCCAATTTACTCAAACAACTAAACACTTGTTAAACGTCACCATCATCTCAACCAAAAATCATCATCTTCCTTCTCCTTCCAAATAAAATAATTTCCAGACACAAAGAGCTGGACAGGACAGGGTTCAAGTACATGGAAATTCATTAGACCAAGAAAACACATTTGAACGGAAAAAGGCACCACCCGCCCCACGCACCACCCCCCATTGCCCACAAAATGAAAAAAAAAAATAGTTCTGGTCAACTTTCCATTGACATAATACAACGAGCATAAACTTACCTCACAAAATTATTGTTAAACAGATAAAGAAAAAATAGACAAAGACATATTTGGTTTGAATCTCTTTTTTTTTTCATTGATTTCATTGATGCAGTATGATGTTTTTATAGATAGATTTTGACTAGTGTTCATATACAAAACTAACTCCTACATAGATAATCCTAATATGATTATAACTGCTTTTGACTTCTTTTACTCCTAATATGATTACAACTGCTTTTGACTTCGTCTAACACTCCCCCTCAAGTTGGGCGGTAGGATCATCAACACCCAACTTGCGTAGAGCTTCATGAAAAGTTCTTCCCACAACTGCCTTAGTCAAAATATCAGCTAGCTGGTCTTCCAATCGAACATATGGTAGGCTGATAATTCCGTCTTTTAACTTCTCTTTAATAAAATGTCGATCAACCTCCACATGTTTGGTTCTGTCGTGCTGTACTGGATTCTCCGAAATGCTGATGACTGCCTTATTGTCACATAACAACTCACAAGCACCTCTAGGCGGAAAACCCAATTCTATCAACAGCTTCACAAGCCAGAGCAATTCTGTCAAACCTTTAACTATGCCCCTGAACTCTGCTTCTACACTCGACAGCGCTACCTCCTTTTGTTTCTTGCTTTTCTAGGTTACTAGGTTCCCTCCAACAAGAGAAAAGTACCCTGAAGTGGACCTCCTATCTATTGGATTTCTGGCCCAGTCTACATCAGTGTAAACCTTCACTTCTAGGTTTCCATTCTTCTGAAATAAAACCCCGTTCTAGGGGGAGTGTTAGACTTGTGTTTAAGGAAGTAGACCCAAGTCATACCAGTACAATCATTCACAAAAATCAAAAAGAATTTAAACATTATATTTTCCGTGTTCGGGGCTGGACCCCACACATCCGAATGCACTAAATCAAAGACATGTTCCACCCGAGTGTTGCTAGAAAGAAAAGATTTCGTATGACTCTTTGCTAGTACCCACGTATCACATGAATCATTATTGGATAAATGAGGAAAAAGTACTTTAAAATAGGCAGGAGACGGGTGACCTAGACGCTGGTGCCAAAGCCAACTCTGACGATTTATGGTTCTAGATAGAAGGGTGGTTCCTGTTTGAGCTACCTCATCGACGTAGTAGAGCCGATCTCGCTCAGTGCCACGTCCAATGATCTCCTGAGTCTGAATATCCTGTAATAAACAAAAACCAGGGTTCATAATCACTCTACAGTTCAATTCTTGGGTTACTTGGCTTATGGATAGAAATTTGCAAGTGAGTGATGGGACATATAGACAGTGAGATAGTTTCAGTGTTTGAGAAGGTTCTACTGATCCCGCACCTTGAACAGATGCGTAATTACCATCGGCGGTTTGGATTTGGTTTTTTTGAGGTGGTGATGGGTTTAGGATATCTGTATGGTCAAAGGTCATCGTATCGGTGACTCCACAATCAAAGAGCCATTGAGTACATTTCGGATTATTGGGTTTTTGGACAATATATGTAGTTTTCTGATTTTTCCGAAAAGGTAATAGGTGGTTGGAGTCAATTTGACTATTCTGAAATTTTGGTAGGCTATAATTATCATAAAAACTTTCAGTTTTAAAAAAAACTGGGGCTAGAAATTAAAGGGTTTGGGGATAAATTACAAACCCCAAACCCTATACCTGATTCATTCGTCCCTTTTAACAAGCCGCCACCCTCTTTTCCTCCAAAACCTGCCGCGACAAAAGCTCCATGCTCTCTAGTTTCCATGGCGTTCTTTGTTTAGTATACAGGGTTGCCGTGGCGATAGCCGCTTTATTAGGCGAGGTCATGCGCTTCGATTTTTCTTTTCGGGTTGTTCGTCCACTATTCTGGAAAACCTACAATATGGAAACACTCCTCCTCAATATGTCTGGTCATATTGCAGAGAGAACACTTTAAACCCGACCGATCTGGACGCTGGTATGAAGACTCGGTAGATTATGATCGGCCAAAGTTTGGATTTTTCTTCCTTCTTTGTGAAGTCCGATCGTGGCCTCTGTTCTCTTCCTTTCACGGCTAGTCCCGAACCAATTCCACCAGATGATGTCAGACCTTCGATAGAGTCATTGGCTGCTAATGGGTTTAGAATAACCATCCTGGCGGCCTCTTGTCGAACAGTAGCATAGGCCTCTTCCATTGAGGATAAAGGGTCTTATTTCAGCAGATCCCTTTTAATGGTGTCATACTTCTCATCCATGCCAGCCAAATACTGGTATAATCGATTCTTCCACTTAATCCTGTTGAATATTGTAATGTCTGTGGCACAGTGCATGGGATTTGGTTCCCTTGCGTCTAACTCTTGCCAAAGTTGCTGGAAGCTACTGTAATATTTTTCATTAGTCATCTGGCCCTGTTTGTGGTTGTTTGCTCTGGTTATTAGATCAAAGGTTTGCAAGGATCCTTCACCACTTTGATAGGTTTTTTCAAGCCCTACCCAGAGTTCCCTGGAGGATGGATACTGAATAAATTGACCCACCAAGTCAGGTTCGATTGCATCGATTATCCAGAAAAAAACTTGCAGATCAGATTGTTGCCATTTTCGAAACATGTCCGTTGTTCTTGCTGGTGGTTGTATCTCACCACTGATGTATTCCAATTTTCCTTTCTTTCTAATTGCCAGGAGCATCAGTTTGGACCACAGGGAGTAATTATGGTCGTTCAATTTGACTGACACATTGACGTTGTCATTTCCAGTATTCTGGCTCAACAATTTCTCTATTTGATTTGACAAGATTTCGGTGGCCTCAGACATAGCAGAAGAAGAAGGATCAGGGCTGCTTACGCTCATAGTTGATGGTTGCGGTTATGGCTGATGAGGTTAAACCAATGGAGTCCTTTGCAGGATCACAATAATGACTTTGATACCATGTTAAACAGATAAAGAAAAAATAGACAAAGGCATATTGGGTTTGAATCTCTTTTTTTTTTTCATTGATTTCATTGATGTAGTATGTTTTTATAGATAGATTTTGACTAGTGTTCATATACGAAACTAACTCCTACATAGATAATCTTAATATGATTATAACTGCTTTTGACTTCTTCTACTCCTATTACAACTGCTTTTGACTTCTTCTAACAATTATCCTTCTTAAATTCCATTACCAAGAAGAAGGTCGAGTAAAAAATCAGATCTTTAGATAAACCCAGCATACCCAACAGCTTCTTCACAACAAATCCGGGCTATTTTGAACTCCTTAAAAATGGAAATGCAGAAGCAACAGTAAGATGCTGTAGATTGATGTGATTGGTTGATGTGGGAACTTGAGGACTTATGTCAAGGTTTTAGTTTGGTTCCTGCAGTTGGGGACACAAAACTCAACTTCAACTAAAAAACATGACAATATAAGTCAAACCTCGACGACATCTGAGAAAAGAAAGCAGTAAATTTTATTTACGAAAAAAGAGATAAAACAGGAAAAATTACCAATTCACTTGGGAAGTTCTGAAAGAGAGGAGTTTTGGTCGAAGAATGAACTCAAATCTTATTGATTTTCAACAACTATAAATACAGAGATTACAACAGAATTTGAATGAATCTGTACAAAAATTTAAATTTGAACAAACAAAATAATATCCTAAAAGATAGGATAAATAACAAAAGATAAGATAAACTAGTTTGAAATAATATCCTAAAAGATAGGATAAATAACAAAAGAGAAGATAAACTAGTTTGACTTATTCGAACTCTCAACACCCCCCCGCAAACCGATGGGGGAATGCACCATCAGTTTGTCGCGCAGTAGTAGAAACCGGGTCTTCGACAATGGTTTCGTCAAAACATCAGCCAATTGATCAACCGTTGATATGTAAGAAACAAGAAGATTTTTCTGTCGAACTTGATCCCGGACAAAATGAAAATCCAACTCAAGATGCTTAGATCGAGAATGAAAAACAGGATTGGCAGCTAAATAAGTAGCTGAGACATTATCACACCATATTCTCGGTGTAGTGGGTAGAGTGTAGTTTAACTCACGTAGAAGGCATTGAAGCCAATACACTTCCGAGGCAGTTAAGGCAAGGGCACGATACTCGGAGTCAGTGCTGGATCTTGCAACCGTTTTTTGCTTTCTTGACACCCAAGAGACTGGATTTGAACCAAGAAAAACAATGTAGGCCGAAGTACTTTTACGATCAGTTTTGTCTCCGCCCCAATCAGCATCAGAAAAAGCAATGAGAGAGGCTTGTCGAGAGGACCGTAGAACAAGACCATGATCAATTGTGCCACGCAAATAACGAAGGATGCGTTTCACGGCTTGCCAGTGATGAGTACAAGGCGAGTGCATAAATTGAAAGATCTTGTTAATCTACCATAGTGATATCGGGACGCGTTAGAGCTAAATATTGTAGAGCCCTACAACCCGTCGATATAGCGTTGGATCATCAAATGCCGAGGAGGTGGTGCCGTCAAATCACGAGGAGTTGACGGGTCGAAACCGAAGATGCTTCATGCATATTAGCACGATGCAGCAAATCCTTTATATATTTGGATTGCGTAAGCTGTAACCCGTCATGGAGCCATGTAACCTCGACACCCAAGAAATATGATAGAGGCCCCAAATCCTTGAGAGCAATGGATCGGCCAAGCTGAGCTATAATTTGCTGCAGAAGACTAGCCGATGAGCCTGTCAAAATCAAATCATCAACATAAACTAGGCAATAAGCATGTTCATTATTGGAAGAGTAAATGAACAAGGAGCTGTCAGCCTTCGAGCCTTGAAAACCAAGCAATTGAAGAGCATTTGCGAGGCAAATACCAGGCCCGGTGCTTGCTTTAAACCGTCTGATGACTTTTGAGAGCACATACAAAATCAGGCTTAGTTTGATCGATAAAGCCTTGAGGCTGCTCCATAAAAACTGGTTCATTAAGTGCCCCATGAAGAAAAGCATTTGAAACATCTAGCTGCCGAATAGACCATTTACGATTGACAGCAATAGATAGGATTAGCCGCACTGTTGCTGGTTTAATAACAGGACTAAATGTCTCAACATAATCAATACCCGGACGTTGATGAAAACCTTTAGCAACAAGCCTAGCGCGGTAACGATCAAGCGAACCATCTGCCTTCGTTTTAACACGATACACCCATTTGCAGCCAATAATATTAGATGCACTGGATCGAGGAACAAGATCCCATGTGCCATTAGATAACAAGGCATCGATTTCTTCAGACATTGCTTTGCGCCAATGATGATGTTTAGCCGCATCAGTGTATGAGGAGGGTGCAGCCAAGACATCGGAGACTGCAGTGGCAAAGAGTCTCGGTTTCAAGGAACCGGTTTGGGACCGAGTGGTCATATGATGGCGCAAGGGAGCTACGGGAGCAGCTGATGGTACTGCCGAGGGACTGATAGCAGGTTGGGTGGAGGCAGAGCCAGAGGAAGCCGTGGCAATTGAAGACAATTCAGCCGAGGCAATTGGTGCAGCAATCGGGACTGTAGAATTAGGTGAAGGCGGGACAATGGGAGATATATTAGGTGACGATATGGAGGTTGAGGGGACAATATGGTGTCTTTGGCCGAGAGAAAAGATGGTGGATGGGGAAGGCGGTGGACCGAGAACCGATGCGTTGCCATCACTTGTCTTGAACGGGAAAACCTGTTCATCAAAAATAACATGACGTGAGTAAAACACCTTATTGGTAGACAAAGATAAACATTTGTAACCCTTGTGGAGAATACTATAACCAAGAAAAACACATTTTGTGGATCTAGGCTCAAGCTTGTTTTTAGTGTAGGGACGAAGCCAAGGATAGCAACAATAACCAAAGACACGTAAAAAATTATAATCCGAGTCTCGTTGAAAAATAACTTGGTATGGTGATTTATGATTAAGCAAGGGACTTGGCAATCGGTTAATGGTATATACGGCTGCAGCAAAAGCATGATCCCAATATTTTGGGTGGTACGGAGGCATGGTGCAACAAGGCTCGGCGGTTTGATTATATGGCGATGTTTCCTTTCAAAGACAACCATTTTGTTCGGTGTATGGGGACAAGAGCTTCGTTGGATGATGGAATTGGAGGCTAAGTATGTTTCTAGAGCTTGAAATTCCCCACCCCAATCGGATTGAAATTGTTTAATAGGTTTACCAAAGTATTTTTCAACGATAGCACGGAACTTAATGAAACAATTATAGACATCGGACTTACGTCGCAAAAAATAGATCCATGTATATTTTGTGTAATGATCAAAAAACACAACGTAATATAAGTAACCATCAACCGAAGCAATTGGTGACGGACCCCATAAATCCGAACAAACTAATTCTAAAGGTTGCTTTGCTTCATAAGTAGAATCAGAAAAAGACAATTTGTGAGATTTACTAACACAGCAAGTTTCACATAATGACGAATCTTGCTTAGAAGACGCGAACAATTTATTTAGACTCAAAACTTTATTAACGGTGTTCGAACAAGCATGGCCTAATCTAGCATGCCAAGTAGGCAAGGAAACTGAATGACAAGCAGGAGACACTGGATCAGTAGCAAGACGATATAACCCATTTTGGATGACCCCTCTATGAAGTGGCTGCTTCGTCTGTCGGTCCTTAATCACAAACGAATCATGGAAAAATTCAACAGAGACATCATTAGTGAGTGTAAACTGAGGAACAAACAACAAATTAAGATTAGCCTCTGGAACACGAAGAACATTTGATAAATTAAAAAAACGAGAACTAAGAGACAAAGTAGTTGAGCCAACACGAGAAATAGGTAAGGTTTTACCATTGGTAAGAGTAACTTCATCAGTCCCAGTGTACTCGGAATGAATTCCTAGGTTTTCCAATTCTGATGTCAAGTGATGGGAAGCGCCAGTATCAACGATCCACTGCTTGGTATTGGTGTGAGGGGATGAGCTATAATTGGCTGACGGCTTGGGATTTGTTTCGGCTTATTTGGAGCTGGGGCATTGTCGGATTGTATGGCCACGGCCACGACAATTGTAACAAGTGGGTTCGGTGGTAGGAGAGGTGACTCGGCCACGCCCCGAATAGGAACCATTTCGTCGATTACCACGACCTCGACCACGATTGGCAGCAGAAGAAGACTGTCGGCCGGTATAATGAGCAACGACAGGAGGATTGAGTGTATCACTGGTGGCTTGCAACTGCAATTCCTCAGAGAGAAGCAAACTAAATAAATCATCAAAAGAAATAGATTGTAATTTTGCCTCTATGTTACGTACAAAAGGACGATAATCAAAACCAAGGCCTCGTAAAATATGATCAACAAGATCATCTTCAGAAATAGCGGCATCGAGAGCTCCAAGTTGATCAAAAATACGTTTAGCACGATCCATATACGTGACTATAGAATTGTCTCCGCGAGAGAGAGCATGCAAGGAGCCCTTGAGAGTCCGGACTTGTGCACGGGATCCGGAAGCAAACGTCATTTGCAACTTCGACCAAGCTGCGTGAGCGGTGGTTGCACCGACGGCCTGCGACAAAACGGATTCAGACAACGAGCCAAGGATCCAACTCAGCACCATTTGATCTTTGAGAAACCACGGCTCATACGCGGGATTGGGGTTATTGTCGATGGTTTTGGGAGGGACTTGGGTACCATCAACATGGTGAATAAGTTTCTGACTGTAGAGAAGAGGCATCATTTGTGTTTTCCAAAGTAGGTAATTGGTAGGGGTGAGCTTAATGGTTATTTGGTTTGGCATAGACGGGATAGGAATTGCAGTAGTGTTGGCCATGGCGATGAGGGGGAAAAAAAGAAGAAGAAGGAAGAAGATGGTGATTGAAACCGGTTATTGGCAATCTGATACCATGAAAGAGAGGAGTTTTGGTCGAAGAATGAACTCAAATCTTATTGATTTTCAACAACTATAAATACAGAGATTACAACAGAATTTGAATGAATCTGTACAAAAATTTAAATTTGAACAAACAAAATAATATCCTAAAAGATAGGATAAATAACAAAAGATAAGATAAACTAGTTTGAAATAATATCCTAAAAGATAGGATAAATAACAAAAGAGAAGATAAACTAGTTTGACTTATTCGAACTCTCAACAAGTTCTACTTTTGATGTCTGAAAATGGCAATGGATAAGAAGATTCCGATTACAAATGTTTGTCAAGGAAGAATGCGTTTATACACGTACGGTAATGAAGAAATTCTTACTTAGAAGGAAACGTTTAAAGGAAGTAGTAACTGTATTTTTAGTGTTTAGGTCTCATTGAACAACAGATGTCACATTCTTTCCATACTTTTAAATGCTTATCTTCCAATGAAATAAGTGTTAAAAAGTAGTGAACTACCATTCTGTTATATAAAATTGAGTTTTCTGTTGGGCCACACCCACACTGGAAGAACATTGTTAAAATTTTGGCAACATCAGTTGCATGAATTACTACTATTAATCATCTGAAAACAATCTCAATTTTATATACGTATACAGTCAAGCAAGGCAGATCTGATCTATTAGATAAAAACATGAGAAGACTGAAAATAGATCAAATAAAGGGGTTATCAACTATAGCTACAAGGTTCTCCTTAGCTCACTCAACACGGCAGTTTTCTCAAATGATTTCAATTCATGACCAAAGATTTGAAGATAAAAACACCAAATTGGATCACATATTATATATCCTTCAAGCAACACAACCATACGCGAAACAACAGACATTAATCAGTACATTACACTTGCCAAAGATACTAGGATAGCTTAGATCTAGCAATACTCAAACTGCCAAAACTAGGAATATTTTTACCTTGACGGGTGAGAAAGTTGCTTTGCTATAAATTCATTTTAAACTTGAGGACCTAATAAAAGACCTAATAAAGCGTATTAATACATTACTTGAAATACTTTTTAAACTTTATGTAATAATCACATTTTTGACCTAGGATCTTCTTATATCACTACAAGAAAAATTAGTTTCAGCAACTATTATTAATGGTTGCTAAAATTCAGAAAATGGTTGTTAAAAGTTATAACGACCAAAATCGGGCTGGTCACAGGTGGTCACTATAGGGTTGTTACTAAAAGTGCTCAGTGACGAATTGTTACGTTGGTCGCTAAAAATGTGTTATTAACAACCATTTAAAATTGGTCACTAAAGGTAGAATTATTAGCGACCAAATTTATACTTGCTAATGTAAAATTTCATGGTCGCTATAATGTTAGAATGGTTGCTATAGTTATGCATACTGCGACCAAATTATTTTTGTTGATAAAAAATAATCTTATAGCAACCAAGTCATTGGTTGCAGTTACTTTTATCTAGTTGCAACAAATGGTGTATCAAATTTTTTTTAGTAACCATGTTGTGACGACATGATGCTGTTGCTAAAACTTTACTTTTAGCATCCAAATAATTTGTTACTATAGATTTAATATCGTCACAAATTGTATTATATTTACTATAATTTAGCAACAAAAAATTAATTGTTGGTCACTAGAGAGTATGTGTTTGCCACCAAAACTTAGTCGCAAAAATAATTTGGATGGTTCCTAATGTATACTTGCCAGTAACCAAAATTGATTGCAAAAATAATTCAAATTAGTCGCTAAAATTTATACAATAAAAACCAAATAAATACGTGGTTGAAAAAAATTATTTCAATTGGTTATTAACAACAAATTTGAAGTAGTTCCTGTTTTAACACTTCAATATCTCTAATTATATATATATGATCGTATTCATTGAAACCATAAATTACAAACACACAATCAAAAAAATATATAAACCAATTTATCTAAATACTCCACGAAAAAATAATTCTATAAACATGACGTAATCCCCTGTGTCAAAATTCTCTATATACATATTTAAATGTACGAACAAGTTCTAAAATGAAAATCAGATATCAAGAAATATCTTCTAGGAAAAAAAAAGTAGTCCTAACTCATAGTGTCTCTATCACATCCAAATTCGCGTAGCTACAAAACAAATTACTAAAGTTAACATAAATGTTGCCATTTAGCATCCTTAAGAGAACTAAAAAGAGAGGATAGGCAAATGGAAAGAGAACAGTTGAATCCCTCATGGGAGGTAATAGCATCTACAATTCATCCTCATCAAGCCACAGGACCTCATCCATCCAAAACAATGTTAAAGATACCTTGTTGTTCTCAAGAATAAACTAATAAGAGAAGCCTTAGGTTGAAAGGCCAGTGATTGATTACTGCATCACAACAGAGGCAAAAAAATTTGATTCAATGGTTGACATCATAATTACATTCTTCACATTGTACTAAACAGAGATTGTTGACTACAGTAAAATAGGAAAAGTCAAATTCCACCGCTGTCAAGAATTTTGAGCGCCTTTTTATACCCACCCAACCACAATAATTGAAGCTTGAAAGTCTTTAGAAATACAAATAAAGCTAAGCCAAATCATAGTTCTTTAACAATTTAGAAAATGAAAACTACAGAACTTGAGATAAATCATTTGCATAAAAATATAAAAACTATTGATCAAGAAAGCTTTTCTCCAGGCTTTATTATTTTGATATGGCTTAGACACGACCATCCATTTGAAGCATCCAAGATGATCACGATTATTGATTTTTTGATATATATGAAAGTGTAAAAGCTCCCCAAGTTTTTGGATGAAATTTTGAGCTAAAATTAATATTTAGAATACATGACTGACAAATCATACACACAGAGTCTCAAACTCAATAGATCAATAAATGAGGACTAAACTGTGTGAACCAACTTACATGTTGCAAAATGACAAAATTGCGACATCTGAATCTGCAAATGGATAATAGTTACAAACACACCACGGATTGTAAACATTAATATCGATTGACCAAGAAATTTATGAATATTTTTTTATTCAGTGTACTGATTTATATTTATCAGATTTTTTTCAAATCTTTTTATTACAGTGAGATAGAAAGTATTATTACTTAAGAAATTAACATTGTGTCCAATATTTACATATTTCATTTCTCCAGTTTTATCATCTTAAATTATGCAAAAACTATTTCCACAAGTAGAATTAAAATGTTACGTAGTTGAATAATTAGTATAAAAAAGATTCATATTTATAGTGACCCATAACTAAGAACTGGCATAATATTTACCCTTAAAATACTTTTAAGATTGTTACTATATTAGGACCAAGAATCATAAGCAGAGCACCTGATGCTAAATGCTAGTATGATGCAGAACATTTGAACAATCTCCTTGAGGGCTCCTGTTTAACTGTATACACTATATGCAACAAGTTGCTCAAATTTTGGTGCAAAGAAATTGTCCTAATCATGTTTTAACGAGAGAAATATCTTACAAAAAAAATTGAATGGAA
Organism: Erythroxylum novogranatense; assembly: GCA_029891385.1. Taxonomy (NCBI): domain Eukaryota; kingdom Viridiplantae; phylum Streptophyta; class Magnoliopsida; order Malpighiales; family Erythroxylaceae; genus Erythroxylum; species Erythroxylum novogranatense. Next base: position 41,800,019 of record CM057227.1, read on the forward strand.
GGCTTTTGTATACAACAGATAAAATTAGACCAAATTATATGCAAAAAATTGTGAAATCGTGTGTTCAAGTTTAGAAGTCAAAAGTTGTTTTACCTCCCATTATGCAGCTGTCTGATCCATGGATGCTGAGGCTAGATATCTTCCATTATGAGAAAATTGTAAGAACCAGACTTCATCACTGTGAGCTTTCAGAATATGTTCAAGCAACCACCAAAGCAGTCATACTCTTCTATGCTTAAACCATATAAAGACTACATAGAATACTCGAATTACTACTATATTATAGTTATCACTACTAGCAGAAGAACAATTCAAGAATGCAATGAAAATGTTAGTAGAGAGACGCAAAAGTGTTATGAGATAGAGGAAGAAAAATAATATACAAAAAATATAATGCAAAATTCAATCACATGAAACCATAAAAAGAATTGTTGAGCTATAATTATGTCAACAAAATTAAAGCCTATCTTCATCACATCATCATTTCATGACACAAGAGATGACAATCAAGAACTCCCATTAAGATCCATCAATCAAGAAACAGACAACAAGAGATACAAGCAAGATACATAATTAGCCCAAAACATGACAAAATCAGAACACAATAATATTTCTCGTGTGATTATGGAATGATAATCTCTACTAGATAGGAAACAACGGATAACTTAGTCATTGGAGAAACTTCTAAAAATGCTTCTGCTTTTCTGTTGAATTAAGAAAAAGATTAATCCAAAGAACTTTAATCGCAGATTCGAACATTAGAATCTAGCACATGAAGTCAAAAAAAATCCAAATAGAATAACTACAGATACATAAGAAAAAAATCACACATACCGACATGTAAGCTACAAAATGTGCATATGAATAAGAACCTACAAAAGAATCATGTTACTGTCAATTTCAATAAACTCAAGCAACAATATTAAAAATAAAAAACTGAAAAACTATAGATAATTGAATTTGGTGGAAGAGAAAAACTATTCAATCTTACCTATTACACATCAATCCAAGTCACTATCATCATAAGCTTGAGATGCAGCCTCATCTTTGCTACTCCAATACTCATCAAAAGTGTCATCCTCTTCATCCTGATCTTCTTCAGCATCATCATTATCATCAACACGTGAGTGTCCTATTTTTTCAGCAATTTCAATCTCTAATGGAGCTTCATCATTTCGGGCTACTAACCCAACCTCTTGAGCACTATCTAGAAATTCTATATTAATACAATTTTCTTGTTGATATGCATCACTGACATTAGGTTCATTTCCATCAGTAAACTGGAGAAGGGATGAGTCAATCAGGTGTCGGTGTTGAGCACTTTGAACTACTTTCCAATTTCCCCTAGTTTTGTATCATTCATATAGAATACTTGAGTCACTTGATTAGCTAACACATAAGGTTCATTCTCATACCATAATCTACTCACGCTTATGCTCAGTAAACTCACCGCTCTATCTTTTACGGTTTATTCCGATCTAAGTCAAACCATTTACAATTGAATAACACACATCGAAAGCCACAAACATAACTCACCTCAATTACATCTTCTAGCACTCCGTAAAACTTAACCATTTTTCCCTTATGTATAGATTCTGTACACACCCCACTATTTTGTGTTACACGTCGACAATCCCTTTTTTTGTTAGGTACTTAACTCCTACTATGCACCCACTACATTTCCTAATACGATAGTCAGGTCCTGATGCAAGCGCAAGAAGCTCATCCATAGCTTCAACCGATTTTATACGTCGATGCTCTTGAATCTAATTTTAATACAACAATACAAATTATAAAATATTACAATTAAGAAAATAATTTCCAACAAAACAATATTTCGAAGAAGATTGAAAATCTTACTCGACTCTTGAACCATGAAGCGAATTCTTTCTTGCGAATCGCCATCCAACCAATAGGGTTTTCACGTTGAAGTATTTCTTCCTGCTCTCTGAACAACAAAAAAATTATGAATTAGTATTACATTAATAATGATATTATAATGTAAAAAAATAACCATTGTTACCTCAAATATGGCTGTGTCTCCACACAATTAAATACAAACCAATGTAATTCACTATATTGTTGAGAGGCCATTTGAACAAAATCTATTTCTCCAAAAGTTCGAATTTTACTTCTAAATACAGATAATGTTGCATTTGGATGTTCCTCACCATCGTAATTTCTTTCTTCCCTGTTGTATTTCGTCTCAATTCTATGAAGATATAATGAGAGAAAACTTAAGCACTCCTTCACAATATAAGCCTTTGCAATTGAACCTTCAAGACGAGCTCTATTTCGAACCATCCCTTTTAGACTACTAAGAAACCTATATTTAAAGCAGAATCAATATAGACAAAATAAAAAATACTACAAAGATAAAAAGATTCTATCAGCAATACATGTTTAATAAAAAATAATATATATATTTTTACCTTTCAATAGGATACATCCACCTATAATGAACAGGACCTCCAATCTTCGCTTCTTGTGCCAAATGAACTGCTAGGTGAACCATAACGTCAAAAAAAGCAGGTGAAAAGATCATCTCTAACTTGCATAATATGACAGGAATCTTTTTTTCCAAATTGTCAAGCACATCCAATTTAAGTTTTCTAGAACACAACAGTCTGAAAAAACTTGCCAACTCAGTAATGGCATCAAGAACTTCTTTATGTAAATATCCACGCATTCCTACGGGAAGCAAACGTTGTAACAAAACATGCCAGTCATGACTTTTCAATCCTGTGATCTTGCCATCCTTGATATTCACACATCTAGAGATATTTGCAGCATATCCATCTAGAAATTTGACTGTCTTCAAGAATTCTTGAAACCCTTTCTTCTGCTTCAGGGATAGAGTATAAAGTGCACGTGGCTTTAAGTATTTGACTTTACCTTCTTTGTTTGCTTTGGCATTTTGTATTGGGTTCAAGTGCAACTCACTTCTTATACCCATATCTTGAAAATCTAAACGAGCTTTTTCAGTGTCCTTCGATTTACCATCAATGTCTAGTATTGTCCTCAACAGATTATCACATATATTCTTCTCAATATGCATTACATCCAGATTATGGTGCAACATGAGGATCGACCAATATGGTAACTCAAAAAATATGCTCTTTTTGTTCCAACATGGTTTCTAAGATAAATCTTTTCTCTTTTTATCTTTAGAATGCTTACCAAGTACGACATTTTCTACTTCTTTTAATTGGATCAAAATCTGGTCATTGGACAGCTCTACGGGCTTTGACCTAAATTCAGTCTTCCCATTGAATTTTAGACTTTTTCGGTACGGATGATAACGTGGCAAGTACCTTCTATGATCCATATAACAAATCTTGCTTCTCAATCTTTGTCAAGGAGTATTTAAGCTACATTTTGGACAAGCACAATACCCCTTTGTCTGATGTCTAGATACATCACCTAATGCAGGGAGATCATTTATTTTCCATAAGATTGTTGCATGTAAACGAAAACACTCTCCAGTTCTAGCATCACGTGTCCTCACTCCAGATTCTCATAATTCTTTAAGCTCATCTACCAAAGGACTTAGGTATACATCAATATCTTTTCCAGGTGATCGAGGACTGGGAATCAGAAGTGACATCATCAGATATGGTTCTTTCATGCACTGCCAAGGTGGTAAGTTGTATGCCATTAAAATCACTGGCCATATGCTATAACAATTATTCATGTTGCCAAAAGGGTTGAATCCATCAGTAGCCAACCCTAGTCATACATTGCGGGGATCCTCATCAAACCAAGGATATTGTTTGTTCAGATCTTTCCAAACTTTAGAGTCTGCCGGATGGATCATTGTGCCAACCTCTTCAACTTTTCCATTGTTATGCCACCTCATATCAGAAGCCGTCTTTCTTGACATATATAGTCTTTGTAACCTTGGCTTTACTGGAAAATAGCGCAATAATTTGTGAGGAATCAACTTCCCTTTGCCATCATTGACCTTCCATCTAGACTCTTTGCACACTGGACAACTATTTGAACGCTCATTCTCTTTCCAAAAGAGAATGCAATCATTTTTACATGCATGAATAATCTCATAACCTAAACCGATGTCTTTTAATAATTTCCTTGCTTCATAAAATGAATGAGGAATAATATCACCATCCGGTAAATATTCCTTAAACAAATTAACAATCATATCATAACATTTGTTAGTCATCTTGTTCAAAACTTTAATGTGAAGCAACTTAACAAGAAAAAATAGCAATGATTTGGAGCAACCGGGATATAACTTGCGTTGCGTATCACCCAACAATCTCTGAAAATTTTCCACTTCATCATCTAGTAGCAAATCTGGCTGATTAATATCTACATTATCATAATAATCCCATGCATTTTCATTATCAACACCAAATACCAAATCTTGCAGCAACTCCTCCTCAAATGTTTCATCCGTATAACCATGAATGTTATCATCATCACTATATGGATTTGGGGTTTCGTCATGGTGTATCCATTCGGTATAATCAATGTCTATTCCATTAGTGAGTAAATGAAATTTGACCAAATGAGGTGATTGTAATTTAAAATTCAAGCACTCTCCACATGGACAAGGCATATTCTTTCTCTGTCCAAGATTATCTAAAGCAAATCTCATGAAATTTTTTACTCCATTAACATAATCTTGTGAAGTGTAGTCATTGAGTTTTATCCATCCCCTATCCATTTATAAAAGTTGAGAACTACAAAAATATACAATTATAAGACTATCATATTTAAAAAACTAGAAAGAATTTCATTATCTTTAAAGTTCAACAAGTCTCATGGAAGGAAAAAGAAACTCATACCTGCAGTTCAAGAGACAGTTTTTCCAAGTTATCAAGGTTCTTTAATTGCAGATTGTGCCTCTCAATAACCTGCATCACACTTTAGCAAAAAAAATGTTGGCCATCATTTACACTGTAACTCTTCTTAGGAAGAGAACTTCGAAGAACTGCAGGTATACTTCTACAGTTTAGAAGACTCAATCTTGATATACGTATATCATGCTAAATTCATTTATTGAGAAATTTAAACCTCTTTTTAATTTCCTAATCAGTGGACAGCCAACAAATTAGCTTTCCTTACAAATTTCAAGAATCAAAATTAAATAACTAACCATTCCAAATCATTCTAATATTCTATCAAAAACTTCATTGCAAGTACAAGGTATAATATATACCTGTGTATGACCTTAATAAGTTTAAGAATTTTAATAAACAGTTGCATCACATAAGCAACTACTTTTTCACAGAATTCCACCTTGTCATTGCTCAAATACACTTGCAGGAGATTGTGAAAGTGACTTCTCATCCCGCCAAATCTTCATAAAATCAATTAACCAAACAATCGATTTCGTAAAGATAACTAAGCAGAAGGTGATGGAAACGGAGAATGAGAGCAGTTCACAAAAGGCGTCAACAACAGGCGATGGTTATCTGATATGAGAAATTGGTAGAAATTGGAATTAAGGATTTGACGGAATGAAATTGGAATTAGGCGATGGTTATCTTGTTATTTAATTACCCTAAAACTAAAAAATTTGAATAAATGTTCTGAATGTTCTTATTTGATTGACATAGGTTGAAAAAATTTGAAAGATATACGCACCTTTTGAAGTTCGGTGTCTTCGTCATCGCTCTCGATCCCTTCTCGCGTGTACCAAGCCTCCTTGGCCCGGTCTCCCAACGTGAGATCCTCGTAATGCGTTCAAGTCATGGTCTGCTGCGTGCGCCCTTCACTTCATTGTCGCTAGTCTTCCTTCTACGTGAGATAGGAGCTGCCAATTAAAAACCCAAACATCAAAAACGTCTTCTGTCGTCCTCTCCACTGCCTTTTTGTTCTTCCTAGCTATGCTACGTCGTTTCCTGCTTGTGGAGGGTTATTGTTCTGATGTCTTCTTTTCTTTCATAAGTTGATGGTAATTTGAAGCAAAATTTCTTGTTTTTGTGAAAAATCAAAAATAAAATAATTAGTAAATTTAATAAAATAAATAAATTAGCTTTAAAATGTCACTAAAATAAATGAATGAATGTATAAAATAAATATAAATATGACCTAAATATTTATATAAATTGGATTAAACGGGCGTCTTTAGATGGTGGGTTGGAATTGGCGTTTAGGTTCGCTGAAAAGAATGTTATGAATAATAACAAATTTTTTAATAATATTAATACATTTATTAATAAAACTAATATATAGTAAAAGCTGCCTAAATCAATTATAATAATAAATTTAATAATAATAAGAAAATTAATAATAATAAGCAATTTTATAATAATAATAGAAATAAAGATACATACATTTAATCATAATAAGGAATTTAATAAAATAAAATATAATTATTATTAATAAATATAATTAAAAAATTAATCAGATTTATAATAACAAGTCTCAAATCCAAATTAAGAATAAATAAGCAATTGTGCCTTTAATTAAAATAAGCAAATGTGCTTCAATTTGCTTTAGAAAATTTGTCTTTTGATCCAAAAAATATATCAATAAATCCAACTTAGTAGTCAACACAAATTAAGCACAAAGTGAGCATTTTATCATAAAAATAGGATTGAAATCACATGTGAATACATAAAAAAACAATAAGAACATTCAATCCTATCAAGCAACGCAACAACCCTCCAAGAACAAGCTATGGAGAGCAAGACAAGAGAAGGAGGATGAAATCACTTTTTAATATGAAAAGAAATGGTTTTTATAAATTTTTAAAAAATTGAACTAAAAATTAAATCAAGAAGATAAAAGTTTAAGGTTTAAAGATTTAACTAATATTGGATCATTATAAAATAGGTATATAATAAAGATCGAACAACATTAAATAATTTCAAATATGATTTAAAAGGAGATCATGTTTAGTAATTGAAGTTTAATTAAAAAAGACTGTTAAATAAAAATTAACAGGTTTAATTTAGTTCTCTGACTTTTTGACGTTTACTATTAGGATGCACTAGGTGAATATTACATCGATTACTATTAAATTATAACCTTTTTTAGTAAACTAATTCAACAAGTGAGATATCACTTTCTTCCACTTAGAGACTTGGCGTCACATCAACAATCGTCGAGGTATAACAAAGGTGGACTGTACTATTCACTGTATATAAATCGATAATTAGTCATGCCAACAATTTGTCCTTAAATTGCCATATTTAAAAAATAATGGTCCTTAAATTGCCACAAAAAAAAGGATGGTCCTATTTTGCCATTTGTCAATAGTTATAGGACCAAATTTGCAATAACGTCATATTTTATTCATTAAAACTAAAGTGTATTTCAATTATGAGTTTTATAATATTAAATACTAAAAAATTAATAGATATGGCGTCTTTTTTATTGTCTTTATTGCAAATTTTGTCCCATAACTATTGGCAAATGGCAAAATAGGACCATTAAGCCTTTTTTTGATAATTTAAGGACTACTTCTTTTTAAATATAGCAATTTAAGGATCACTGTTTTTAAAATATAGTAATTTCAGGACCACTGCTTTTTAAATATAGCAATTTAAGGACATATTTAATCTAAATAAAATCTAAAACCATCTATTGTGTGGTATTATATTCTAAATATTAGAAATGACATTAATAGGTAACAAATAGTAATAATAAATTTATATTACACTTAATATTAATTTCAATAACCAAAATTAATTATATTTGATATTATAAGTTATGGTAACAAATTTAAAAAATCGATCAAGATGATTTTAAAATTGAATTATGAAAAATTATGGCATCAAAACTAACATTAACTTAGAGATTTATTATGATTTTTACTTATGTTATTTTCTCATTAAATTTAGATTAAGATTCTTAATTAATCATGTTTAATTTAGGATCCAAGCTTAATTTAGATTAAAATTGGATCAAATATTTTGGGCATATTAAGATTTTGGCCAAAACTTTTGGCCTTTTAGAAAGCCTTTCTCCCAATCTCGTGAGGGTGAGTTCTCACCCTCGCAAGACCAACTACAGCATATCCAAACAAGACAAGAGACAGCTTGGTTGCTTGAGATGAAGCTAGAGTTAGTGGTAAGAATAGATAAGTTTGTAAGAAAAGAATTTTGAAAACTAGAGAGAGCCACCTATGTACTGTGCAAAAACAGCCGACAGGTAGTGTCATGTTCATCATTCTCACACCCTACAATAACAGTAGTAATAATAATAATAATAATAATAATAATAATAATAATAATAATAATAAGGAATTTAATAATAATAATAAATTTTATAAATACTGCACAATAAATTTAATAATAATATTTAGCAGTAATTATAATAATAGAAAAAATTAATTAGTAAATTTATGAATAATAATAATAATAATAGTAATAATACTACTACTAATAATAATAATAATAATAATAATAATAATAATAATAATAAAATTTAATAATAATAATAATAATAATAAATTTCATAAATACTGCAATAAATTTAATAATAATATTTAATAGTAATTATAATAATTAAAATAAAATTAATTAGTAAATTTACGAATAATAATAATAATAACAAATAAATACACTTTATAATAATAAGGAATTTCATAATCTTATGAATAAAAATAAACATTTTTAATAAAATATATTACATTTGTTAATAAAAACTAATATATAGTAAAATCTGCCTAAATCAATAATAATAATAATTTAAATAATAATATTAATAATAATTACTTGGTTCGATAGCACAAAGCTATTTACGTCCAAGGACCAATCACACACCCACACCAGATATTATTAGGATCAAATGCTGCGTTTTGACTTATTTAATTCTTCATGCTGTGTGTTTCATCTGGCTTATGATGTGCTGAGGGATGGGTCAATACGTCTACGTTTTCTTTATTCACATGTGTCTGAGATGCAAATGTTTTAGACAACTCTTCAGTCAACTCATTAGAACATTCTCGACTCTCTCTCTCGTAGGCTTCAGTCACTCCTTTTCTTTCTTCTTCGACTCCTCATCTATATCCTTGATCTGCTTCGATTCAGTGTGGTTTTATGAAGAATTTATTATGATTCTTCACACTTCTAGTTTCTTCTCCCAATTATAAACCACACACCGTTTAGGGCTTGAAGTAACGACGAAAAGACATGGTGGAGGAGGAGCATGAGGTCTACGGCGGAGAGATCCCCGATGTCGACAGTAATATGGACCCTAACAATGCTGATGTCGACATGCCGCCGCCGATGATGACGCTGTTAAGGTCCCTCCCCTCGCCTCCCCTCAACCCTAATGATTGAAATCGATTATAAGTTTTTCGTGTTAATTGGCCCGCTTCTTTATGGTGCAGGAGTTGGATGAGATGGAGAAGAGATTGAAGGAGATGGAGGAAGAAGCTGCTGCTCTTCACGAAATGCAAGCTAAGGTCAAGAAGGAAATGGGTTATGTTCAAGGTTTAATGAATTTGGTTTTCCTTTTGTTACACATCAATTGTTTACGTTTTGGAATGATCCTCTATATAGCTTATGTTTCAGCTATAATTTCAGCTTGAAATACCTTTTGATTGTCCTCGTGTTTAAACTTTTTTCCAATGGTAAAGTTGGTAGGCTTTTTTGAAACTTTTGCTTGATTCTAAATATTGTTTGTTTTTTGTTGATCTCTTGTTTATGTACAGACCCAGCCAATGCATCTGCTAATGAAGCAAACAGGGAGGTAACTGATACTCGCTCCGTGTTTGTTGGCAACGTGAAGAGTTTACAGAACTTAACGTTATTTTCTTCTTTTTCTTTTTATTTTGGTGCTAGATTTTGTTATTTTGGCGCTTTTTTGTATATTTTGTGCCCCTAGTTATCTCTACCTCATACCCCAATTCTTTTATATCCTAACCACATGCACGTTCCCCTGTTCAACCCGATCTTTCTCCACCAACTCTCAGTTCCTCTGTTATCTCTGTTTCTCTCCCACACTCTTCATTTCCCTGTTTTGGCATGTATATCTTCCTCTTGCATATTTATGCACCCATAAAAAAATTGTATTGATAATTCATTGATTCCCCTGTTATTTGGATGTATTGCTAATTATGAAAAATATGAACTTTTCTTGTTTGAAGTGGTGGTTTGTAGAGAAAAGGGTCAGGGTATTCGGAGGAGGGTCATGTAGTGAATGTGTCTCCTCTTTCTTTATTTGAAAAAGACAAGAAGATATTGTAGGTAAAAGGTAACGCACGACAAGAACAAAGCTTCAACACATGGATTTTTGTTGATCGTATATTGATGTTGTTCGGACAAACATCGAGGTACGTTTGTTTTCATGTTCTGATCCATAGATTGCAGTTGGGACTCTCTTAGTTCAGTATAACCTAACTGAAAATGAGCAACTCATTTTGGAGTAGTTTCATATCAACATTTCTAAGAACCTCAACACGCAGCCGGCGCAACAACCCTTTTATTGATCTCTAAGTGTTTCTTTTCTACCTCACTGCTTGAAAGATCACAACCTAGAATTATGGTTGCGAATACTTGATACATCACCAGCGATTCTCCCCTGAGTTTGTTTTAAAAATCCCAAATTCAACAACCAAATATGTTAAAGACCCACAAAACTATCATTCTTTACTTTCTTATATGGAGGAAATCGGGTTTTCTAAAACCCAAATTCAGGGCATTATTGAAAGGATGCCCACTATTCTTTGTGCAAAACTTGAGCAAACCGTTAAGTTATTGAAGTCTTCTAGGTGGATTTTTTCATGACTTCAGGAAGGCAATGGTACCCAATGTCGAATTCTTGAAGAGTTGCGGGATTAATTAATAGCAGATTGTTGCTTGTATAATCCACTATCCTCATTGCTTGTTGTTTAAACTAGAGACTATTTAGCATTACTTTACAAAGGTCCAGGAAATGGGCTTGGATACAAAATCAATGTTTCTATGTGCCATTAGGGTACTGACTTCAATGACTTTGGTATTTCTTTTGTTGTTAATCACCCAGAGCTGCTTACTTTTAGCATTGAGCAGAGACTAAAACCCCATATAGAGGTTATTAAGGTTCTGGAAAGTAAGCATTTTGACATTTTAATTAGAGGGACAAATAAGGCTAAAGATGATGTTGGAGCTTTCTCTAACATTTTTCACAATCATGAGAGTCATATGATTATTTGAAGATATCTTTGAATACTAAACTTTTAAAATTTTTAAAGTGAAAGAAACATGTAAGAGGTAAGAGTGTCCCACCAGGTGTATTAGAAATTTATAGAACTAAAATTTTATTTGTGACATTCCTATAAACAAAAATGTTTTAAAAATAAAATTAAACAATAAGTTATAATTTACTAATAGCACTTGCTCCTAATAAATTTTTAATTCAATCTTTTACTCTAAATTTATTCAAATGTCATTTGATTTTATGTTTCATATGTGTATTTAGTTGTCATCATTATAAGAGTAACTTGACTTATTCACACATGAACTTTATTTTGTTTGCTTTGACATTAGTAAAGTTTTGATTTGGCTTGAATGGTCAATATATATATAATTAAGCTAGTTAGAACATTGAATTTTCTGTTTGTAAATTTGCTAAAACTTTCTTAATTAGGAAATGTTTATATTAAAAATATTAAGGTTCTGGAAAGTAACCTGACCCTATAAATTTGCGACTTATTCATTCCTACTTATTTAATAGATAGCTAATACCTGTTGTATTTTTTTACAAGATAAAAAATGAGTACAATACTAAAGCATAAAAAAGAGCTATTAAGTGCGACGACAACAACTAACAGTACAATCGATCCGAAACGTAAATTGTTGTTGTCTAATGCTTTGGCAGCAGTGAATGACTCAAATGATGACCCAACTGAGTATTCTTTACCCTGAAATTTAGGCAGTAATAATTTTATTTGAATTTGATTTTAGTTGTAATTGTTTTGTATGCTTGTTTATGTTAATATTGGATTTTCAATGTTGTAGTGTCAAATAAATATAAGAAGGTGGCTTTTCCTTTTAAAAAAACCTTTAGCAATATAAATATTTCAAGTTCGGGAACTAGACAGACAATGATACATAATAATAATAGAGATCAAGGTAATTTATCTTCCATTTTAAATATTTAAAAGTTAAATATTTTTTACAAGTAAAACTCTATTGATATTTTTACCATTACGATGTCAATGGAGCGATTCGAAGGGCAATCTACCTAATCCACCAAATGAGAGTATCGATCGGATGTTAGAGGTAATATTTAATAAAATTTCTTTTATATTGCACTTATTATTATGTATTTCATAATGATTTTTTAATAGATCCCTCAACGGAGACTGTTGACAAAATATTTGATGTTAATAATGATAATATTAAATTTAATAAAGTTTATTACATTTTTATTAGTATGTTGTTATTAACAATTAATGATTAACTTCAATTTTTTTCTTAACTAAGATGAGGTAAGTGGAAAACGAGGTCGTGGTCTTACTAGAGGGTTAAACACCCAAAAGTATACACGTAAATGTGAAGAAAAACCTAAAATTATTATTCCTAAGGGAATTAACTAGCCCGTCGAGGAGCATAGTTCTAAACATGCAACTAAGATTGGAGTTTTGATTAGACTGGAAGCCCCAATGCAAGTTGGGGGTTGGGCAAACATTCCAAATGAGAAAAAAGAAGATCTTTTCAGAAAGTTGGTTGTAAGTTTTTTTCTTTTTTCTATTCACTTTAATAATATTTTGTTCTAAATTTTTTTGATATAATATAATGTAACATATCTCTATTTTTGTCAATGTAGAATAAGCTAAGTTATGAAGTGGATGAGCCCCATGTTGTTCAGTGCATATGGAAATCATTTGCTAGGCAATATTCCACTTTTCGGTCTAATGCTCATAGATATTTTCAAAAAATTAAAGCTGAAGGTGGTCTGGCGTTGGCGAAACAAAGTGTTTATGAAAAACTTTCTACTCGTCTTAATGATTGGCTTTGGTTGTGTGACTTTTGGGAGACAGAAAAATTTAAGGTATATATTATCATTTTATTTAAATTTAGTATTTATAATAATGCACTTGAATTTTATTTATAGATTATTTAAGAAATTTTGTATAATTATTCTAAATTATTTGATGTGTTGTAGAAAATCTCAGTGACTCAATCCAACAATAGGAAAAAAACGAAACACAATCACAAATTGGGGACAAAATCTCGTGCAGCACATCAATACGAGCATGTAATTACTTACTTCATTCATTTGTCCTTTTTTGAAAAATTATATAAATAATTTTTTATTTACAATTTCTATGTTACATAATTTGGACGATATTGATATGTATGAGGCTCAATTTTACAATCCTAAAGTCGGATGGGCTGATGAAGAGGTCGAGGCAAACTGTGTAAGTTGTATTTTATATTTTTATTTTTTATGTTTATTTTCTTTGGAATAACTGTAAGTATCTCGTTGAACAACCGGTACAACTCCATTGGTAAAGCCGAATGAGACAAATTCTAATATTTCTTTTGTAAAAAATTGGATATAGATTCTTTGTTGTAACCTTATTTAGATTATGTATCATCGTTATATTTAAAATGAACAAATTTTTTGATTTTTGTATAACAGGTTGAAATGAAAAAATTGCAAGAAGAACAAGAAAATTTATCGGAGGATGTTCCTCATATGAGTGCAGAACAAATTTGTATCCAAGTGCTAGGAGAAAATTCTATGTATGCCAAATCAAAAGGCTTATCTAAAAAAAAATATAATCATGGTTCTACTTTTGAGACATCATCAAATCGAGTACGATTAGAAGAGGAGTTGGCATTTACACAAGAGGAATTGGAGAGTACAAAGGCTGAGTTAGCTCTACAAAAAACAACTGTTGAAGCCGTGGTGAAATGCGTTGAAAAGATGACAGACAGAAGTTTTTCTGAAATTATTAATCAATCTGATTGGTAAGTGTTTTTTCATATCCAAACGTATTTAATAGAAGTTTGGCATATTTATTAATTATTTTTCTTTTATTATGTTAACTTTTTCTTCCATCTTTTACTAAGATGGAAGTTAGTTGATTATATAAATTAATTATTTTGGTTATTTATGATTTTTTTTAATGCAGATGTAATGTGAAGTTGGAACTTGGGAGCCGTTTAATGGACTACTTATTTATTTATTATTATTATTATGGTTTGTTTATTGGATCAATGAAAGGAAAGTAGATTGAAAGAAATTCATATTGAGAGAAGATTTAAATATGTTAGGACTCATATGACAGTAATATGCTATTTTCTATTGTTAGCTTTCAGGATTCTCTTTTACGTTTACACTTAATCTCATTTAGACATTGATTGAAACTTTTTTTTAAATTCGTGTTTCATATTTATAATTCATCTAGATCACATTGGAAATTTTGACAAGAACATATGTTTGGGTCTATATATGTTTCCCATTATGCATATACTAATATAATTCATTTTTTCCCCTTTGTTCCTTGGAGAGAGATATTAAAGCCAATGACATTGACCCAAAATTGATGTTCTTTATAATCCCATGTTTTTTATGTTATTCCCACAAAAGTCACAATATATTGGCTTTCATTTTCGGTTTTTGAGTTTTTAGCATCTCTTGCTAGATTTAACATTTCAAGTTAGATTGTAAACTAAAAATTTATGTTTAACTTTTGATTTTTTAAATGAAAAGATATTGAAAGTAATATGTCTATATTTCTGTACTAAATAAAAGTTCACTAATTTAATTAACTAAAGGTAAATGAAATATTAAATTACCAAACATTACCAAACAATAAATTTTATTAGATAACTTCTTTCCTCAAATGAAAATATATTTTGAGTTATAAAATTAATATAAATTAAATTATAATGATTAATTATTATAAGAATGAACCTTTAAACTAATTTAAACTACATGAACCGAATCTAAAGAACTCTTTTCATCTTTTCTAAAATACTTAGCGATCATTATTTTGTTGCTATAAATACTTCTTTAACAATCATATAATGTGGTTGTTGTAAAGAATTTATGTAAATTTAGCAACCAAATTTATTAGCTACTAATGGAAATTTTGAAATACTTGGAGTAACCGCTCAGTAGTTGGTTGTTAATAAAAATTTTCTATAGTGACCATTAAAGTTGTCGCTAAAATTGTTAAGTTTGATTGTTATATTATTATCCATGAATTGTAAGTTTTAGTGACCATCTATAGCCAACAAGTATTGATTGTTCGGTAAAAAATATACGTAACATATATATTGCAACCAAGTAATTTTTGGTTGCAAAATGTATAAATTAGCAACCATTTTACTATGGTTGCTGAGAATTTGGTTATGTAAATTTAGCAACTAAATTTATTAGTTGCTAATGAAAAATTTGAAATACTTGTAGTGACCACTCAATAGTTGGTTGTTAATTTGGTTGTTAATAATAATTTTCTATAGCGATCATTAAAGTTGTTTCTAAAATTGTTAAGTTTGGTCGTTATATTATTATCCATAAATTGTAAGTTTTAGTGACCATCTATAGCCACCAAGTATTGATTGGTCGGTAAAAAATATACGTAACTTATATATTGCAACCAAGTAATTTTTGGTTGCAAAATGTATATAATTAGCAACCATTTTACTATGGTTGCTAAGAATTTGGTTGGTGAAACTAAATTTTCTTGTAGTATATTTTACTTCTTTCGCTTCCCTGGGAATTATACTAATGGTACTTTACACTATTTATAACTTTATGTAACTAAGTACCATATATCTAGGTCAAAGATTAAGATGATATCTACAAATGAATGATGGTCTATTATTACTTAGAAATGATGTACTAGTCAATGAATGTATGATGGTCTAGTTGAATTCAACTAGGTTCTATGCAATAAAAAATTTTCCATCATAATGTGCATGCTGGTTAGAAATGGTTTTCCAATTCTTTGCACACTACGTATGTGTTTATAATATGATTAGTTGGCATTATTTTCTTATTCTTTTATACCATAATGATGATAAACAATTAGTCATATCATCCACCAATATCAATCAATGTGAACTATTAAAGAAACTCATACAACATTTGCATAATTACATAAGTTGAATTTGCATATATTTGGTACTACAATTATATGATGTGAAATTTTTTTTTATTGTAGGATTTGTTTGAGGAATGGCAAGTACTTCAAATATGAGAATTATTTTTTAGTGCTCCTACAGAGGATGCTTCAAATTTAAACTAGAAATGGTATGTGAATGTGGAAGGAAAGATTACTTTGGTTGTAAGGTAGATGAGATTACATTTGATGATTTTACACTTAATACTAAGAAGTTAGGGTATGTAGAAGCATGAGATTTTACCTATAAATTCCCACATGAGTCCTTTGAAGATGGTTTAAGGCCACTACCTAGTGATAATGATATAAGGAGATTGATAAATGCAATTGAAGTTAGAAAAATGAAGATAGTCAAGGTGTTTATGGATAGGGAAAAGCACCACAAGTTAAGCAAGCTTATTGACCCTGAGGTTGATATTCCAATTGAGGTAATTGTTGATGATGATAAGGATGCATGTTTACCAACACCTACATATACATTGACTCTATCACCCATAGATGCACTCTTAATTCCACCCATCTAGTACCCTCTGAAGTTTTTTTTTCTTTTTTCTGAAAAAGGAAAATGAATGAATTAATAAATAGTGGAAATTACATCCCCTAGAGGAGATTCATGAGATAAAACCTCAACAATAGAGATAGCACATTGAAAATACCCACAAAATTATATTTTGTAAGTAGTACATGGATTAGTGATTCAAAGAAAGGAGTAAAGAGGAACTATAATCAGTTACAAGGTTCCTCAATAAAATAATTTCTCGAATCTCATTGATAAGTGCATCTATGGCTTTGCATTTGGATTCAAACCTTCTTACATTCCTTTCTTACCAAATTGTCTGCGCACATAGTCCCATAGCCCGTAAGTAAACCTTTGGAAAAGCTTGAGTAGCTAGCTAATGAATAATGATGGAGATGGAATTATCATAACCAGTCCATAACATTTTATTTTCACCTGTTCCCAAATGTATATTGATTGAACCCAAGTTTCCTATATCAATTGCTGACAATTTCATGGTTTTTATTATACTTCTTGGCTCTTATTTTCGGATTTTGTGTTTAATTTAACTATTGAGTGCTTGTCTTGAATTACTATAATTTGAGGGTAAAATTGTCACAAATATTAGTAATTGTACTAAATTGATTTTTTAGAACAATTGATACTGCAAACTACTATTTTCCATTGTAGGAGATTCAAAAAGTAGAGTCAAGGAGTGAAGACCAAAAGTACAAGTCAACAAGCCAATTAGGGGCAATAGGCAAGTTCATCACGACGATGTTGATGTTTTGCTGCGGCGAAATCAGAAGATCTTTTGTAGAGACCTTTTAGGAAAAATTCACCACGGCAAAGATAATGTTTGTGCCGCAGTGAAAGTTAAAATTACTGAAGAAATCTTTCGAAAAAAGTTTGCCGCAACGAACCCTTCGAATTGGCACAGACCGGGACCATTTTTAGCAAATTAACCGACTATGCAACCCGATCCATCAACCCGTTTTATGAAAAAAAACCTATTTTAGGCTAACTTACAAAAGGAGACACAACCGACATCACACATATCATTCCCTTTTCACGCAACACACCATCGTCTTCTCTCATCCACACCATTTTCTTCAATTTTCACCATCGACTGCTACCATGGATGTCTCCAGTTGCTTCCCAGTTGTGAAGTTTCTTGGAGCTATGCATAGCTAGGCACCTCTCTCCTCTTGAAGATGTAGCAATGGCTGGAGTTCAATGGGCTTAAAAGGGGAGTAGCTTAATCCATGTTCAGTTATGATTTGTGAACTCCTAGGTTTAGGATTTGTAATTTGTTGTTGAATATTCTTGATTAGAGTTTAATCATGTAACATCCCGTTACCGGTGTGATGGGCATATCGGTAATTTGGATGAGTGAGCAGCGAGTGCATTCATAATTGAATTGCACATTTAGTGATTCTGCATCAGCGACATGAGTTATTGCACATGCATATATAGTTACATGCATTCATGATTATTCCAGCATTTAATTGTGAAATTTGTGTGAGATATGAGTTATTGAGAATTAAGCGATAAGTGTAATTGAGTAGTCCCTTGAGTTAGATTGTGAGTTGAGTGAAGAGTGATTTATTGAGAATTGAGGAATAATTAGAATTGAAGAGTTAAATCAGTGGATTGTGACTCGATTGAGAATTTGAGAGAAATTGAGTTGTATAGCTGAGTTAGTGTGTGAATTGAATTTTGGGAGTTGAAAATTGAGATTTGAGCATAGAATCGAGTGTTTTATATTTTTGTGAATTTATGAGAATTTTTCTGGAATTTTTAGAGATATGAGCTCGGACCGTGGAATTGATTTAGAGACTGATTTTAGATTCCGGTTCCGAAAGTGAGTGGCAATCAGCTTGAAAATTTAGAGTTAAGCGTTTAAGAATTTTTGTAATGAGCCAGGGGAATTTAGAGAATGAGATTGAATGAATTTGAGGATTGTGATTTATAGGTTTAAATTAAACCCTATATATATATATGTGTTAGGTTTGAATGAGGATAAAACATCTTCCTTCATTTTCTTCTTCCTCCTTCGTTGCCGTCGACGATTTTGTTCCTTCCTCTTGGAGATTTCGTTAGTTTCTCTTCCTTATGGCTAGAGATTTGCTGGATCATTGGAGAGGCTGATGTTTAGCTTGTTAGTAGAGAATCATCGTGGTTGAGGAAGAAGAGAGGAAGAGCTGTGGATTTTGGTGGTTTTAGGGTTTCGTCCGATTCGGTGATTTGGTAAGTTTTAATGTGCTTAAGGTTGATATTTATTGTGATTGTTGCATTAATGAGCATAAATGTGAGGAATCTGGGTAGTTAGAGTGTTTTTAATGTTGAGTTAAGAGTATTAATGGCGGAAATGAGAATCGGAGAAGACGAACCAGTCGTACGTCGCGACGAATAAATTAAATGTCAATTTGACGTCGCGACGAGCGTGAGCTTGGGAATTGCTTGGGACGTCGCGACGAGATCAATTTGACGTCGCGACGAGCGTGGTCTTGTGCGTCGCGACGAACCGTAGGAAGGCGCCGCGACGAGCAACCTGTACGTCGTGACGAGTGGTCAAACGTCGCGACGAGTAGTGAAATGCTGAAGTGAATTAGTTGAGTCTTTTGAGCATATCTTTTAGTGTAGACCTCTATTGAGAGCATTCTTGTTCCATTGTGAACTAGAAAGAAGTCTTCAGTGCAGTATTATTGAGAGTTGAATGATATCTAGAGGGATCGTGAATTGTCGATTGTGACCAATTTGAGTATGAATTGGAGAATTATGAAATAGAGAATGAGATGGACCTAGTGAATAGTGAATTGTGCTGATGAAGTGAGAGTTAGTGAAATTGGACTAGAGAGCTGGAAATCATGGTCATGCATCATATAGTTTGAATTGAGACATGTGCATCAGTGAATTGAATTAATTGAGCAAGTAGTGATGATAATTCATTTGAATTGTTATAGAGGCGCCGTTGGATCGACATACCACGGACATTGCTGGTACTTCCAGGCAATAGCTTGGAAGTTACAGGTGAGTAACCTAGTTGGTTCCTAAGCTTTTATGTGATTAAATGTGCTGTGAATGTGTGTGAATTAAGTGTAAAAGTGAGTGATATAAATGTGAAGTGAATGAGCTAAATGTGATAAGTGATTGTGATTGCATCAAGTGTGATATATAAATGTGAATAGCTGTGAATTGAGAATCAGTGTATATAATTGTGCGTAAGTGTTTGATTGTGACAAGTGGCGAAGTGAGATAAATGTGTTAGAGGCATGCAAGTGTTAGTGCATGCTAAGCATGAACATAAGTGGTAATTAATCGCCAGTATTGGAGCTTAGTGATCGAGCTTTAAGCTCGATATCGATGAATGGGCTGAGGCCAAAAAGAAAATAGTGCATACCCAGAGGGCTCTCATATTCCTAAAGTGAGTGGGCTGTAGTGCATACCCTGAGGGTTCTCCTACTTGCCAAAATGTGAACATTGATGCTCAGTCACAACGACATCATAAAATGAGAAATTGCATACATTATGCATTTGTCAGTGTAGCGAAATTGTGAATACGTGTGATGTGTGCAAAGTGTGAATTGATATGTCTGAGATATGTGATAGTGTAACTGTGTAAATTATGTAAAGTGTTTATAGTGTTGTAAATTGTGTTAAAACATGTCTATGAGATATATATTATGTGTATATGCATGAGTTGGGTGAACCATCGATGATGGTTTCTCATTGAGTTCGCAAACTCACCCAACATTGCAATACATTTTTCGACGACGTCTGTGGGACTCTAGTTCTCGTGATAGTTTTCTGCGGTGAGAGTTCGTGATCAAGTGCAAATGATGGATCACTGGTCGGTCACCGGAGCAACATTTATATTTTGGGATGACCTAGTATAGACGTTTTATCGGTTTCCTTTTGGATTGTTGTATATAGTTGTAGGAACCGATAGACTTGTCTATATTTTGGATTGATATTGTGAAATGAAAGAAATATTGTGGTCTTAAATTTTAGTGAATTGCATGTTGTGGTTTATTTTATTGATGCCATGCGAGTGTTTAGTGATCGTTTGCGATCGTAGCACTTCCTTACTGTGGGTTATGCGTCGGAACGACCCACGGGCGTCCCGGTGTGTACCCTACGGTGAGGGGGTGCTACATTAGGTGGTATCAGAGCATGGTTTGGCATCTTTTAGGCATAGTGTCTTTTAGGCTTGGATTTCAGTGAGAAAAGCATAAAGTGATCAGATTTTTGTTGTTGTAGGTCATCCGTTCTTGGGGATCAAGTGGATCAACCAGCTGACCTAGGATCCGTGGGAGCTAGTAGAGAGTCCCCTATGCCTCGTTCTGATGAGATGCCTCAAGAGTTCCGTGAGTTGGGAGAGGAGATATGATTTCTTTGCGTGGCGAGGCGGTTGACTTCTATGGTAGCACCGACCTGCGAAGGTGAGGATAGCTAGAGAGGCGAGAGAGAGTCCTCGACCGGATGGGTTGTGATTACGAGGCGGATCGACTATGCGGTGTCTTTGCTTGAGGTTACGCATATCGGTGGTGGAAGACTGTTAAAGGCGTTACCACGGACCACGCTCTGAGTTGGGAGGATTTTAAAGAGCGTTTAGGATAATTTCATGCCCAAGATTTATCTGGACATGAAATTGCGGGAGTTCTTAGAGCCGGGACGAGGCGATTATGCATGGCCGACTATGAGGTTCTTGATTCAACCATTGTTGGTGTATGCTTCCTCATTAGTAACCGAGAGGCCGACAAGTGTCGGCGTTTGAGGCGGACTCAATTTGGAGATCCGTACCACTGGGCGAATCGAGACATGGCGATTTATTGAAATGAGGCGTCGGTAGTGAGATTGAGCAATTGTTAAGACAGAGGCGATCGAGGCTGGATCGGGACCGAGGCAAGAGGCCCAATGACGATCGAAGCGATGATAGTAGAGGTCGATGGCGTTTACAGAGCAGATCCTTGAGTCTTCCTGGAGGTGGTAGGCAGTTCGAGTTTGGGCGGAGGGCGATTTGCCCGATCTGGTGGTGGTCGCGCGGTCTTAGAGGTTGGAGACGAGTATCCCACTATGTGAGTTCTGCGAGAGGAGGCACGATGGAAGTCTTTGGAGGCTCTTGAAGCATACCTCAAGTGTGGTTCTATAGACCACCGACTCAAGAGTGCCCCTTCACTGTGGAGGCCCAGTCTGCTGCGGCCGGTAGAGCGGCGATGTTACTTGATCTGTGAGCCATGAGGTGGCTCTGTTTAGAAGAGGCCGAGCGAGGCCGAGGCCGAGCAGAGGGATCGATGGTGAGATCGAGGGACAGAAAGCGTGAGCGGTCCCGTGCCGAGTCTATCTATGACTTCGGCGGGAGGCGCAGGAGTCTCGAGATGTCGTTCTTGGTATGCTTCTAATTTCGGTTTTGAAGCATATGCATTGATGTATCTGGATCCACTCATTCATTTATTGCACCGCATATGGCATGTAGACTGCATTGTGATAGAGAGATTGCGGTGTGGGCTGAGGTGAGTACACCTCTAGGTAGTCGACGATGTTGGGAGAGGTCCTGCAAGGGTGTCGGATAGTGATTGATCGGCGAGTTGAGAGCGGACCTTATAGTGTTATCTTTGAGAGATTGATGTGATCTGGGATGGGTGACTTCTCGCCCATAGAGTGTGATGGATTGCTTTACCAAGGAGGTCGTGTTAGATTCTCTGGTCGTGAGAGTTTTTTGAGGTATTAGCTTGCAAAGTGCCGTAGGATGATTTCCTTCATGAGTGCTCTGAGATTGATGCGAGGGGTTATGAGGCCTATTGGGCTCATGTGGTGGATTCTAGAGTGTAGCAGAGTTTGTAGGATGTTCCCGTGATCAGGGAGTTTTCGGATGTGTTCCCGATGAGTTCTGGGTTTACCGGGATCGGGAGACGAGTTTGTGATAGACCTCGTTCAGTCTTGCTCTATATCTATACCTCCGTATAGGATGGCACGGTGGGCCGAGAGAACTTAAGGCTCGATTCAGGGAGTTATTGGATAAGGGTTTATTAGACCCGGTGTTTCGCCGTGGGGAGCTCCAGTGTTGTTTGTGAAGAAGAAAGATGGGACTTTGAGGCTGTGTATCGATTATAGGCAGCTCAATCGGGTTCTTGTCAAGAATAAGTACCTTTGCCTAGGATCGATGATCTATTTGATCGATTGCGAGGAGCTCGAGTGTTTACCAAGTTGGACTTGAGGTCGGGGATATTATCAATTGAGGATAGCGGAGGCCGATGTGCCTAAGAGTGCGTTCGAGGAGTAGGTATGGGCATTTCGAGTTCTAGTGATGCCGTTTGGGTTGACGATGCCCCGGCGCCTTCATGGCTTTGATGAATAAAGCATTTCAGCCTACCTTGATCGGTTTGTGATTGTGTTCATTGATGATATCCTAGTTTATTAGAGGAGTCGGCGGGATCATGCGAGCAATTGAGGATAGTGTTGCGGATCATGAGAGAGGCATTTGTTGCAGATTCACTAAGTGTGAATTTTGGCTAGATGAGGTTGTTTTCTAGGCCATATTGTGTGCGGTGAGGGTATCCGGTGGATCCTCACAAGATTGAGGCGATCTTGAGTTGGGAGGTTCCGAGGCGTGTCGAGTTGAGGAGTTTCCTCGGACTAGTAGGGTATTACCGGGAGGTTTGTCGAGGGTTTTCGGTGATTTCGCCCTTTGACGAAACTTCGAGGAAGAATGTGGTTTCGGATGGATGGATGAGTGTCGGAGGAGCTTTGAGGAGCTTAGGCATCGATTGACTCTGGCGCCAAATGTTGGCTTTGCCGTCGAGGTCCGGAGGATTTAAGGTTTTCGATGATGTTTCGCGGGGGATTGGGTTGTGTGTTGATGCGGCATGGTAGAGTGATAGCGTATGCCTCGAGACAGCTTGAGGTCTCATGAGAGGAATTATCAATGCATGACTTAGAGTTGGCTGCGATAGTGTTTGCTTTGAAGATCCGGAGACATTATCGTATGGTGAGACGTTCGGATCTTCACGGATCATAAGAGTTTGAGATATCTGTTGAGTCGTGAGAGTTGAATCGAGAGAGGAGGAGGTGGATTGAGTTGTTGAAGGATTATGACCGCACGATTGAGTATCATCGAGGAAGGCCAATGTGGTGGCAGATGCTTTGAGTAGGAGATCTCATGTCAGCTCAGATTCAGAGTGAGAGATTGCCCAGTTTGATTCAGTTGAGAGCGCTTAATGTGCAGATGGATTTGGCTCAGGATGGGGCCTTGATAGCTACGCTGAGATTGAGGCCGATGTTACAGGATCGGATCAGGAGAGTTCAGTGTCAGGATCCAGTGTTAGTGAGATTGATGGATAGAGTTAGAGTGGTCGAGTTGATTTTGGTGAGAGATGAGACTCTTTGGATGGGTCGAGATTATGTGTGCTGATGTGGATGAGTTGAGACGAGATTCTAGAGGAGGCGCGTGTGGCTGCCTATCGATGCATCTGGTGTCACCAAGATGTATAATACTCTTGAGTTGCATTTTGGTGGCGGTATGAAGAGGCAAGTGGCGAGTTAGCTCTCGGTGTTTGACGTGCCCGGCGAGTTAAGTGAGCACGAGCCCCAGATTGGGAGATTGCATTCGTTGCCCATTCCGGAGTGGAAATGGGAGCGGATCACTATGGATTTTATTATGGGGTTGCCTAGGACTCCGAGACAGTGTGATGCGATCTGGGTCATAGTGGACCGGTTGACCAAATCGGCTCACTTCTTGCCAGTGCGAGAGAATAATACTCTCGATCAGTTGGCCCAGAAATATGTGGCAGAGATTGTGCGTCTGCATGGAGTTCCGGTGTCGATAGTGTCAGATAGGGATCCCAGATTTACTTGAGGTTACGGAGGAGCTGCGATCGACTTTAGATGCGAGGCGAACTTTAGTACAGCGTTTCATCCTCAGACAGATGGGCAGAGTGAGAGGACGATGAAGACTGTTGAGGATATGCTGAGAGCTTGTGTATTAGAGTTCAGAGGTGCTTGGGACCAGTACTTGGCTTTGATTGAGTTTGCGTACAATAATCGATGCAGGCGATATTGGGATGGCACCGTATGAGGCCTTGTATGGCGGTATGCGGATCACCTCTTTCTTGGGATGAAGAGGGTGTGAGGATGCTCGAGGGCCCGAGCTGATCCAGATCTTGTGGATAAAGTTAGAGTGATTGAGTCGCATCAAGGCGGCTCGGGATGAAACAGAAGAGTTATGTGGATCAAGCATCGGCGTGAGATGGAGTCTGATGTAAGCGACGAGTGTTTCTCCGAGTGTCACCTTGGAGAGGAGTGTTGAGATTTGGCCGTAGGGGTAAGTTGAGTCCACGTATATCGGTCCGTATGAGATTCTTGAGAGGATTGGACCGTTGGCCTATAGGATGAGATTGCCTAGTGAGATGTCCCAGTTGCATGATGTGTTTCATGTGAGTATGCTCGGAGATATCGCTCGGACCCGGCGCATGTGATCCGGCCCATGAGATTGAGATAGCGAGTGATATGAGTTATGTTGAGGAGTCGGTGCAGATTATCGAGCGAGGTCAAGTAATTGAGGCGCAGGTGATTCCATTGGTGAAAGTCCTATGGAAGAACCATTCATCAGAGGAAGCAACTTGGGAGACTGAGGAGCACATGAGGAGGCAGTACCCTCATCTGTTCGACCAGTCAGGTATGAAATTTAAGGACGATTTTTTTATTAGGAGGGGAGAATTAATCAGGTGTTGGATATTCAATGTGTGATTTGATTTGTTGATGTAGAACTTTGAGCTTAAATATCTGAAGTCTCATATATGTCCATTTGTGATCTTGTTGAATCTCTTTTATCTTGCATAGTTATGTTTGATATTGAGTTGATTTGAGATCCTAAAGTGACTTGTTGCATTGACTTACCCACTACACACACTAAGAGCATTTAACAAGGTCTTAAGAAATGGATTTCATTGATTAAGATCTTAGACTTAAAGAGTTCTTTAAGGTTTACCCATTTGAAACTCAGTGATTTCTACTCCCATCAAAAATTGTTTTCGAACTATGATAGCCAAAGCTCATTTTCAAGAGGATACTATCCATATTTGATCATTTGTCTTTATCTTTCCATTTTCTATTCCCAAAAATCCAAAAACACATTTTACACATTTTTCTTACAATTCTATTTAATACAGTTAAGGTTTTCAAAGATCAAAACCCCGTCTTTACTAAATTAGCTTGCATTTCATGACATATAGGTTAGTTTAGGTCTATTCGTTTAGGTTCCAATTAAGTTAGAAGGCCCAAGGTTGCATCATATATTGCAATCCTTGGATTATATTTTTTTAATTTGACCTCCAAGGGTACGAACTAAGGTCCAAATCGCATATTGAAACTGAACACATGAAGAATAGATTATATTTAGTTTCATCATGTGTAGAATAGAGCACAAATTCTACTTATGTCAAGCTAAGAAAGTCTATATGCGGTATTAATTTGATTCTTGATAATAAGTCATAAGAGAAATGATTCTACTCTAGCCAACTTTTGGATTCCTCAATTTAAGCATATCCATGGTAGTCTTGTTTGATAGTTTAAAAGTTGGAAGATTGTTCTAATAAAATGTATCCTCTCGGGATGAATTTGGAGAATATTGGGATTGTAGTAGACTAAGCTGAGCAAGAAACCTCCAGGAGTTACCATCAATGAATATACTAAGCTTAGTATGTAGAGGGAAGAGAGGGATCATTGATGGGGTTAGATGGTGGATAAGAGGGCCTTGACCTAACAAACTGTTAAACTATAAGGTGGTACGTAACCTATTGCCAACTTTGACTTGATATCATCTTGAACTAAGTTCCTAAAATGCAATAACTAGTTTAAGAAGTAAGAGTTAAAAGGATTCTTACTCATCTCCTAAGTGCATCTACCTTTGAGAAAGTAAGAATAGATCCACCTAATCCATAGAGATTTTTTGTCTTCCAATATCTACTATAATCTCTTAAGGATGAGGGATTGATTAGAGAGTTTAACTGAGCTAATGTTAAGCTTTAACTGAGCTAATGTTAAGCCCCCCTTCATCCTTGGGATAACATATATTTGTCTACTTAACCTTGGTTGTCCCTTTATTTCAATTCAAATGATTCTATAGGAAATTCTTAAATAATTTTTCCATAATCTTGATTACACCTTTGGATAAGAAGATATATGAACTCCAATAGATGTGTAATGAATTAAGCACTGATTTAATAAGATATATCTTCCCCGTATAGGATAAGAAATTGTTCACCCATGAATTAATATGTTTCTATATTCTTTCTATGAGTGGAAATCATTCAAGGAAATTTAATCTCCTAGTGGAAATTGGAAAATTTAAATAAATCAATGGTCGAGTCTTACATACACATAAAGGAAGCAATTCTTAATTCAATAGAGAAAGTAGCTTTAGAGATGATAAACTAGATTTTATTGAAATTGACCTGTAATCTAGATAAATTTTTGAATCTTTCTAGAACCTTCATAAAGGTTTGTGTTAAATCAAGCTTAGCACTATAAAAAAAGATGATCATTTGTAAAAGATAGATTGGTTAGTCCAATTTTCTTGCTTCTTGCTTAGAATTTTAATTTGGGATTAGCTGCCACTTCAAGCTTGATGATGAAATTCAAAATTTCCATACAAAGTATGAATAAGTAAGAGGAGAGAAGGTCTCCCTACCTAAGTCCTTTAGCTGTCGAGAAGGAAGAAGATGAGCTCCCATTGATTAATAATAAAAAGCTAGCAATTGAAATGCATTTTTCTAGCCACTTAATGAATCTTGTTGGAAATTCATAGGCCTCCAATACCTTCCAAAGAAAACTCCAACTCACACTTTCAAAAGCCTTAAAGAAATCAAATTTGATAGTATAATTAGTAGATGCATTGGATCTTGAATAGACCTTTAACAGGTCTTGAATAATGAGAATATTGTCACCAATTTGTCTATTACATATAAAGGCACTTTGGTTGTCACTAATAAGAGGAATAAGTACATTTTTCAATCAAGTTGCAAGAATCTTGAATATGATTTTGTATAGAAAATTGGTGTAATTAATAGGCCTAATGTAATGTCCCATATTAGGGGCTAGAACCCCAAAATAGTGTATATGAGAGTGTACAAAGAAATTAGAAATGAATTTTATACTAATGCATAATTGAATATACACATACACCGAATAATTATTATTGACACATTAAAATAATTGTACATGCATTCATTGATATTTTCAATTATAATTGATTTATAAATTCCATTAAAATCCAAATCATGGATAATTTGTATTGAAAATTTATTTAGACAATGTTATTATTATTTTAGAATTTTTGGTAAATTTTAGGAAATTTCTAAAAATTTGGGATATTTTAGTCTAGGAAAAATATGGAAGAGATAAATGGACCAATTATAGTGTGACATGTGGCAGTCTTATGGGTGACAAATGTATTACATGCAAGGAGGACACGTAGCAAGTGTTTTTGGATGGAAAATTCAGCAGCTCTCACTTGTTTGTTCGGTGAATTTTCTTCATATTGTTCTTCAATGAAAGTACCTTTACCAAAACTCTCTTCTTGTTATCCATCAATGAACATCAAGTTGTTTATTCTGTGCATTTGGTCCACTCTTACTGCTGAAAATTTAGTTGAACCAAGTAAGTTACTAAACTGAATCACACGTTAGTATGCGATATACAAAATGCACAAGAAGGGGGGTTAAATTGTGTATTCGAATTTTTTATACAATCCCCTTTAAAAATTTGTTTTTCAAAACGATTGACAAACAATATTGTAAAGTATTTATATCAGCAATAGAAACAAGAGTTAAGAGTTAAGAGTGAGAATCGACCACAACAATTTTATATTGGTTCACCCCAAACCGTGGGCCACGTTCAGTCATCAAAATCCCTTCTAAGATTTCACTATACTTCACAAAAGTACAAGTATTCTTTTCACCGAGCCTCTTCAGGTCTCTTACAACAAGTATTCTTTTTCTCACTTATCCTCTTCAGGCTCTCAGCTATTCTTCTTTCTCACAAAAAGATATTGCGAGCTTTGTTACAAAGAATATAGCTCTCGTGTTTCGCACAAATACAGTATTTAGTTTTTTGAAAATCACTAACAAAATCACTAACTTTTTTAGTCTTCGACTTCGACTCATATTTATAGTCTTTGTCTTTAACTGTTTCTTGATAACTGCTTCTTTCTTCTTGATTCTTGATCTTTAAAGAAACGGTTATTCAGTTGAGTTATGTAACTAACTCAAATTGATTTATTTCTTTGTCTTCGATTCTTTCGTCTCATTTTCGGCTTCATGATCGCGACTCTGTCGATTCGATCTTACAATCGATCCTTGGAAACCGGTCAAATATAATAAATTCCAAGATTGCGGTATAGGTTGCAATCCTCGGGTCGTCTCACTTAATTGGAACCAAGTGAAAAAGGTCTAAACTAGCCTAAATGTAAAAAATTGCAATCAAGTTGATAAAATGGGGGTTTGGTATTTTGGTCAAAACTGATAAAGTAATCAAAATTGGACAAAAAGTATAAAAGAATGTTTTTGTAATTTTGGAAATAATGCAATTAACAAAAATCAGATAGAAATCAAATTGATAAAATCCTCTTGAAAATAGGCACAGGCTATCACGGTTCAAAAATGATTTTCAGGGACACAATCCACTAAGTTTCGAAAGATCAACCCCAAAGGACTCTTTAGGTCCAAAGATTTAACTAATGAACTCCATTATTTAAATCTTTGTTAAAAACCTTAGTGTGAGGATTGGACAAGCAAATGCAATCGATCAATGGGGTCAAAACACAACAATCTTAATCAAACACAACTAGGCAGATGAAGATAGTAAATGCAATACCCAATGACATATATGAAACTTTATATATTATGCCTAAAACATTCTACAAATCACTTTGTCCAAATCTCAACATAGTGTTCAGCACACGGTTAAACTATAACAATGTTAATCGAGCTATACCGATGTAACCTCTAACTCAGAGTTTACACAAATATAACTAAACTTCAGACACTATATGATTACTCCCCTTTGAAGCTCCTGTGAACTCAAGCCATTGCTACATCTTCAGGAGGAAATGTGGCTTAGCTACACATGGCTCTAGTCTTTCTCTCGACTGCTAAATACGGAGCGATACTCATGATGGCAATTGATATTGACAGTGGCGGTGGCGATGATGGTGAAGGTGGTTGACAATGATGGAAATGGAAATGATGGTGGAGTAGAGTGTGATCGTCCGAGTAGGCGTAGTCCAGCCTCTGAGTATCAGTCCCTGCGTATCCGAAGTCTGCTTGACCTAAAAATAGCAAGGTTTTTATATGGTGGGTGCGGGCCGGGTCAGAGCAGTGAGACAAACTTTCCATTTAAGGTTCGGATATCCGCTCGTATGTCGCGACGTATAAATGAAAATTCGTCGCGACGTGTAGAATTGCCTGCTCGTCGCGACGTATAAATTAATATTTGCCGCGACGTGTAGATTGAAGTGCTCGTCGCGACGTGCGGATTGATATTCGTCGTGACGTGCGGATTGACCTCATGACTGTTGACTTCCTGATGTGTTGTCTCCTTTGTTCCTGCAATAAAAATAACAATTTGCAGTATCAATTGTCCTCATAAAAATTATAAAGAAAGTAGTATCAAATCATGACAATTTACTGACAAATTGTGAATTAAAAGAGATCGGTATGAGGAACCAATTTAAGCACAAAAATCATCAATTAGGAGTCAACGAATGCATAAGCAACTATAAAAATGGAGCCAATTTATAATGTAAACTTGGCTCAATCAAATTCCCCCACACTTAGACCTTTGTACTCCTGGATAAAGTTTACAAGAGTCAAAAAGAATACAAGAGTGAAAGAAAATATCTGCCATGCTCAAAACAATAAAAGCAAATTAACTCAATTCATTTCCTCAGAAATCAACCACAGAAAAGTGAAAGAGTCCTAATCAAACAAACATTTAAAGAATTCAAGCACAAGAGATTGAACAAAAGAGAATCACTCGGGATATAGTGTATATGCTCAGCTCACTTGTGTCTAGGGATATTGTTTCTCTCGGTTTGCTTATTCCATCTCCTACCATAGGCTTATGTCAATTCTATTTCTCCACCACAAGAACTATCATTTTAAAGATCAAGAGGACTTTTAGGGATGTAATGTATGGTAGGCTAAATGAATGGATAAGGTGAAAGAAAGAAAGAATAGTATGAGCACATGCATTAAACAAAGAGCTGATGTCAATAGTTTTCTGAAACTAAATGTATGCATAAACAGAATGCATTTTTATTTATTTATGCAATATATATATACTGCATAAATTGTTATTGTTCTTGCTTTTCTTCTTTCTCTTTTTTTATTATTTTTATTTTTTTGAATTGAAAAACACTTCTGTCCCCTTTTTGGAACTTTTTTTTAAAAGCAAAATAACTAATGACACGTAAAATATGAATGCAAATGCTCATAACAAGAAGGCTCAACGGGCAAGCAAAGGATAAATATGTAAGGGACTGTGTTTAGGAAAATGGGTTGAGGAAGAAACGTCTCTATCATATCAACAAAAATCCAGTCCATTAAGCTTCAAGTAAGAATTAAAACAAGTTCTAGAGGAGAATGAAATAGGCAGATGCACACAGAGATAAAAGAAAATTTTTGGCTCAAATATCCTTCCAACAAGGGTATAATCTCTATGAACAATCTCATGTCTCAAAAACTTAAAATGCTACTTTGTTAGAATACTTCCATTCACTGTGTTTTGAAAACATGAAGAGCAAAATTTTTGCCAATTCCAACTATTATTAAAAGAATGGGAGGTGTTTTCAAAAACATCAAGCATCATTTTGAAACTAGTAAAAACTTTGAAGACAACAGCCACAAAGATCCAGTGCAGAAAATGTTTGATTGAATAGAAAAATGAGAAAATGAAGCACAAGTCATTCATGCATACAGGTGACGTCGCGGCGTGCTGAGGCAGACGTCGTAACGTGCGGACGTCGCGACATATAAAATGGGTGATGTCGCGACGTATACACACTCGGAAGAATAGCTTCGCCACGACATGTGATCACTTGTCGCGGCGAAGAGATGCAGAATGACAAAAAGATGTAAAATGCACCAAGTTAATCGACAGAATGCACCAATTGGCCAACAATTCATAATCACAGTGTCAACAGTCATGCAATATGGAGGATGAATGGGGAAACAGCTCCCCCACACTTAAAGCACACATTGTCCTCAATGAAAATGTAGAGGAAGGAAAAGATAAGAAGAAGAAGGCACAAAAATTAGAGATTGATCATTAACCAGGGGAGAAGTCAAGTACAAAAGAAACAAAAGAACTAAATACTTAAATAAAAGACAACAAATGAAAAGAAATACAAGAAAAGAAAAGAACTAAAAGACAAAATTAAGCCGAAGGATCATCACCAAGGGTCCGGAGGGCGACCGACAAGTACTAGGGTCAGCTAAAAGATCCTGGAGTGCAGGAGGGGGTGGCAACTGCAGGCGATCCGCAATAAGGGTGAACATCGAATGATAAAACCGGCGATCAGCTGCCATCTGTGCCTCGATGTGTCATAAGTCGTCTCGAAGATGGGCGACCAAGTCAGGAGAGGTGGAAGAGGAAGGTGGTGGACGGATAGGGTTGCGAGGCGGAGCCTCGGATGGAGGGAAAAGAACAGCGGGAGGCGGGGAGGCGGGGAAGAGGGAAGAAGGAGCAGGGTAGGGGAGGGAGAAGAAGGTGGGAAGGGACAGGTGGGGTGGGAAGGCTACGAGGTTGGCGGAGACAGATGTCTTGGAAGCGAGGCGAGCTCGAAAGTAAGATCGGCCGGATGTTCCGGAACCTGATAGGCTCGGAACATATCGGTGATGAGATGGGAAAATATGAGGGAATGGGGGATGTTGCTGGAGAGGGTGCATTGACAAAGGGCGGAGGTGATGGCTAGAGCGAGGTCAACGGGCCGGCCGACCATCAATAGGTAAATGTAAAGGGCCTGCTCTTTGGGAACCATGGTCAGGTGGGTGGTGGGAAGGATGTTGTTACAAATAAAATGAAGCCACAGACGGGCCTCGGAGCGCAGGTCAGCACGACGGATATAACGCTGAGCCCCTCTAGGTTGATACCATTGGGTACCCTCAGGACAGAGGGTACAAAGGACATCATCCCAAGGGTACTCATGGATGAGCTCCGAGTAGTGGCAGCGGGGGGTAGGAGGGAGATGATAATGTTCCCGAATGGAGATAGAAGTGAAAGCTCGGGGAATGGAAATACCACGGAACTCGATTCCGAAGGTGCCTGAGAAACGGGCATGGGTGTAGAACTGGCGGACGAATGTTAGGTTCCCAGAGGGGCCGGGTTGGGCGAGGTTGGTGAGGTTGAGTTGAAACAGTTGGTGGACGAAGGGGTTGTCGTAGGGGGTTAAAGGAAAAGGTTTCTCCTTGAGTATAGCTCTGGCCTCAATTTTGGCGGCCAGTGCAACATACTCTGGATCAACCGGAAGGGAAGAGGAATGAGTAGGAGAAGGTTGGTGGCGCGAAGAATGTGATGGTTGAGGAGAGGGAGAATGAGCGGAGAACACTCCCAAAGAAGATGAGGAGGCAACGGGACGAGGGGAAACGGAAGGGTCAGAACAAAACTCGTCGAGCGAGTTGGAGGGAGAGGGGAGGACATGCGAAGGAGAGTGGGGTCGGTCGGACTTGCTAGCGTTCTTAATTCGAGGCATTATCCTGCAAATAAAAAGAAACAGAACTGAAAAAATCAATAGAGAGTTAAGTAAAAATTAGCCTCCTCGTTGCGACGTGTGGGCAGACGCCGCGGCGAGACAAAATCCTCGACGCAAAAGCAGACGTCGCGACGCGATAAGATACTTCGTACGTCGCGATGAGGCAATGCGTTCGTCGCGGCGTACGGAGATTTCCAGACGCATCACGGCGAGCATTTGCTCGTTGCGAAAAACCTAACTCAAAAGCACTAACAAGGAAGACGAAAAACAGGAAAACGAAGAACAATGGAACACTTACAAAGATCAAAGACGCAAGAAGGGAGACGGCGGAAAAGACAGGCACTGCTGAACAACTGAGAGAATAAAGAAGCGAGAGCTGGAACGGCAGAAACAAAGCGGTAGAGAAGAAAAATGATAGGGAAAAGAAGAGGAATAGACGGCGAGAGGAGGTGAACGGTCGCAAGGTGAAAAGACAAAAAGGGCTCCGGACAAACACAAAGACCGCAGGACAGAAGGGGCAAGAAGGAAATTTCAAAAATTGGCACGTCGCAGCGTAACAATGTGCAACGTCACGACGTAAGTGCCAAAAGGAACAAGAAACGTCGCGACGTATAAATGAAAATATGTCGTGACGTAGACGTTAAAGAAAAACGAGGCACATGGCGACGTATAAATGAAAATACGTCGTGACGTCTCTGCCTGAACAAAAAACACAAACTTGACTTAATCCAGCAATAATCAATCTCGCAGAAATCAACCCTTCCACCAATGTCATGCTTCTTCAAAAAGATTAAAAGCTCACAAAGTGAAAGTAATTTATTAAAATCAACCAAATTGAAATCCTATAGAACTAGACCTAATCCTACTGATGAAGTTTCTTTCTCACACTTAGTCATCATACTTGTGCACAACAGTTGCTCTCCAATCGTAATCAATATGTGTTAAGTCAAACCAGACTTCACGTATTAAATAATTTTGATAATAAACAAAGAGAAATATACAAATGAAAAGTAGATGGATGCATAAAAAGAAAAGCAGACGGAAGAAAAATAGAAGGAAGAAAAAGCGTAAGGAATAACGATTTAAAGAAAAGGTATGAAGAAAAAGCGAGCGGAAGAAAAATGTAGGAAGGAAAAGCGAGCGGAAGAATAACGAGCGGAAGAAAAGCGAAGGAAGAAAAGGAAGGAAGAAAAAGCGAGCGGAAGAAAAGCGAAGGAAGAAAAAGCAAACGGAAGAAAAACAGAAGGAAGGAAAAGCAGACGGAAGAATAACAGACGGAAGAAAAATAGAAGGAAGAAAAAGGCAGAAGGAAAAACAGACGGAAGAATATCAGACGGAACAAAAATCAGACGGAAGCTTTACGAAGAGAAAAGCAGATGATACAAAAATTAGACGAAAGCTTTACGAAGAAAAAAGCAGATGATACAAGAATCGATGTAAGAAAGAAACATCGCTTAAGACGATTCATTGAGTTAAACCGAATAACCGCTTTCTTTAAAGATTCAAGCGAGATATTCAAGAAATTTGAAGACTCGATTATAAATAAGAGTCGAGATTGAAGTAAAACGACTTTTGAGAAAAGTGAATGAAACTCGAGTATTCAAACATCTAACTATCTCGAGAAAATTGTGAACTATTTTCAAATGTACATTATTAAGAGCAACTCTTTGTAAAAAGCTCTTTATTAGTTTTCATTTTGAAAAGTGTTACGGTAGCTGAAGAGGCTAAGAGTAAAAGAATACTTGTTGTTAAGAGACCAAGAGGCTCACCCAAAGAATACTTGTAAACAGTTGGAGATAGTGAAATCTCATAAGGATATCGAGAATCGGGCGTAGCCCAC
This sequence comes from Erythroxylum novogranatense, assembly GCA_029891385.1. Taxonomy (NCBI): domain Eukaryota; kingdom Viridiplantae; phylum Streptophyta; class Magnoliopsida; order Malpighiales; family Erythroxylaceae; genus Erythroxylum; species Erythroxylum novogranatense. The sequence goes on from CM057227.1 coordinate 41,835,150, forward strand.
GGTTTGGGGTGAACCGGGATAAATTGTCGTGTTTCTCTCTAACTCTTACTTTACTTAAATCGTAGTTCTCATTATTATCAAAGTTTTCAAACTAGTCAAGAATTGATTTAAGATAAGTTTTCGAAAGAACAAGCAAGCTGTTATTGAAGGATTAACGAAAAGTTTATCACAATTCAACCCCCCTTCTTGTGTATCTTGATCATATTATTACTCAATATATTAACGTGTGATTTACTTCAGTGGTATCGAGCTAGGTGTTCAAGAATCACTCTAATAAAGTGTGAACTAAAGAAAATGGTAGAATCACACACGATATTGTCGAAGGAGCCTCGGTCACGGACCTCCAAAGATTCAATGGTAAAGACTACCACTATTGGAAGGATCGGATGAGATTGTTTATCGAGTCTACTCACATTGACCTTTGGGACATCATCGAGAATGGACCATACACACCAAGATGATGATAAAATCCAATTCCACGAGAAAGATGGACGGTGAAGCGTAAAGCAAGATTTCAACTAAACTCAAAGCGAAATTTTTCTTGAGTTGTGCATCGAAGCGAGCGAGTATGACAAAGTTCATGGATGTGATATCGCCAAAGAAATGTGGGATACATTATCAATTGCACATGAAGAAACAAATCAAGTCAAGGAGTCCAAGATAAGTATTTTGGTGCATCGAGACGAGTTATTCAAGATGAAAGAAGAAGAGACTATTAATCAAATGTTTGGAAGATTCCAAACAATTGTTAATGGACTAAAAGCTCTTGGAAGAACGTCTAACATCAAGACCATGTTCGAAAGATTTTGAGGAGTCTCGCCAAAAGATGGAGACCCAAAGTAATCACAGACAAGAAGCCAAAGACTTAAGCGTCTTCAAGCTTGATGAATTGCTTGAATCGTTGAAGATACACGGTAGAGCTTGATGCGAAGATAAGCCCAAGAAAGAGAAGTCCATAAGGCTCAAAGCAAGTCAAAAGAATCACAAAATCCGAAGAAGAAAACAAAGAGGAATACATCAAAGGCTTTAAAGATTGAAGAAGCAAAGGATGATGATTCCAGAAGTCGTAATCAATCAAGTGATGAAGATTTATGAGCTATCTTTCATTTCAAGAAAGATAAGAAGAATGTGGAAAAAGAAGTCTAAAGGAAATTCAACATTTAGAAGGAACAGCGGCAAAGACGATGAAAAAGTCGATAAAGCATCCGTTACATGTTACGAATGCAAGAAGCCGGGACATTACAAGTCCGAGTGTCCAATGTTGAAAAGACAACCCAAAAGGAGTAGGGATAACAAGAAAAGCATGATGGCAACGTGGGAAGATCTGGACTCATCAGAATCAAATACAAGTTCAGAAGCGTCAGAACATGCTAACATATGTCTGGTAGCTGAAGAAGAAAGTGATGAGGAGGTAACTTCTAGCTATAATGATATACAAGATGCATACTTAGAATTGTTAGAGGATTCTCATGCTATTCTGAAACAGTACAAGCTGTTGAAGAAGAAATATGAGAAACCTCAAACATACTCATGAGATAGAGAGTGAGAATATAAGTTTGAGAAAGCAAGTTGAGGAATTGAATAACAACAAAGTTGTAGATAAATTGAAGAGATTAATCAATTGAAATCGAGAATTAATAATCTCTCAATTGATCTAGCTAAATTTACAGATAGTACAAAAAGATAAATGAAATGATAGGAAAATACTGAGACATCCGAGGATAAAAGCTGGATTAGGGTTTACTAAAAATAAGCCCTGAATTACGTAAAATCAATTGCTCAAAAGATAAGAAAAGATATCAATCGGGTTTTCGAAAAGGTCATCAACGCTTTTCATTCTACACCTTATTATCATTCATTACATCATACTAACCCTAAAGGACCCAAGAGAATCTGGGTACCTAAAATAAGATAATATCTCCCATGAAATCCTTCTTTGGAAGAACCAAGAAGCACCATTGGTATTTGGACGGTGGATGCTCGCGTCACATGACGGAAACAAGTCTATGTTCCTAGATCTTGATCAAGAAAGGAGGATCAAGAACTTTTGGAGACAACTAGCAGGAAAAGATAATCGGGTTTGGTAAGATTGGTAAGAATTCCCATGCATGCATTAACAACGTCTTACTAGTTGATGGTTTAAAGCATAACTTGATAAGTATTAGTCAATTATGTGATTACGGTTTTGAAGTTACTTTCAATCAAAAATTTTGTGAAGTCGAAACAAAGATGGTTCTATCTTCTTTTCACCAAAAGACTAAACAATCTTTACAAAATTGATTTAGACGATTTTCGCCTCAAAATATTTCATGTTTTTATCTCTCAAGATGAAAGACGATCCGCATAAAAACTAGGTCATGTCGGTTTTAAACATATTTCAAAACTTTTGAAACATGATTTGGTAAAAGGTTTGCCACAAATTCGCTTTTGACAAAGATTTCTTTTGTGAAAGTTGTCGAAAAGGAAACAAGTTAAAACATCTTTCTCTTGAAACATTTAAAACGCCATCTAGACCACTTGAGTTGTTACATATGGACTTATTTGGTCAACAAGAACAATAAGTCTTGGTGGAAAGAAGTATGGACTTGTGATTGTTGATGATTTTACAAGGTTTTGTTGGATACTTTTCTATCACATAAAGATGAGTCTTTCAAGTGCTTTAGAAACCTTTCCATGAGGTTACAAAATGAAAAGGAATGTCTATAGCCAGCATAAGGAGTGATCATGGTGGAGAATTGAAAATGAGAAGTTTAGAGTATTCTCATGAAGAAAATGGAATTTTCCATAACTTCTACCTTGAAGGACTTCGCAGCAGAATGGAGTTGTTGAGAGGAAGAATAGGACGATTCAAGAGATGGCAAGAACAATGCTGTGTGAGATGAATCTTCCTAAATACTTCAAGCGGAAGTCATCAATCTGAGATGCTACATTCGAGAATAGAGTGTTCTTGCGACCAATCTCAAGAAAACTCCTATGAGTTGTGGAATGGAAGGAGACCAAACATTTCTTATTTCCATCCTTTCGGCCGCAAGTGCACTAGTCTGAACAAAGGAAGCTCTGGATAAATTTGATGCAAAGACATTTTCAGAATTTTCTAGGCTATTCTCTCACTTCAAAGGCATTTAGAATCTTCAACCTCACCTCAAAGATTGAAGAAACTATTCATGTTAAGTTCGATGATAGCTCTCAACCCAATAAGGAAGAGGAATCAAGATGATCTTTATTCTGATGCCTTTGACGCAATCAAGGAAGTATCTTCATCGAAACACCTCATGATGAAAAGATGACATTTCTAAGAATTTTGAGTTAAAGAAAGATTGGAGATACAAAAGCTTTCATCCTAAAGAGTCAATTATTGGAGAAACCTCGGAAGGTGTAAGAACAAGGTCCAAGTTCGGAAGAGAAGCCAACATGGCATTTATATCGAAGTAGAACCTAAGAAGATTGATGAAGCTCTAAAAGATGAAGCATGGATATTAGCTATGCAAGAGGAGTTGAATCAATTCAAGAGGAATAAAGTCCGTCCTTAATTCCTAAACCCGAAAAGAAATCCATTATTGGTACTAGATGGATATTCAAGAATAAGCTAGATGAATCGGGAAAAGTAAGTCGAATAAGGCAAGATTAGTAGCACAAGGCTATAATCAGCAGGAAGGAATAGACTACAATGAGACATATGCTCCAATGGCAAGACTTGAAGCAATAAGGATCTCGCTTGCATTTGCTGTTTGCCATGACATAAAGCTTTTCAGATGGATGTAAAAAGTGCATTTCGAGCGGTTTTATAGATGAAGAATTCTATGTCAAGCAACCTCCTGGATTTGAGGATATAAAGCATCCAGATCATGTCTGAGACTTCATAAAGCCTTATATGGATGAAACAGGCCCTAGAGCATGGTATGATCGTCGAGCTCATTTCTTATAGGAAATGGATTTACTAGAGGTAAAGTAGACAAAACTCTTTTAGGAAGAACTTGAATAATGATTTTATTATTGTGCAAATCTATGTTGATGATATTATTTTGGAGCAACCTCAAAAGGTTATGCATGAGCTTTGAAAATATGATGAAAAATGAATTTGAGATGAGCATGATGGGTGAGTTAAAATTCTTTCTTGGATTGCGAGTAAAGCAAACTAAGGATAAGATTTTATCCATCAACAAAAATATGTCAAAGAATTGTTGTCTAAGTTTGATATGTGCGAGTGTTAAAAGTATGTCACACCGATGCATCCTTCAAACTTGTTGTCAAAAGACGAAAGTGGTAAGAAGGTGGATCAAACCCTATTTAGAGGATGATTGGTTCTTTGCTTTATCTTACGCAAGTAGACGACATTCTATTCAAGTATGCTTGTGTGCAAGGTTTCAGCCGATCTAGAGAATCTCATTACATTCTTTGTAAACGAATTTTGAGATATCTCGCAGTACTACCGATCTTTGCTTAATGTATGAGAAAGGTAAAGATTTCAGGTTGAATGGATATTGCGATCACGGACTATGCGGTGATAGGATCGAAAGGAAGAGCACGAGTGGTGGTTGTCACTTTCTTGGACCAAACACGTGTCATGGTCAAGCAAGAGACAAAGCTCGATTGCATTATCAATCGCCGAAGTTTGAATATATGCTCGCCGCAGTTGTTGTTCACAATTGTTGTGGATCAAGTATCAATTGGAGGACTACTCAATACAAGAGGAAGAGATTCCAATATATTGTGACAACACCAGCGCCATCGACTTGTCAAAGAATCCAATTCAACATTCAAGGTGAAGCACATAGAAGTCGACATCATTTCTTGAGAGATTACGTTCGGAAGAAAGTCGTCTCCACAATTCATGGAAACGAAATATCGGTGGCGGATATCTTCACAAAACCACTAAGTGAAGATCGCTTTAAAGAAATCGACGCAACCTCAATATGGTGATGTTAATGCACCATTCATCCGGTTTTTCGTAAGAAGAAACAGATGACGGAGGAGTTAACGGACCATTCATCTGCTTTTTTTATAAAGACAAGATGATAGATGGCGAGTTAACAGATTGATCATCTGATTTTTCAAAAGAAAAGACAATGAAACGGTGGAGTTAAACGGCGTTGACGGTTCTGACTTAAAACTTCTTTCACAAGGAAAAGTTTTAGAGGAAAAGGTCATCAAATCATCGAGAAGTACAATCGTTCTAGAATTTGCAATAAAATCCTAAAAGCGACTTTTGGGATTCCTACCAAATTCGAAATTGCTAGTTCTCTGAAATCTCTCTGAAAATTCTTCAAGCAAGTTCCTATTCAATGTAATCAGCAAGATGTATGTCAAGCCTATTTTCCGAGTTGATCCAGATCGGGATGGGGAAGATTGGTAAACTTCAAGAACTAAGAAAAGAACGAGATGGATATAGAGTCGAGATAATGGCGGCGGGGATGGAGAAACTTCTTTCAAATACGAGATGAAGTCTATCTCCAAGAAATTTATGAGTTACGGAAGAATACTAAATCAAGAGATGATACAATCGTGTCATATGTAGACACACTCTGTTATTGTAACAAAGGAGTTATTGGAAAAAGTTATCTTGAATGTCCAATGGATGGAGTTCAACCCACTAATATGGTGAAATGGATGACAAAGCTCAAGATGAACGAAGATGAAGTTAGTCGTCAACTCTATGGACACAATAACCCAATCGAAAGGAGAGCCTCTTGGCTGGTACCAAAGGCAAGGGTATTGTTCACGATTCTATGTGGTATCAGATCTTCTGAGAATAGGTTCAAGACATCGTGTCACTACCCTGGATGAACAATGCATCTTTCATCTTCTAAATCATCACCCAATAGATTTACCATATTTGATTTTTCAGTACATGGTAAAATCTATAAATGATACAAACACCTGTCCTTATGGGATGCTGTTGACAAGAGTGTTCAAAGAATCGGCATCGAGTTAGAAAGGGAATCGATGTAAGATAGCTGTCAAAAGCTATATAGATTCAACAATCTGCTGCTAAAATGGGTCTGAGATTTCCAGACAGAAAAGGAGCAGAAGCACCAAGGAAAGCAACAACTGAGGGGGAGCCTATACCGAAGAAATCCTCTATGAAGGAGAGAAGATCACACTCTCAGGAATCAAAGTCAAGAAGTGTTCGATTTTTTGAATCAAGAGACTTGAAGCGTAAAGGGGAACCTCTGGTGAGTGACATTCCTAAGCAAGGAAGAAGGTCACCCGTAATGTAAACCGTCGACGAAAAAAAGCCACCCATCCAGAGATTCAAGCCAATCAAAGCATTATGAACGCGAGATCAAAAGCTACAAAATCACTATCATCAATCCTTGAGAAAGATTGAAACTCGGTCTCGGAAATGGAGGAAAAGGAAAGAAGAAGAACCGAAAGAAGAAAGCACAATCCAAGAGGTCACCAGGTTAAAGAAAATGAGTGCGAGAAAGAAGAAAGTCCAACAACAGAGACAAAGTCTAAGAAGGCAAGGCAAGAAGAGACATTGTTGACACTACTGTAAAAGTCTGCTGCAAGTCTTTGTTAGTGCTATTGATCTTCTTGAAGTTAATATGGAAGCTCTCTTCAAGCGATTGTGGAAACTATTACGGGTAATATTAAGGATTCTCACAAAGTTCTTAATAATCCAATTTTTGAAGAAGTAGTTCCTACTACTTTTCAGTCTACACTTGTCCACAAACAAGTTGCTACTCATGTTATGGGTAAGAAGGCTACTCAAAAAGTTGTGAGTGTGATGACTAATGTTCCATCCAAGTATTTAACTGTTCAAAGAGAAAGTTGGGAACACAGATTTGTTGTAATAGAGGAGAAGAAGACCAAGTCTGTCATCATCCGAGACAAACCAAAGAGATATGTGAAAGCCTTCTTCAAATCAGTTCAATATGATAATGGCATTTTACATCTGTTGGATAGGGGTTACAAAAATTTCTATGATCAACTAAAGAGAGTTGGAAGAGAACCATATCCACCAGAGCCATTTGGAGAGCGTCTCACTTCTTATCCTATACTAAACAGTACAGTAATCAAGGTGGTACCTGATCTTCAACCACCAAATTTTGTTGAACTCAAGTATGAGAAGCTGAAGCTAAAAGTTCAACCAGAGTCAATTGTGGATGACATGACTTCTGATCAAATTGAAGATGCAGTAAAATTGATTGATGAAGCATGTGAAGAGAAAAAGAGTGGAAATTCTATCTGCGTATATCAAGATCCAGGACCAAGCCTAACTAAGGCTACAGCAGAGGATCCACAGGGAGGGACTATCAGAAAGGGTCAGTATTGTTCTGTTCTGATTGGCAACTCAGAATGTTGTTATACTATTTTACAGAACATTCTGCGAAATCGACCTCTGTGGGAGATCACCTCAATTGCAGAAGCTATGCCATGGTTCGGAAGCACTTATCAACGTATACATGATTCCTATGATCTTGATATTCATGAACAAGCTGTATTTGTTCCTCCACCTCTCCTACAAATCATTGAAACAAATGTCTTTAACAAGGAAGCTTATACAACAACAGTGGCTATCGTTGAAAAGCAAGTTGTTGAGACAGAATCCTCGACTGCAGATGAATCATCAGCTTTAAAGAAGCATGTTCAGAAACTTGATAAGGATATGAAGAAGATTAAGAAGATGCTTTGAAAAGTTGGTGAAGCAGATTGGGAAATAATTTTTTGATCAATAACAAATAGGGGAGAAGGAGAAGGAAGAAATCACCGGAAGGATAAAGGAAGTTATTTTTTATCTCAATACTTACAGATAATTGATACTTTTCATATTTCTCTAATTCACAAGTATTTGTTATCATCAAAAGGGGAGAATGTTAAGTCAAACCGGACTTCACGTATTAAATAATTTTGATAATAAACAAAGAGAAATATACAAATGAAAAGTAGATGGATGCATAAAAGAAAAGGCGGAAGAAAAAGCAGAAGGAAGAAAAGGCGAAGGAATAATGACGGAAGAAAAGCGAAGGAAGAAAAAGCGATTTTAAGAAAAAGTAGGAAGGAAAAGGCGAGCGGAAGAATAATGAGACGAAAGAAAAATGCGAAGGAAGAAAAGCGAAGGAAGAAAAGCGATTTAAGAAAAGGAAGGAAGAAAAAGGCGAGGCGGAAGAAAAGCGAAGGAAGGAAAAGCGAGCGGAAGAATAATGAGCGGAAGAAAAGCGAAGGAAGAAAAAGCAGAAGGAAAAACAGACGGAAGAATATCAGACGGAACAAAAATCAGACGGAAGCTTTACTAAGAGAAAAGCGAAAATACAAAAATCGATTTAAGCTTTACGAAGAAAAAGCGACGCGATACAAGAATCGATGAAGAAAGAAACATCAGTTTAAGACAGTTACGGAGTTAAACTGAATAATCGTTTCTTTAAAGATTCAAAAGCAGATATTCAAGAAACAGTTGAAGACTCGATTATAAATAAGAGTCGAGATTGAAGTAAAAATGACTTTTGAGAAAAGTGAATGAAACTCTGAGTATTCAAACATCTGACTATCTGAGAAAAATTGTGAACTATTTTCAAGTGTACATTATTAAGAGCAACTCTTTTGTAAAAGCTCTTTATTAGTTTTCATTTTGAAAAGTGTTACAGTAGCTCAAGAGGCTTAGAGTAAAGAATACTTGTTATTAAGAGACTGAAGAGGCTCACCAAAGAATACTTGTAAATGTTCGAGATAGTGAAATCTCGTAAGGATATCTCGAGGATCGGACGTAGCCCACGCTTTAGGGTGAACCAGATAAATTGTTGTGTTTCTCTCTAACTCTTACTTTACTTAAATCGTAGTTCTCATTATTATCAAAGGTTTTCAAACTAGTCAAGAATTGATTTAAGATAAGTTTTCTGAAAGAACAAGCAATTGTTATTGAAGGGATTAACGAAAAGTTTATCACAATTCAACCCCCCTTCTTGTGTATCTTGATCATATTATTACTCAATATATTAACGTGTGATTTACTTCAATATGTACACATATATGACAAGTGAGAAGAAAGAAACTACCCGGTGCTCAAGGTGGGTCTGTTTGTCTCTTGTGGATGTCCAACTCATTTTTATACCTCGGTGAGGTGATCCGAGTACTTTCCAACTCATCGCTAACGTCCTCACTAAACGATCCACCTGAAAAATCAAAAGCAAAAATGCTCTCCAAAGGGTTGTCAGCTACAGGGTTCATTGATTGTTTAAACTCAACGCAGGCATCGTCAACAACCAAGTCAAGCATGTTAACTCCTAAAAGTGAGTAATCTTCATGTGGGTGCTTTATGGCCTCATACATATTAAAACTCACCTGTTGATCACCTACCTCCATGGTGATCTTACCTTCCTTCATGCTTATCATTGTCCCTGCTGTCTGCAAAAAGGGTCGCCCGAGAATTAAGGAAGTATCCTGCACTACCTCAGAAGCCATATCATGCACATAAAAATCAGCAGGAAATACTAACCCTTTAACCTGGACCAAGATGTCCTCAATGATACCCACTGGATGCCTAAATGATCTATCAGCCAACTGGAGGACAACAGATGTAAGCTTAATACTCTTCACTCCTAAGGCCTCATAAACTGACTTAGGCATCACATTTATCGCTGCCCCTAGATCTAGCAAAGCTCTTCCTATAGTCACTTTACCTAAGATGCAAGGGATGGTAAAAGATCCAGGGTCTTGACACTTGACAGGTATTTGTGGTTTGAACAAAGCTGACACATTAGAGCTTACTTGCAGTCTCTCATTTGGCCTAAACTTTCTCTTGTTAGTGCACAAATCCTTCAAATATTTTGCATAGGCCTGAACTCTTTTCACCAAATCAAGCAAAGGAACATTTACCTCAACTTTCCCAAACAAGTCAATTATCTCTTTTTCATGTTTAATCTCATTCATGCGCTTGCTCATCAAATATGAGTTTGGGAAAGGAAGATCTTGAATACTTACCTCCTTACCTTTGCTGGATTGTTTGCTCGATTCTCCACTTTCTGCTTGATCATTGGAACTCTCTGAAGTAGTTCCCTTGTTCCTTGAAGCATGCTTTTTCTCTCTCAAAAGCTCTTCTTCCCTCACACTTTCTGATTTCTTAATCTTGTCCTTTGGTGGAGGTAATGAGTCGCTATCAATCTCATCCTCACATGTCTCTTCATCTTCTTGAGGCTTAAACCTCACTTGCTTCCCACTCCGGAGGGCAATTGCATTGAGACTTTTCGGATTCATCACAGTATTAGAAGGAATGGTCCCACTGCTTTTCGCTTGATTTTCACTCATGTTGTTGGACAACTGAGTGACATATGAATTATGTTCTCCGCCTTGGTCTCCCATTGTTCCATTCTCTTCTCCAAGGCATTGAATCTAGCGGCGATCTTTGAGGAATCTGTTGAATAAGAGAAGCAATAGCATTAAACTGGTTAGCATTAGAATCCCTCTCTTCCTTCATCAGAGTCATCATACTGTGAAGCAGCTGGTTGGTGTCTTCCTTTGGTGGGACCATGAGGGCTTGCTGTTGATTAGGGAACTGGCTAGTGGAAGTACTAGCTCCTCCCCTTTGTGAGAACCTGTTTTGAGCCCTGTTCTCTTCATTCCTCCAACCAAATCTAGGATTGGACTTCCATCCCTCATTGTATGTATTGGAGTAGGGGTCCCACTTCTGATTAGCTCTTCCTAGAAACACAACTGACACCTCTTCATATCTTCTAGGAAAAACACTTGAAATGTGCATCACCGACCCATAATTATCACAACTGGGTGCAGTAATATCTGTAGAAGATGATGGGCGATGCACATTCAAGTTCTTTAACTCTGCAGTAATACAGGACAACTGTGATGTTATCCTATTCTCCAGCGAATCTACTTTTGTTTCTAGACTTTCCATTCTCTTTGCTTGAGCTTTCAAAGCTCCCAATTCATTCAATCCTCTGGAATCTCTTACACTGTATTGTTGATGGTTTAAGGCCATCTTCTTTATCAAATCCCACACTTCCTCTGCTGTAAGGTCAATCAAAGATCCTCTAGATGCAGCATCTAGCATACCTTTCTCTTGACTCTTCAACCCATCATAAAAATACTGCACCAATTGTTCATCAGGAATTTGGTGATGGGGGCATCTGGACAGAAGATCTTGGAAGCGGTTCCAATAGTCATACGGTGACTCATCATAATCCTGGCGGGCTTAATAGATTTCCTTCCTTATCGAAGATGTCCTGGAGGCTGGAAAATATTTCTCCAAAAATGCTTTCCTCAGGTTGGCCCAGCTATGATAGGCATTAGCCACATGCCTCGAAACACTCATGTACCACTCTCGGGCTTTTCCTTCCAAGGACAAATGAAACACCTTCCATAACACCTGATCTAAAGTAGCTCCTACTGGCTTCATACTCTGGCAAATCATCGTCAAAGCTTGTAGGTGCATATATGGATCCTCTCCTGCCAAACCATGAAATTTAGGAAGGGAATTAATCAACAAACCCTTAATCTCAAAATTAACATCAAAATTAGGGCAAATTGTCCTACGTCGCTGGTTCTCATTGTTCTCTCCTACTCTCTCATGCTCACCATTTCCTCCATTAGTCCCATTTCTAGGTTGGTGTGCAGGAAAGTCAGGATTTGGGAAAATGTGTGGATTCTCAGCCATATTTTCACTATCTCGCTCAACTAATCTCTTTCTCTCTTGTTCTTTCCTCTCTTTCCTAAGTCTCCTCAAATGTCTCTCAACTTCAGGTTGGAATTGAACAAGTCTACCTCTCCTGGGGATGCACAAAAATCAATCCTCAAATGAAGAATGCAGTAACAAAATTTCTCACAATCACACAAAATCAAATAAAATTGAAATGTGATGAATGTGAGAGTATGAGTGTATGAATGTATGTGTGAAAATTGGGCAAAGTAAGAGACAGAATCAAAGTATGGAGTATGCTTGTGCAAAGGGAAATGAAACATATACTATGAACAAGTGTGAAAATCAAACTATGCTAAATGCAAACAAAAACAATGATTCCGATTATCAACAACAATTCAAATGAATGACAATGGCTATCCGACGGTAAACCAATTTCTTGGTTCCCGAAGAATCGGCGCTTAATTTGATCATGGCTCATCGATTCGATCTTACGATCGATCCTTAGAAACCGGTCAAATATAATAAATTTCAAGATTGCGGTATAGGTTGCAATCCTTGGGTCGTCTCACTTAATTGGAAGCAAGTGAAAAAGGTCTAAACTAGCCTCAATGTCAAAAATTGCAATCAAGTTGATAAAACGGGGGTTTGGTATTTTGGTCAAAACTGATAAAGTAATCAAAATTGGACAAAAAGTATAAAAGAATGTTTTTGTAATTTTGGAAATAATGCAATTAACAAAAATCAGATAGAAATTAAATTGATAAAATCCTCTTGAAAATGGGCGCAGGCTATCACGGTTCAAAAATGATTTTCAGGGACACAATCCACTAAGTTTCGAAAGATCAACCCTAAAGGACTCTTTAGGTCCAAAGATTTAACTAATGAACTCCATTATTTAAATCTTTGTTAAAAACCTTAGTGTGAGGATTGGACAAGCAAATGCAATCGGTCAATGGGGTCAAAACACAACAATCTTAATCAAACACAACTAGGCAGATGAAGATAGTAAATGCAATACCCAATGACATATATGAAACTTCATATATTAAGCATAAAACATTCTACAAATCACTTTGTTCAAATCTCAACATAGTGTTCAGCACACGGTTAAACTATAACAATGCTAATCTAGCTATACCGATGTAACCTCTAACTCAGAGTTTACACAAATATAACTAAACTTCAGACACTATATGATTACTCCCCTTTGAAGCTCCTGTGAACTCAAGCCATTGCTACATCTTCAGGAGGAAATGTGGCTTAGCTACGCATGGCTCTGGTCTTTCTCTCGACTGCTAAATACGGAGCGATACTCATGATGGCAATTGATATTGACGGTGGCGGTGGCGATGATGGTGAAGGTGGTTGACAATGATGGAAATGGAAACGATGGTGGAGTAGAGTGTGATCGTCCAAGTAGGCGTAGTCCAGCCTCGAGTATCGATCCTGCATATCCAAGTCCGCTGACCTAAAAATAGCAAGGTTTTTATATGGTGGGTGCGGGTTGGGTCAGAGCAGTGAGACAAACTTTCCATTTAAGGTTCGGATATCCGCTCGTACGTCGTGACGTATAAATGAAAATTCGTCGCGACGTGTAGAATTGCCTGCTCGTCGCGACGTATAAATTAATATTCGTCGCGACGTGTAGATTGAAGTGCTCGTCGCGACGTGCGGATTGATATTCGTCACAACGTGCAGATTGACCTCATGACTGTTGACTTCCTGATGTGTTGACTCCTTTTTTCCTGCAATAAAAATAACAATTTGCAGTATCAATTGTCCTCATGAAAATTATAAAGAAAGTAGTATCAAATCATGACAATTTACTGACAAATTGTGAATTAAAAGAGATCGGTATGAGGAACCAATTTAAGCACAAAAATCATCAATTAGGAGTCAACGAATGCATAAGCAACTATAAAAATGCAGTCAATTTATAATGTAAACTTGGCTCAATCACTTCACTTCTTCTTATTTTGCATCCGTCTCATTTTTCGCTTCCATCTCATTTTTCTTCCATCTCATTTTTCTTCCGTTTCATTTTGCTTCCGTCTCTTTTTTGCTCTTCCGTCTCATTTTTGCTCTTCCTTCTCATTTTTGCTTCCGTCTCATTTTGCTTCCGTCTCATTTTTCTCTTCCGTCTCATTTTTGCTTCCATCTTATTTTTCTCTTTCGTCTCATTTTGCTTCTGTCTCATTTTTTCTTCCATCTTATTTTTCTCTTCCGTCTCATTTCTATCTTTGCGTCTCATTTTCTTCCATCTCATTTTTCTTCAGGTTCTGTCTCATTTCTTCAACTTCATCATTATTTGGTTTTCATCAAAATTAATCATAAAGTCATTTTGACTTAACAATCTCCCCCTTTTTTATGATAACAAATAATCATAGAAATTTTTTTTTATCTTCCTTCTTCTGTTATGTTCTCCTTTTCTTCTCTTGTTCTCCCCCTATCTTTATCATTTCTTCTTCTTCTCCTCCTATTTGTTATTGATCAAAAAGATCATGGGCGCAGATGCTTCATAACTTCAGAAAACATTTCTCTCATCTCAATATGAAGTGACTTGATATCTTGTCAAATATCCGCTACTTCTTTATGCAAGTCACCCACAGAAGCACACAAATAATCAACTTTCTCTTTAATATCTTCATCAGGCTTCTATTGTACGACCTCAAAATCAACAGTCGTAATATATGCATTTGAAGATATAACATCTGGTTCAATTATTGTAAGGGTAGGAGGTTGAACAGATAGGTTAGGTTCTAGAAAATCAAGATCATCAAGACCAGTTATTCATGGAACTTGTCTTCCCAATACGTGTAGAACATCACCAAATAAAGACACAGTTGATAAAGGCATAATGTGCATAATGAGATGCATAAGGGACTCTACTGAGTAGCTTCGGTCTCTAACCTTAATGGATCTATACTGTCCTTCTAAAAGTCTTCCACCTATCTGAAAAGAATCTTCAGTGGTTTGCTGACCACGATTGCTTCCTGACGTTGTTCAAATGAAGTGGGAAACATAAGTTCCAATCTGCTAGACTGCATGGCATGCTTCATCAATGTTTCTCACTTCAGCTTCAATATGTTCTTCTTTCAGATCATTTATCTTTTTAGGATACAGTTTCTTCTTCCCTTTTTCCGCATTGCGAACAATGAAAGGTTGAGGTTGAATATCAGGCACAACCTTGATCACAATTTTTCTTGTGATTGGAAAAATAGTGTACTTCTCCTTTGTCATCTGTGTGGGGTATGATCTGGTTCCTTCATCCTTTAGAATATCATACATTCTTCTCTCATCCTCACTCAACAGATACATGGTACTACTATTTACCAATATGGGTTGAAATTGTGCCTTGACTAACCTTTTTTGGGATTTCTCTTATTATTATTGAGTTGTTACTTCTGACAGGTTGAATTTTTTCATAAATCTTGACTCTCAAGTCTTCTTTTCTTATTAGTCGAGAAGTATTGACCTGTGTTAGACTGCGTTCAACTATCTTCTTCTTCTTCTTAACAGTAGTAGGAGTGCTCTTTTCCATACTGATTTTTTGCTTTTTATTCTCCTTAATCAATTTAGAAGTCTACTGAGGTTGAGGTTTTATTTTCTTAAACTCCAATTTTTTCCTAATTTCAGTCACTTTAGCCAATTTTGGTGATTCTTCTCTCAAAATCGAAACTAAGGACCTGGTTGCCTGAGATGTTCTCTTCTTAGAGTTTCCACCATTATTCAACTCTTTCCTTTTCTTTTCTTCTTGTTGACGCAGGGTTCGAACTCTAGGTGACCTTTTTGCTTGCTTCGGCTTCTCTGAAAGTAGCATATTCCCTTTTCTTTTTCAGGTTCACTATCTCCTTTTGTTGCACCTGGCTTCCTTCTTTAAGAGATATCGTCTTTCCCTTTGATTTTTCTGACGATTCCTTTTCTCTTTCAGCAAGTATCCTCTCAATAGATTGAGATTTTGATTTTGTTGAGGGAGATTCTTTTTTTTGCACGCTCCTCCTCATTCCTGGCTTTCATCTTAGAATCTGCTTCTACTCTCTCCAGATTCTTCAAGCCCATTTTACCAATTGTTGCAGAATTGATGACACTTTTGATATTCATCTTCATCCTGTTTCCCCTTTCCAGACGTACTCCAGAGTCTCCGAATACCCTTGTTAATATCATTTCGTATGGTAGAGAAGTCGAGTCATTCTTAGACTTTACCATATAATGAAAGATAAGGAATAGTAGGTTGATAGGCTGACAATTTAGTAGATGAAATAAGCATTGTTCATCTAGCGTTGTTACCAAATGCCTTGATCCTGTTCTCGGTAGTACACAATGAAAAGGAAGTGAGTGTAATATCATAGCCTTTGGAACAAGATTGGATGCTTTCTTCTCTTTTGGATCATTGCCTCCATATAACTGCAAATTGATCTCGGTTTTCTTCACGCTAGCTTGTGTCATCCATCTAGCTTTACTTGTGAGCTTCTCTCCTTCAAATGGACACTCCATGACCTTCTCAATCATCTCCATGGTCACAATAATCGACAATCTATCCATTGAAGATACAAGAGTATCAGCTACCACTTCCATATTCTTCCAGAATTCATAAACTTCATTCATGTAGACTATCTCTCAAATTTGAAAAAAATTCCTCCATCCGACTGCTACAATCTCTGGTTCAATTTCCATGTTGTCTTGCTTCAGGGATTCAAAATTAACAAGTCTTCCATTTGTCATAGCTGTCTCCATTTCTTGTAGTTAACAACAAACTAAAAACAGAGAAGTTTTTCAAAGAAGTGAAGTCGATTTCTGAGGTTGAGAGTGTGATCAAGGAAAGTTTGAAATCCAAATAGAGTAATGAAAGGCTTTTGTTGAGGGTTCTTCAAAGGTTGATTGTCAGAGTATATCATGAGTGTTCTAGAATAGGTGGCGTTCTCAAGGCTATGAGAAACTTTCCCTCCAAACTTTCTTTTAACAGATGTTACCAGCTGTAACTCATGGTTACGGTTACTATTAACTCTTTCAACCTTTTCATTTGGGTCTTGACGTGTCAGACAGTTGATTACTTAACATCACCATGTTAAGGTTTCGTCTAATTTCTCTGCATCTTTCTTCACTTAATGGCTTAGTGAAGATGTCTGCCACTGATGGTTCGTCTCAACAAACTAAAGACTCACGATCTTCCTTTAAACGTAGTCTCGTAGAAAATGGTGTCTGACTTCAATATGTTTAACTCTCGAATGTTGTATGGGATTCTTCGACAGATTGATGAAACTTGGGTTGTCACAGTAGATTGGGATTTCTTATTCTTATACTACATAGTCCTTTAACTGGTATTTAATCCACAACGTCTGTGAACAGCAACTTGCAGCTGACATATACTCGGCTTCTGCAGTTGATAGAGTAATTGAGCTTTGCCTCTTACTTGACCACGAAACTAGGTTATTGCCAAGGAAGTGACATCCTCCACTCGTACTTTTTCTATCAATCCTATCTCCGGCATAATCCACATCATAGTAGCCAATTAACCTGAAATCTTTACCTTTCTCATACATTAAAAAAAGATCAGTAGTACCTGATAGATATCTCAAAATTCTTTTAACAGCAATGTAATGAGATTCTCTAGGATCTGACTGAAATCTTGCACACAAACAAATATTAAACAAAATGTCAGGTCTGTTTGATGTAAGGTAAAGTAAGGAACCAATAATCCCTCTATACAGAGTTTGATCAACCTTCTTGCCAATTTCGTCCTTGGACAAATGGTTTGAAGGATGCATCGGAGTTGACATTGGTTTTATTTTTTCCATATCATATTTTATCAACAGTTCCTTCACATACTTCTGTTGATGAATAAAAATCTTTTATTCGGTTTGCTTAAATTGCAACCCAAGAAAGAATTTTAATTCACCCATCATGCTCATCTCATATTCATTTTTCATCAAATTTTTAAAATTAGTACATAACACTTCAGAGGTAACACCAAAAATAATATCATCAACATAAATTTGAACAATAATAAAATCATTCTTTATGCACTTTCTAAATAACGTTCTATCCACCTGACCTCTAGTGAACTTATTCTCAATAAGAAAAGAACTCAAACGATCATACCAAGCTCGAGGAGCTTATTTTAAGCCATACAAAGCCTTATGAAGTCTATAGACATAATCCGGTTTCTTGATATCTTCAAAACCTGGAGGTTGTTTCACGTAAGCTTCTTCATCTATAAAACCATTTAAAAAGGCACTCTTCACATCCATTTGAAATAGCTTTATATTTTGATAGATAGCATATGCAAGCAATATCCTAATAGCTTCTAGTCTTGCTATAGGAGCATAAGTCTCATTGTAGTCTATTCTTTCCTGTTGATTATAGCCTTGTGCTACTAGTCTTGCTTTGTTACGACTCACTCTACCTGATTTGTCTAGCTTATTCTTAAAAACCCATCTAGTTCTTATGATGGACTTTTCCGATGGCCTGGGAACTAAGGACCAAACTTTATTCCTAGTAAACTAGTTCAGCACCTCTTGCATGGCTAAAATCCAAGCTTCATCTTGAAGAGCTTCATCAATTTTCTTAGGTTTTATTTCAGAAATAAATGCACTATTTGCTTCTCTTTTAAATTTGGACCTAGTCCGTACACCTTCTGAGGTCTCTCCTATAATCAACTCTTCTGAATGAGAACTCTTATATTTCCAATCTCTCTTCAAATCAAGAGTCTCAGGAATATCTTCAACTTTGTCTAAGGAAGTCTCTGATGGTGATACCTCTTCACTATCAACCAAGGGTACTGATAGGATTTCATTATCAGGATCATCTCTCCTACTTGGTTGAGAATTATCGTCAAACTTGACATGAATGGTTTCCTCAACAGTCTTAGAGGTAAGGTTGTAAACCCTATAGGCTTTTGATGATAGAGAATAGCCTAGAAAAATTCTAAAATAACTCTTAGATTAAAATTTATCCAGACTTTCTTTTGTATTCAATATAGAGCACTTGCAACCAAAAGGATGGAAGTATGATATATTAGGTTTCCTACCATTCCATAACTCATATGGAGTTTTCTTCAACAAAGGTCGCAGAAGTATTCTATTTTGAATATAACATGTTGTATTCACAGCTTCTACCCAGAAGTATTTAGGAAGATCCATCTCACACAGCATAGTCCTAGCCATTTCCTGAATCGTCCTATTCTTCCTTTCAACAACTCCATTCTATTGTGGAGTTCTAAGGGCAGAGAAATTCTGGAAAATTCCATTCTCTTCATAGAACATTCTGAACTTCTCATTTTCAAATTCACCACTATGATCACTTCTAATACTAGCTATAGACATCCCTTTCTCATTCTGTAACTTTTTGGATAGCACCTTAAAACACTTAAAAGACTCATCTTTATGTGATAAAAACAATATACAACAAAATCTAGTGCAATCATCAACAATAACAAGACCATACCTCTTTCTGCTAAGACTCAATGTTCTAGTTAGACCAAATAAATTCATATGTAACAACTCTAGAGGTCTAGAAGAAGTTACAACATTTTTAGAAGAAAGTTGTTTTAACCTGTTTTCCTTTTTGACAACTTTCACAAAAGAAACCCTTATTAAAACATATTTTTGGTAACCCTCTTACCAAATCATGTTTAATCAACTTAGAAATATGTTTAAAATTGATATGACCTAGCTTTTTATGCCAAATCAATTTTTCTTGATTAGTAGATATAAAACAGGAAATATTTTGATTTTGAAAATCTTCTAAATTGATTTTGTAAAGATTGTTTTGTCTTTTGGCATAAAAGAGTATGGACTCATCCTTGTTTTTGATTTCACAAAAATTTTGATTGAAAGACACTTCAAAACCATAATCACATAATCGACTGACACTAATCAGATTGTGTTTTAAACCATCAACTAGCAGCACATTATCAATGCATGCTAAGGAATCTTTACCTATTTTACCGATTCCAATTATCTTGCCCAGCTGGTTATCTCCAAAAGTTACCGATCCTCCCTTCTTATTGTAGTGCCCCCTTACCGTAGGGTACACACCGGGACGCCCGTGGGTCATCCCGATACATATCCTACAATAAGGGAGGCTACGAGCAGTCAATCACTACAGTACTCTCATGGCATCAATGTAATAAAACCGTAATATAAAAATCACCAAACTTTTGAAATCCAAAAGCTCACTTATTTCATTCATCAAGAGCAAAAATTTACATGACTATCAGATTTCCACTGTCTATATACATTACTCTAAAAAGGAAACTGATACTAACATCTAACTAGGTTATCCCCAAAAACAATCCCAGCTGACCGACCTGTGTGCCATAACTTCTCTTGCCAACGCACTTGTAACATCCCACCCCCTACTGGAAGGGTAAAATAGGAAATTTGTCATAGGAAGGGATTGAGAGGGATTAATTAGTACTGTTCAGGCATAATAGGACTGATACACAGTCACAATTGTGCACATGAAATTACTGTACATGCATACATGATATTCTCGGTTTGCGTGCCTAAGACAATTTTCTTGAGATTAACGTGGTTAATGGGTTTGAAAAAATTATTCTGAGTGCGCCATAAATTGTTTTCTATTTTAAGAGATTTTTTAGGAATTTTTCTGGATTTTTCCGGAGAAAATTCCCGGACCGAAAAAATCGCCAATTGGCGAACCGGTCGATTTTTGGTAGCGAAAGTTTCTACCCAATGACACTGTAATATTGGGTATATTATTTTAGAATTGAAATTAGGGTCATTTGAGTTGATTGAGGTTAGTTTTTGATCTGGATTAAAAAAAGAATAAGTTGACTTTTCTTTAAAACTATAAACCAATTACATTTTGACACCAAAAGCCTTCATTTAATGTCCCTTGCTTGGTCTTATCATTTGTGACTAAGAAAGACATAAAAAGGGTGCTTTTTACTTGTGTTTTGAAGCCCATCCGTAACTTGCTTCAAGCTTTTCCCCCCTCCATCGATTTTCTCCTTCACCTATCATTGATTTTTGCTTCTTTCTTCACCTTCCTCCAACTTTGAGATTTTCCTTGCCTTCCAACTTAAATCTTCTATCCATGAGAAGCATGTATAGTGGTAGAAATGAGTAGAGAAGGTGTAAAGTGGGCATAAAGAGGAAATTGAAGATTGAGAGCTAAGTAGGTAAGTGTTTAAATTAAGCTTTAAATGGTGTTTTCATGATGGTTTAAGTATGAATTTAATGCCATGGTAGTTAGAAACATTGAATGGGAGTTAGGGTGTATTTATTATGTTTATGGATGCTTGAATTTAATGAAACTTATAGGTGGAAATGATGGGTATAAGGTTAGGTTGAAGTAAGAATTGATGAAGTAGTATGAATGAGTGGTTTTAGCTTGATTTTAATTGAATATGAATGATTATTCTTGCATAATATTGATGAGGTAAGTGCTGCCAATTTTTGGTATGTATGTCTAGTGAAGGTAGGAATGATGTAGGAATTGATTTTGTGTTCAATTGAGATGCTTATAGTAGTAGGAATTGAATTGGCATGATAGGAAGTGAAGTTGGGAAGTAAAACTGGAAAATGTGTTTTTGACCTACTGTACTGTTTTGAGCATAACAAATTGTGTAGGTGAGCAAATGAGGTGAGGTTTGTGCCTAATGAAACTTTGGGATGTTGGCTTCAAATTTGTGTGAAATAGGTGTTGTTAAATTGTAATGTTAGAAGGGTGAATTTTTGCATGGGAAGTTTCTGTTTGTAGGGTCAGTGAACAGTACCCGCATATATGACCTGATTACTTTGTTGATTTTTCTAAATTAATTGAGATGGAATTTGGGAAAATGGTCTTCATGAAAGTTGTAGAATATTGAGTTAGATTTCCATTTCCACTGATCTTGCTAATTTTTGAGTTGTATATTGGGAGATATGAACTGATTTCTATTGATTGGTTTTATGGTTTTTGGAGAAACCTAGTCACAGTGTTGATTTTGTGGGCTTTCTGTTTGGGAGCAATTTTAACAATTTATGTGAACTGAATTGGTGTGAGTGATCTTCTGAAAAGTTGTAGAGGAAGAAATTATCTTGAAAATGGTATATAGCATGCTATTTTTAGATACCAGAATTGGGACTTATGCTTTTTCAAAGATTGGACTGAAGTTAGGTCATGGGCTGCTGATCAGGGCAGTAACTTGCAAGACTGCTTTAAATTGATTAATGATGGAATTTGATTCTGAGCCCTTCATGAGAAGTGTAGTACTATGTTTTATCTTTTCATGGGTATAAAGTATGCAATTTTTCGACATTTGTACAAGGAGTTATACTGTTTACAAAATCACTGTCCAGATTGGTTGATTTCAGAGGGCTGATGCTTTGGTGAATTGTTTGACCTAGTTAGCAAGTGAATGTGATTTTGGGTTGTTCATGAAAGTTGTAGATAACATTGTGAACTTACTGAGCATATTTATTGTGTTATTTTTGACTGAGGAAATGAGTAGTTACTGAATTTGCAAGGTATTGCACTGTTTGAGAGGTTTTGAGTAGGCAGTAGGTTTGATAGGATTTTTGACACCCTTAGGGGTGAAATTGATTTTGTGGTCTTCTTAAGAATTGTAGAGGGTTTCATGATCTTTCCAATGAGATATAGTTGGTAATTTTCTGAATTGTGTGCAATGAGTTATTGGTATTGGAAGTTGGCTTGAAATCAGGAAAATAAAGAAGGGAATAAGGGTTATTGTTTAATTTGAATTTTGGTTTCTTTTGTCAATTTCTTTTCCGTCCGACGTCCGATTGACCTGATTCTTGAGGCATCGGATTTGTAACATATTGAATTTCATTTTATCAGAAATTGGGAATGGTAGGACGGAAAATTGACATGAGTCCGAGTAATGGACTGTTAATCATTGTTCTATTTAATTGGGGACCTATAGAGGTCCGAATTACGCACCGTCAACGCCAATAGGTTTCTAATTTTTAGACGGATTGTTATGATGGAAAAAAAATAGGATTAGGGACTGGAATATCATGAACATGCATTGTGCACCTGCAAATTGCCTCATGAGCATTATTAAATAGTTCTGATTGAGCAATTGGTAATGTTTATATACTGTAACTGTTATAGAGTCACACTTGGAGCGTCGGTCCACCGACGTCACTGAGACTGCCAGATTTTGGCTCGGAAATACAGGTGAGTAACCTAGTTGGTTTCTCAAATACCTGGTTGTTTACATGCTCTACGTGAATTACATGCAAAGATGAATTGTATGACTACTGTATGATTACTGGCATGTATTAGATTGAATTGCATGCTTTCACCGAATCGACTGTCTCGATACATGACATCGAGATCAATCTCGGGCTTTATAGCCATATCATAGCGATTCTCAATATTTGGAATCTTGGGCTTTTATAGCCGATATCAGTAAATCATTAAACACTGCATTGCATGCATAAATGCATGATCAGATAATGGACGTGTCCCAAGTTGCTATTATCACTGAAAAGAGCCTCGAGCTCTCACACTGTACTGGTCGGGCTTAGCCCGAGGGGAGAAATCCCTAACGCGTCCCCACTGTTTACTGACTGAGCACTTGGGCACAACACTGAATAACTGGAAAAGAGTCACATGCATTGCATTCACATGAATGACTGTGTTGTGACAATTACTGATTATGTGATGACATAATTTACTGCAAAATTGTTACATGTTACTGCTAATTGATGTTTATTGTTGCAAACTGTTATATTATACTAATAACTGAATATTACTGTATTTTGTTGTACGCCATGTGCGTAATGCATGATTTGAGTGAACCATCGATGATGGTTTCTCACTGAGTTCGCAAAACTCACCCAAAATTTGCATATATTTTTCAGGTCTTGAAGAATACCCTGGTTGACACGGAGTATGTCTCACGTAGGCAAGTGAAGGATAGAGGTCGGGATCATTCCGTGTCGCATTAGTGTCTTATCAAATTGTGTTCATAATCATCAGTATAACAATGCTTTGTATTTCTACTAAGCCCATTGTGGTTCTATTGTTTTACTCTATCGTGATTGTAAATTATTCTTGGATGACCGTAATAACTAAAATGGTTTATTATGAACATGGGTTTGAGTTACTTTCAAAAAAAAATGTGTATGCTGAGTTTTAATCGACTGATGTAGTACGCCACTCTCGCGGGGCACGGACTCGGATATCACCAATGATATCGGGTTCGGGTCACTCGGGAGTGGGGTGTTACAGCACTCACATGGAAGGAAAAATCTATCTCTGGAGCTAGGAGTCTACTCTCTCGACCCTGAAAAATAGGTTGCAATTTTGGGTGAGTTTGCGAACTTAATGGAAAACCATCATCGATGGTTCACTCAATTCATGCATCACTCAAGCAGACTACAGAGTATATACAATAACATGTTCAATAGAAGCAAATCACAATTGTATCATGCACTCTTGCCTATATCCCATTCACTGCATTCAATCAATCAAAAATGTGTATGCAATGCATATGTGACTCTTTCCCATTTTATTATAGTGTTGTGACCGAGCGCTTAAACAGTAAACAGTAGGCAGTAGACGCATCTAGGAAGTAGGAGAGCCCTCTGGGTATGCACTATCTCCCTTCAAGCTCGAGGCTCTTTTCTGTATCAGTGGCGACTCTGGTCATAACTATTATTATCCGTTCATGTATTTGTGTATGAAATGCAAAATGCCCAATATAATAACAGTCACATTGCCATTAAAACCCATTTATCAAAATATACATAATATAATACAGTCACAAAATATCAAAATCCCCATTTGTTTACACTTCAATATCAAAATCCCTAATCCTCCGGACCTTCAGTCCGAAGTTACCATCAAATAATTCACATATAACAGTTTACACTTCAATATCATAGTACCAAATCTCTCGGACCTCCGGTCCAGACATTCAGTCATAACAATTTACATGTATTCACCATTATTCTTCACAGATCCATAAGTGCAAAAATTTAACAATCAAAGATTAAGGAACCAACTAGGTTACTCACCTGTAACTTCCGAGCTACTACCTGGAAGTCCTAGCAATATCCGTGAAATGTCGATCCAACGGTGCCTCTATAACAGTCAAATAATCACCCATTACTAAATGCTCAATCAGAAAGATTCAATGATGCACATGTCTTAAAGAAAAGATGTACGATGCATAATCATAACCTTCCCAACGCTAAATGTAACATCCCCTCTCCTATAGGAAAGGGTATTTTGGTAATTGGGATGGATTCAGGATATTAAATTATATCTCGGCATGCGCATACAGCATATAATCTCTATAATTACTGATTGGTTGCACATGCACATAGTATACATGCATTCATGACATTTTCCGGCTTAGGTTTTTAAATTGAACTTCTTTATGAAATTAATGGAGTAATTGAGTTTGGAAAATTATTTGGACTGCACCATAAATTGTTTTACATTTTTAGAAATTTTTAAGAATTTTTCTGGATTTTTTCCGGAGACAATTCTCGGACTGAAAAAATCGCCAAGTGGCGAATCGGTCAATTTTCGGTAGCAAAAATTGCTACCCATTGGCACTGTAATTTTGGGTATATTATTTTGGGATTGAAAGTAGGGTCATTGGAGTTAAATGGAGTAAAATTTTGGACTGGATTAAACAAATATTTTTTTTACTTTTCTTTAAGTTAGAACCAATTATAAATTGCCATTGAAAAAGGCATCATTAAATGCACTTCCTCTCACAATGCTCAGACGTGTATATGTTAAGGGAAGGATGAATGTTTGTTGTTTATGTATAGCCATCCGAAACACAAAACACCAACTCTTCATTTCAACCATCGAAATTTTGCTCCTTTTCTCAACTTTCTCCATAACTTCAAGCTACTATCTCTTAATTCATCAAAGCTAGATGATGAGTATTGTGTATACTTGAGAAGGGAAGGAGGTTGGTACCTTGGTGTAGGAGTTAGAAGTTGGTTATTGAAGCTTTGAAGGAGGTTTTGTATTAGGTAAGTTTTCATTTAAGATTTGATCTTTAAATGAGATTTGCATAAGGAATTAAATGCCATGATAGTGAGGAGTGATTAATAAAAGGGTTTAAAGCATGTATTAGGTTCATGTAGGCATTAAAGTGATGATTATTATGATTTGAAGAAATGGGTATGAGGCTAGGTGAAGATGTATTGAAATTAATGATATGGTTTGATTTTGAGTTGAGTATGGATGATTATTTGAGTATATGAATTGAGGAATTTAATGCTGCCAATTTTTCAGTACTAGCCCTAGTATATGTATGACTGTATTAATATTTAATTTGTATTTATTTGGATGTCTAGTGATGTGAAAAAGGCATTGGAAATGTTAGAACTAAGGTTAACATTAAATCTGGAAAGTTAGAGTTAAAATTGATGTTACTGATTTATTCATAACTTATTGTGGAGGAATGAAAATGAGGTAAGGTTAGTGGCTACTGAAACTTTGGGATGTTGGCTTCAATTTAGTGTGAAATAGGTGTTGTTGAATTTCAATGATAGAAGGGTGAATTTTTGAATGGAAAGTTACTGTTCCATTGCCTGTAAACAGTAACCGCAACTATGACATCTGAGTTTTGTTGATTTTTATGAATTAATGGGGATGGAATTAGGGAAAATGGTCTTCATGGAAGTTGTATAATATTGAATTATCTTTCCATTTCTACTGAGCTTGCTATTTTTAGAATTTTATATTGGGAGATATGAATTGATTACTAATGACTGGTTTTGAGCATTTTGGATGAAACCTAGTCTAAGTGTGATTTTGTGAGTTTTCGGATTGGAGGCAATTTTAACATTTTATGTGGACTGAATTGGTGTGAGTGAGCTTCTGAAGAATTGTAGAGGAAGAGATTACCTTGAAATTGATATATGGTGTGTAATTTTTAGAAGTCAGAATTGGGAGTTATGATTTTTCAAAAATTGACCCTACATCAGGTTATGAATGGCTGATCATAACAGTAGCTTCCATAACAGTTTTGAAATTGATAGAGATCGAATTGGATGATGAGTGCTTCATGAAAATTGAAGTTTGAGATGTTATCTTTTCAGGGATATAAAGTTCTGATTTTACTGACTTGTATACAGGGAGTTATGCTTGTTATAAGTTTACTGCCCAAATTGGAGGATTTCAGGGACAGTAACATTAGATGAGTTAATTGACTTGTTTAGCAATAGAATTTGATTTTGGATTGTTCATGAAAGTTGTTGAAGACATTGTGAACTTATTAACCATATTTTTTTGGTAATTTATTACTGAAGAATCAGTGAGTTATGAAATTGCCACTGTACTGCCCTGTGTTGAGGGAAATTGAGTAGGCAGTAGGTTTGATGGAGTTTTTGACACCCTTAGGGTTGGAATTGATTTTTATGGTCTTCTTGAGAATTGTAGAGCTTTTCATAAGCTTTCCAACAAGGTATAGTTTGCATTTTTCAGAAATGTGTAGAAAGAGTTATGGGTGTGGGAAGGTTGGTTGGAAATCAGAAAAATAAAGGGGGAAATAAGGGTTTTATATAAAAATATAAATTGTTGAGTTTTGGTTTCTTTCGTGAATAACTTTTCCGTCCGACGTCCGATTGACCTGATTCTTGAGGCATCGGATTCATTGAATATTTAATGTCATTTTCTGAGAGATTCGGGATTTTTTTTAGACGGGAATTTGACGTAGCCCTGGGTAACGGAACGGTGAATCACTGTTTTATTTAATTAGGGACCTATAGAGGTCCGAATTGCGCACCGTCAGTGCCTATGGATTTCTAATTTTTAATAGAATTTTATTATGGGGAAATATTGAATTAAGGCCGGGATGCCATGAACATGCATAATACACATTTGACTGATTTCATGTGCATTGTTTAGTCATTTATATCGATGGTAATGGTTATTCATTTAACTTGCTATAGAGGCTCAAGTGGACCGTCGTTCCACGGACTTGGCAGAGACTTCCCGGCACTAGCGTGGAAGTTATTAGGTGAGTAACCTAGTTGGTTATTCCAATCTATGTGTTTACTGTGATTGATTGCCCTACGGGGATTACGTGGATTATAACTGTGATTTGATTGCCCTACGGGGATTACGTGGATTATATGTGGCATTACTGACTGCGATTTACATGAGGCAACTGTCTAATTGGACTGAATATTTGGACTGTGTATTATCATGTTTACTGCTATGGACCATGTGCATTCATGCACAAATGCATCACACTGTTAAAAAAGAAAGTTGTGAACCGAGACGCCACTGTACTGAACCGAGCCTAGAGCTCGATATACTGAACCGAGCCTTGAGCTCGATGGGAGATGATTCTCCCCAGACGCGTCTATACTGATCACTGTTATGCGCTCGGTCACAATACTGAAATGAACTGGAAAAGAGTCACATGTGCATTGCATACTGGACTGAATATTTGGAAATGTTTTGACTGGTTCTTTATACACTGTTCTGTGATCTGTATACTCTATAAGTGTACTGTGATTGTTTCAATCGTGTGTTTTGTATAATTATTGATTGAGTACTGTATCATGCTTATGTGATGCATGAATTGGGAGAACCATCGATGATGGTTTCTCATTGAGTTCGCAAACTCATCCAAAATTGCAACTTATTTTTTAGGCCTTATCATGATGTGATAGCTCCTCGGACCGTAGAGCCAGATCTTGTGGATCAAGCGAGAGAAGCGATGGCTCAAAGGTCGGTCAGCTAGGCTTCCTTTTGGAGACTTATAGTTAGATCTGTTTATTGTACATTACAGTATCTTACTTAGCGTGCAGTGGTTTGGAACATGTGTAAATTAAAAATACTGACAGTCGTAAATTACTGAGTTTTGAGTGAATGAAATGGAATCCAATTTGGTTTTAAAAAGTGGTCAATTTCTTATTACTGTCTTATGATTGTGATGCCATGAGGAGTGTAGTGGTTGTTGTCAGTAGTGGTCTCTTGTCGTAGGATATGTATCGGAATGACCTACGGGCGTTCCGGTGGATACCCTATGGTAAGGGGGCGCTACACTAAAACCCAATTTCACTATCTTTTTCCTCAAAACCAACTTTTCATTCTATAAATACTATCACATTTAGATAATACCCTTAAATTCCCAAGAAAGACCTCAAAGCCAAATTACTATTTACTTGATCAAATTCACCCATTGTACTCTATTTCTAAAACCTCAAAGGCATTGAATTTATTTCAGAAATCTCACAATTACACTTCAATTATCTTGCAATAACCCCTTAGGTTGAAATAAAAACCTATCCTTAACTTCCATGCAATATTTGAGATCTTACTGATTAAAACTCAAACTTTCGTACTTCATCTCTATTGTAGACCTCATTCTCTAGCTCATAACGAATCAAGAATCACTTCAATTGGAGGTCTACACCATTAGTTATAACCCAAAACCAAATTACATCAGTTCAGAACATCACCCTCGTCGCGGTGAAAGGACGCACATCGCGGCGACACAAGGTTGCTCGTCGCGACGTCTAACTAACCGCTCGTCGCGACGAATAATTAACCGCTCGTTGCGACGAGTAATTACCCGCTCGTCGCGACGTGCGGGTTCCTGGTTCGTCTTCTCCAATTCTCTTTTCACAATCCTCTCTCTAAAATCAACCATAAACTCAACTACCCCGATCTTTCACATTAAACATCATAAATACATTCAACTAACAATAGATAACATACAAGCCATTTACTTACCAAATCAAGCCTTCAATCTTCAAACTCCCGAAAATCCTCCAACTCCTTTAACACCTACGGCTCTCTCACTAAAACCTCAAAATCTTCATCTTCTTTAGGGTTTAAACTTGGCTTTACACAAGGAGAAGAAGCAAGCAAGCAAACAACGAAAGATCACACACTAAGAGGAGGAAAGGAGAATCAATCAAAGGAGAAAATATCATGCCCTAGGATGGAGGAGAAATGCTTTTTCACCAAATTCAAAACCTAAGGCATTAAAAAGGGGGTTTGCTCTCTTTTCCTCAAACACTCATCAAGTTCCTTTTTCTTTTCATAATCATTTCTGGTCTAAGTTGTCTCTAAACTCCAATGGCTCGACATTTTTATTCCTACTATCATAAATCTCAATTTCCTATTGCCATTGGACATTTTTGCCAATACTAGTAAGTCAATCAGTCCGTTACTTGAAAAATTTCCGATCCGGACATTTACTCCCAATTTGCCAGAAAATTTCTAAGAATCACTCTAACAACTGAAAATCACTCCTAAGACATCCCAAATCACATTTTCAAACATAACTATCTCGAAATTCACAAAACACATCATATTCACAATTAAATGCCGAGAATGTCAGCAATGCATGTACATATATGTGTATGTGCAGAATGACTCATTCCTCTAAAATTAGAGGCCAAACGAATGAACATATCAAAAGATGCAATTTAACCTATTAACCCATCCCAATAAACTAATATAACCTTCCTATCGATGATGGGATGTTACACTTATACTGAAGATCTAGGAACATATCCTAGATCTTCTTCCTGTCATATGTCGCTAGCATCCACTGTCCAAGAACCAATGGTGCTGGTTGCTTTTTCCAAGGAAGGATATCTGCAAGTGGTATTTTCTGTCTATTAGGTACCCATATTTTCTTAGGTCCTTTAGGGTTAGTTCGTGCACAATTCATAGTATGATGATGCAATTAATGACATCTCCGATAATGATTAGGTTGATGAAATTTCTTCCTTAAGGGAGTAGAAATCTTTTTATGTTGAGGATGGTTTTTACTAAAACCTAATCCAGTTTTGTCATTAAGGTGTCTGTATTTCCCTAGCATATCATTCATTTTCATTGTACTCTCCGTAAATGTTGATAGATCAGTTGAAAGACTATTTATTCTCTATTTCAGCTGATTGATCTCTTCAAATCTATCTACCACAACCTTTTTCTTCATCTCGTGTACTTGTTTCTTTAGGCAAACATTTTCCTCCTCTAATACTTGCGTGTTTTTCAAGTTTTCTACATACTTTTTTTTAAGCAACCTGTACTGCTTTAGAATTGTATGAGAATCTTCTAATAGTTCTGAGCATGCATCTTGTAATTCATTAAATTTTGAGGTTACCTCCTCATCACTTTCTTCTTCGGCTACCACGCAGATATTTGCTTGCACCAATACCTCTGAGTCCATATCTGATTCAAACAAATCTAGATATTCCCAGGTTGCCATCATGCTTTTCTTGCCTTCTCTACTCTTCTTTGGCTTTTTCTTTAACAATGGACACTCAGACTTGTAATGTCCCGGTTTATTACATTTATAGCATTTGATGGATGTTTTCTCGTTCTTCCCTTCTTCTTTGCTATTCTTCTTGAAGTAGGATTCTTTGTTTCCTTTAACCTTTGTCTTTCACATGCATCTGATCTTCCTCGAGATAAAGGATAGCTCATCATCTTCCTCGCTTGAAGCATGATCTAAATTACTGGAATCATCATCCTTGACTTTCTCAATCTTCAGCACTTTTGACAATGAGCTTCTCTTCCTCTGATTCTTCTGATTCTTCTGTCCAGCATTCAATGCTATGGATTTGTCCCGTCTGGGCTTATCTTCAGCATCAAGTTCAACTTCATGTATCTTCAGCGATCCAAGTAATTCATTAAGCTTCAATACGCTTAAATCCTTCGCTTCTTGTACGGCTGTAACTTTTGGTCTCCATCTCTTCAGTAAACTTCTTAGGATCTTTCTAGCGTGATCTTGATTGTCGTACGTTCTACTGAGAGCTTTAAGTTCATTGATGATAGCTTGAAATCTTCCAAACATCTTATCGATAAACTCCTCGTCCTTTATTTTGAACAACTCATATTGGTGTACAAGAATGCTTATCTTGGACTCCTTTTCTTGATTTGTGCCTTCATGTGCGATGGATAGCGTATCCCACATCTCCTTCACAGTGTCGCATCCGTGAATTTTATAGTACTCACTTCTGCTTAAGGCACAACTTAAGAAGAACTAGGCCTTCGAATTTAGCTGGAATCTTGATTTTTGTTCTGCAGACAGTCTGATTCGTGGAATGGCATTTCCTTCTTCATCAACTGGTGTATACGGTCCATTTTCTATTATCTCCCAAAGATAGATATGATTAGATTCAATGAAGAGTCGCATCCTGTCTTTCTAATAATGATAGTCTTCTCCATTGAACACCGGAGATCTAGTTACGGAGGCATCTTCAACTATGTATACGTATGACTCTGCCATGGATCTTTATCCACACTTTGTTACGGTGGTTCTTGGACACCGAGCTCTGATTACAATTGAAGTGAATCACACGTTAGTATACGATATACAAAATGCACAAGAAGGGGGGTTGAATTGTGCATTCGAATTTTTAATACAATCTCCTTTAAAAAGTTGCTTTCTCAAATGATTGACAAACAATATTATGAAGTATTTATATCAGCAATAGAAAAAAGAGTTAATAGTTGAGAGTGAGAATCGACACAATAATTTTATGCTGGTTCATCCTAAACTGTAGGCTACGTCCAATCCTCAGAATCCCTTCTGAGATTTCACTATACTTCACAAAAGGACAAGTATTCTTTTCACCGAGCCTCTTCAGGTCTCTTACAACAAATATTCTTTTTCTCACTTAGCCTCTTTAGGCTCTTAGCTATTCTTCTTTATCACAGAAAGATATTGCGAGCTTTGTTACAGAGAATATAGCTCTCGTGTTTTGCACAAATACAGTATTTAGTTTTTTGAAAATCGCTAACAAAATCACTAACTTTTTCAGTCTTCGACTTTGACTCATATTTATAGTATTCGTCTTCAACTACTTCTTGATAATTGCTTCTTTCTTCTTGATTCTTCATCTTTAAAGAAAAGGTTATTTAGTTAAGTTCTGTAACTAACTCAAACTGATTTGTTTCTTCATCTTCGATTCTTTCGTCTCATTTTCGGCTTCACTTCATCTTATTTTGCTTCCGTCTCATTTTTTGCTTCCATCGCATTTTGCTTCCGTCTCATTTTGCTTCCGTCTCATTTTGCTTCCGTCCCATTTTTGCTTCCGTCTCATTTTGCTTCCGTCCCATTTTTCTCTTCCATCTCTTTTTTGTTTCCGTCTCATTTTTCTCTTCCGTCTCATTTTGCTTCCGCCTCATTTTTACTTTCGTTTCATTTTTCTCTTTCATCTCATTTCTATCTTTTCATCTCATTTTCTTCCGTCTCATTTTTCTTCAGCTTCCGTCTCATTTCTTCAACTTCATCATTATTTAGTTTTTATAAAAATTAATCGTAAAGTCATTTTGACTTAGCAATTACGTTTTGAGCTTTATAGTATCGTGAATGGCTTTTGATGATGCTTGATTACCTGTAAATGGATACATGCTTGAGTGGTGTGGGAAGAAGTAATCTCAGTGATAATTAGTGAAATGGAAAGTTTGAGCAGAAAATGAAAAAGATACATAAAATGAAAAGAAATGCAGAAAGTATTAAATATACGTAAGTGATGATCGGTTTTTGAAGTTTAAAGTTTAATCTTGGATTTTGAATTGTTTGTGTTGAGTTAAATTGAAATAGAAGTAGAAAAGATGATTTATGCATAAGATGTGTTAATTGTAAAAGGGTAGGAGTGAAAAATCTAGAAAAAAAAATGGAAGGAGAGAAGAAAACCTGCGTTTTGTGAATCTAGAGAAGAAAAGAGGGATTGCTTGATTGTGATATTGAAGGCATAGTTAATAGTAGAACATCCTTTATTCTTTTTGCTATAACTTCTTCTTCCAACCTCCAAATGACATGGGATTTGAACCAACAAACTCATAACACATTGTTCTTTATCTTCACTAAAATTTATAGTCATTTGAATTAATTTGGAAGAGATTGATTGATAAGTTTAGGATGAAAATGTTGAGGTGTGTCGGAATTTGATAATTGGAATGTTTTTACTGAACACGCTTCGATATTTTGGCTATATTTTGATCTGTAGATTTACAAATGAGATGATTATTGACAGAAATTATATCCTGTTGTTATCAAATAAACTGTATTGATGTAGGCCGAATCATACAAAGTTGTCTTCACAAAAGTTGTAGGTTATTCTTTTATCTTTCAATTGGTATAAATTTTGTAATTTTTAAATAATGGAATTGAGAGATATGAGTTGTACAACTATAATTGCATAATCATGCACTATCCAAAATTTCAAATGTACTCATTTTGTAGTATTTTGAGCATAACACATAGAATAACATTGGATGATATTGGTGTCATTAGAAACTTAAGACATAGGAGAACAATATATATATATATATATTGATACCAAGTTACTCCATTTTTCTTGCCAGAATGATCATGTAAAGTGGACCCAAAAGTATGTTTTTAGAAAAAATATCTGGAATGACCAATTGGGTTATGAAATGAGTTTAAAATTGTTTTATTGTGATCCAAACCCTTAGTAGAAATTAACTTATGTGAGTTTTGATATATGAATGGTACTGTGATAAGAATAATGATAAGATACCTGAGATTATCATTGAACATGCATTGTATATATTTCATATATATACATGTGCATAAATGAATACTTATATAATTGTACAAAATTGTGATATATGTAAATAGGCATTTCGAGTTCTTAACTAATGCCCCAACTGCATTCATGGAATTGATGAATAAGGTAGTTCTGTCCTACCTGGATTACTTTGTGATAGTATTTATCGATGACATTTTGGTGTATTTGAAGAATAAAGAAGAGCATGCCTAGCAATTGAGAATAATTCTACAGATTATGAGGGAGAAACAACTATATGCTAAATTTAGTAAATGTGAGTTTTGGCTAAGTCAAGTGGTGCTTTTTGGGTGACATAGTGAATGGGTAAGGTATTCAAGTGGATCCAATAAAGATAAAGGCAGTAATGAAATGGAAGGCTCCAAAGAATGTATCAGAAATTAATTTGGAGTTTCCTAGGATTGGCCGGATATTACTGGAGGTTTGACGAGGGGTTTTCCTTGATCTCGACCCCACTGAAAAAACTTTTAAGGAAGAATGTATCATTCAGGGGAATGATGAGTGTCACAGAAGTTTTGAAGAACTGAAACATCAGTTGACTACAGTGCCGGTGTTGGCTATTCCATCGGGAACTGGTGGTTATGTATTATACAGTGATGCTTTGCATCAAGGATTGAGATGTATATTGATGCAGTATGGCAAGGTGATAGCCTATGCATCGAGACAATTAAGGTCTTATGAGATGAACTATCTAGTATATGATTTAGAGCTTGTAGCAGTAGTCTTTGCTCTAAAGATATGGAAACATTATTTATATATAGAGACATTTTAGATATACACTGATCATAAGGGCTTGAGATGTAGCACCCCACTTTCACAAGACATGTACTCGACATCCTGAGTGATATTCGAGTTCGTGTACCTTAAGGGTAGCGTGCTAGCATTCTCATTTAGATATTCAGACACTCGAAACTCAGTACAATTTTTTTTTTCAAAAAATATCACACGCATACATAGAAATCAATATTTAAATTCGGGCCCATACTTTATTTCATAAATACTTTCATTTACAATAGTTACCAACTTTTTTCAAATCATCAGAATTTCATTAATCACTAGGGTCCATTTTAGATACAAAACACTCACACTCATAAAGTCATTACAATATAAATGCATTCGCATACATATTGCACAATAATTTCAAAACACATTCCTTAATACAAAAATTAATGGAAAATTCTATATAGACATGAACTGATCCTAATCTCTATAACTAATCCCGGCCTTTATCTCTTACTTGAATATAGTGGATATACTCCCGTTTTCCTAACGGGGCAACTCTTCTTAGCCTGAAAAATATTGCAAATTTTGGTTGAGTTTTGCAAACTCAGTGAGTGACCATCGTTAATGGCTCACTCAATCACATAACACATATCATCACTTACAAACACATAATTCACATCTTTTCATTTACAATCATTCAATCATTCGAACACTTATCACGCTCAGAAATCAATCAAACTATTTAAATCATACATATCATATGTATATGCAATGCTTATGAGACTTACTTTTAATTTGTTACTTTGTTGTGATCGAGTGCCTATAACTGTCCGGTATCCATTGTAGATATCGGGTTCATTGTTAACTATCTCGTATCTATTGGAGATGCTGGGCTCATGTTCCATAGTGATCCTTTGCCTCTTAATCACTTTTTGAGCTTTTAAGCTCTTGTTCACATTCTAAGCTTTAAGCTCTTTCGCTACTTCGGTCACAACTACCTTGATATTTCATACATTCATATAATGGAATGCATCATTCATATATGATCAATCAGTCACTTTTACATGTTATCGGACCTTAGTTTGGCATTCAACATTTGCATTGAGAATCACCTTTTCATTTATATACATATTCACATTTAGAACACATTCATCATCAGACTGTGGTTTGGCATTTAACAATTAAGTTGTGTACACTTATTCCATCCAATTCACATATAAGGAGCACTTCAATATTCTCACATGTATTAAACTTCTTGGACATATATTGTCTAGGACCAACAAATTCACATTGCATAATCATTCAATTAATAATATAAACAAAACAACACATTCACATTTTGTGTTCTCATACACTCAAAATATAACACAACATATCCATTCATCCAACAGTGTACTGTACCCAATTCTCAATTTCATATCAAATTTTAGGACTGTTAAATATAGAATTTAAATTTGATTTTTTCATCAAAAATGTATCCCTATGTCTCTAATTTAATCCAAATTAAGAATTATCCTATTTGAGTAACTACAAAAAAAGTTATGGCTAAAACACTGAAGCTTACTCAGAGATCATGTTGCTGTTATATTTTCCAAATCAACTACCAATTTTGTTTCCAAATCTTACCCTAACGCAACTCATACAAGATCACCTTTTCTACTCCATCTACTCCTCATTTTCAACTCCATTTCAACTCATTTCTACACTCATCCATTAACACAAACAGGTTATAAACGCATTTCTATACTCATCAACTTCCAATTCTCATTAAAACATCCCTTTTACAATTAATTCATCTTAAAAACATGTGTAGCATAACTCATAGTTTCTTACTCATCATATACAACATCAATCATCTATAAAACAAATCCTAACCCATTATTTGGCATTTATATGAAACAACACATCAATATATATATATATATGTTCATTTTTTGACCAACATTCCAGCATATACAAAACTCCTTGTCATGATCATTCAACCTCTAAAACATTTCTATAAAGCATTACTTATCAATAAAAGTAAGAAATTTACATACTCTTCATCATTCACGACACATACATACACAAAACACCATTTCATGTTATTATCCTCTAACTATCATCATAAATTCTCCATTTAACATTGCCTATAAAATTAAAACATGACTTACTTGATTTAGCTACCAAATCTTCAAACTCTTCAAAAAAATAAAAAATCCCTAGCTCTACATATAACCCACATTCATCATCATCTTGAGGTTGGAAGGTTTGGGTTTTTGGTGAGAATGAAAGAGAAAGCAATGTGAAGGAGTAGCAATTGGAAGTTGGGAGAGTTAGGTGTAACATGAATATAGATTTGAAGAATTAAAACCAATAATGAGAAGAAGAGGAGAGAAGCCACGAAAATGAAGAAGAGAACTAAAAAAACATCAATACCCCGTTTTAAGAGAGAAGCATTGTGAGACAAAAAAGGGGGTGTCTTTCAATTAAAGATAATAATATCTTAAGACATGGTTGGGCAAGTGACACTTGTCACTTGCCACATGTTCCATTTCTAAAGCATTAGATTCTTTCATTTAACTAGTTAAATCAATTTCAATTTTTATTCTAATTGTCCCCCAATTTTCAATGACACTTGTCAATAAATCCTAAAGTCATTTATCAAAATTTTCATTGCCATTGGATAGTAATTTTTACTACGATTTAACAATTGTTTTGTTACTTAGAAATTTTCCTAGTTAAAAAATTACCAAAATTTTTTGAAAATTTTCCTAATATTTACCAAAAATTATAAATCAAAATGTACACTCACCAAATCAATTTTCAACATATAAAAACCACATTTCTAAATATACTCACATTTATAAACAATTATACCCAAAAAATGTCAATGAATGCATATACAATCATTTTGATGTGTGCAAAAATTCAAATTCATGTGTGTATATGCTAACATTATACATGAGCATGAAATTCATTTTCTTAATCTCTCTTTGAACTTACATGTATCGAATTTTAGGGTTCTAACCCTTAGTATGGGAACGAGATGTTATATTTCTCCCCTTCTTAATAAATTTTGTCTTCGAAATTAATATCTGATTGATCAATAAGGCAGGGGTATTATTTCCTCATATGCTCCTTTGTTTCCCATATAACTTCACCACTCGAATACTTTCTTCCAAATGACCACAGTTGATAGACTCAATAGGTCTCTCAATCACTTGTTTAGATATCATACTATCTTAACTATTTTCTTAATGAGTTTTAGATTACTCAAAATTTTCTCTTCCAGTTTCAATAACATACATATTGGATCATAACGATACTTCCTAAACATATCCATGTAACACTGTGTGAATCTGAAACATCTTTTATTGGTAATACTAACTCATAAATCCATGGTCCTGTTCTCACAATAATTTCATGTGGACCAATTTATGTTAAGCTTAGTTTCTCCCCTTTTCCTAACCTATTCACACCTTTATCTCTATCTAAGTACACCTTGGCAAGGTGATACTCTTTGAAGTATTTCATCTTTCGCTTGATATTTTACATGTCCTTAGTGTTAATACACTCAACTCTTATGTCTATCTCACGATATTCCATAACCTCAATGTTGATCCACTTAACTCATTCATCATTATCTTGGATCACTTAACTCCTATTATAGATTCATTTCACTCATCAATAGTATCTCAAATCAATTCTGCCCTTCAACCATTTTTAGGCCCTCTTCATTTCAATGTAGGGGCGAACGACTCCTTTTTGTCGTATAATGCCTCATACAGTATTTTAATGATATCACTATGATAAGGATTGTTATGCCTGTAGTCAATTAGAACTATACACCAATCTCATATTCCTATGAACTCCATAATATAAGCTTTAAGCATATTCCCAATAGTTAGGATTATTGACAATTTAAGCATTCAGTCACTTGTTTCTACATCCTTAGTAGCTAAATACTATTTCAGCGTATTCCTATTAGGATGTCTAACTTAGGTTGTTACTCCTGCTCTCTCTAACCACATCTTTGCTCAATCATCTTTATAGGGTACAGATCCTTTTCATTTTAATAAGAAAGTAACATTTTTCCCATTTGGACTCAAAATTCATATTCATTTTCAATTCCCTAATAAGATTCAAAATTCTAGATCCTTAGTTTGGGCTTTGCTAATCTTTTCATACAAACTAATTTTAAATTTGAATGTAGTGAATAATACTTCATTTTGCCCCAAAATTCAACTCAACATTCTATTCTTTTTATTGCATTAAGTTTGGTAACCTCAAAATCTGAATTTGTGATACACTGTTATTGAATTTTCTGTTCAATGCAACAGATTACAACACTAGCTTTACTAGGAAATACTCATTTGTACATCAAAATCTTCCAACAACTCTATTCATTGTCTCAGTCTTATATTTAATTCTTTCAAACTCAATAATTAGCTCAAATTTAAATGATCAGTAGAAAATCATAAATATCTTTGTACATATAATGTCTCCAAACTCTCAAACCAGTTACTATAACAATAAGTTTCTAAATCATGTATCAATAATCAATTTATGAGACTTAAGTTGTCTCTATGCATAAGAAATCACTTAATTATGTTGCATTAGATTTCATCCTAATTTCTGATGTGAAACTTTATTAGATACTGCAAAAATCTCCAAATTGAAACAACATAATTAACATCAATGTTATAATTCCTTAAAATTCTTTTTTTTTACATTCATCACTAATACGATTTATACATTCGTCCCTCGGACATTTTTGTCAAAGGACTGAGATAAGTAAAAAATCCCTAACACTCTCTGTTGGCATCTAATTTCCAGCTAATTCTAGAAAATTTTGGATCTCTTATATATTCCTTATAGCGTCTCACTTCATCATTACCTCTACTTTCTTTAGGTCTCCTAATAAGCTATGTTCAGATATTATACAAACCACATTTTATTTGATCAAGCTAAGATTCACTCTCATTAAACTTGGCATATAATTGTTTCTACCTTCATGATATGTAAGATTTCCTCAAATATTCAAAAATATTCTCTTCACTTTTTCGAATACGCTCTAAATATCCTATATGCTCATAGTCATTAATTGATACAATTTTTCTTGGATCACTTTAACCTTCATTATCATAATACTGTCGGGGGCATGGTTAACTCCAATAGATATAACCCACATGGCCAATAATGTACAGATAGTGACTTTTAGATCAATCTTCTACTGGTCATTAGGTTCTGATACATAGATGGAGAACATGTACTGATAGTAACTTTGTTGGTTTTTGGCCATCGGGATAGGTTGAGTGAGTGTAGTTTTTCTCCTAATGTATGAATTAGAACTTTATGTAATGTGGTTCGAATCTTATTACAAGCATGAGTTCTTGCTCATAAGGATTTGTCTCACTTCACAAACAACTTTTTGGAGAATCCCAGTTCCATGAAAAAACTCAAACTAACTGTCAAAATTGCGTTAGTTCTATGTTTAATTCTCAAAAAGAGTTCTCACCACAGGCCAACCAAGTATCTATCTAGGATATACATTATAGACAGTGATCCATTCAGTATGTAATAAGTCTATTATCCATATATTCCAGAGTAAACATAGACCTACACCAGGCTTTTTTTCTCACTAAAGGTGCCTAGTGACCGTTATCAACGAAATGTTTTGCCCACTGAAAGTGTGTCGACTTATTGTTTTTCCCACCAAAGGTGGCCAATGGGCTGTTTTTCCCACCAAAGGTGCCTAGAGTCCGTGCCAATAAGTTGTTTTGCCCACCAAAAGTGTGCCAAAAGGCTGTTTTTCCCATCAAAGATGTCTAGCGACTGTGCCAACGGACTGTTTTGCCCACCGAAGGTATGTCAACCAACTTTTTTCCCACCGATGCCTAGCAACCATGTCAACGAGTTGTTTTGCCCATCAAAGGTGTGCCAACGGGCTGTTTTTGATACCGAAGGTACCCAACAGGCTGTTTTATTGCCTTCGGTGGGAAAAACAGCTAGTTGGCACACCTTCAGTTGCTAAAATAGTTCGATGGCACGGTCGTTAAGTACCTTCGGTGAGAAAAATAACCCTTTGACACGATTGCTAGGCTTTTTTAGTAGAAAAAATAGCCTATCGGCACACTTTCAGTGCACAAAACATTCTGTTGACAAGATCGCTAGGCACCTTCAATAGGAAAAATAGCTTGATGGGCACCTTCAGTGGGCAAAATAGCCCTTTGGTAAAGAAGAAGAAAATTAATAATAATAAGGAATTTAATAATAATAAGAATAAAATTAATTTTGTATAATAATGATAATAAAAAAATAAGAAAATTAAATTTAGCATAATAAAAATAAAAATTAATAATAATAATAATAATTTGATCTTTTTGTTAATTATTCCTTTGTAATTCAAGTTTATATTTTCAAACCAAATAATGGAATAGAAATTCTTTATCTATTTCATTTCTTAAACTAAACAAAGTTGTAATACCCGGTATCTAGTTTAACCGGTACACCGAAATAAAATTGATATTTAGACTTATGTCATTAAAACCAGAGCAGTGATAATAATTTTTAGTGACATCAAATTAATGATGTATGATATTTTTCGGTGGTCACAGGAAGTGGTTCAGACAGAAGTTAAAAAAAAAACAGATCAAGAATGACGTTTTTGTAATTAAGTGGACTTGAGAGGCATATAAAAGGACCTAAGTGGGAGAATAAGACAAAACTTGTCTTCTTCCTCCTCCCTCTTTCACGACAGCAACCATGGAAGCTCTCTCCAAGCTTTGTCAAGCTTTGTAACAAGAAGAAGAAGGTGATTCAAGCCATTTGAGTGACATAAAGAGGTAAGCCTCCACTCCTATGCTTAGATCCATGGGTTTAAAGCTTGATTTTCTCTTCTTTGTGAAACCCATTTGAGGGAATGCATGAGTTGAATGATTTGGATGATGGATCGATGTTCTTTGATGTCCAATGACACTTATTCTTGAAGAAATTTCGTGTGTATGGTGATTTGGGGGGTTAAACCAAAACCTAGGGTTTTGAAGGTTGAACTGTCATGGAGACAGATTCGTGACTCTCCTTGTCTATTTTTTTTGAGCTGCTTAACGTGTGAATATAGAGAAACTTAAAACATAGAAGTTGTAGATCTAGATGTCTACTATCTCCATGAATTTTTTCAGGATTTTAGGGTGATTCAAATAAGAGTAATAGGCCCTGAATTGGTACTGATTCAGAATACCAGCGAGATTAAAACGAGAACTGTAAGTTAATTGTTTGAAGACCTTAGAGTTAGAATTGGATGACGAGTTCTTCTTACGAAATGTTTCAAAATGTGTCCTATAAGTGATGTATAAAGGGATTATTAATTGGTTGATTATTTTGTTAGATATGCCCGATTAAGGGAAGCATGTTACTAACCTTAGAGTGACAGAAGAGAGCAGAAACAGGTCAGGCTTGTAAAAATCA
The DNA here is from genome assembly GCA_029891385.1 of Erythroxylum novogranatense. Classification (NCBI taxonomy): domain Eukaryota; kingdom Viridiplantae; phylum Streptophyta; class Magnoliopsida; order Malpighiales; family Erythroxylaceae; genus Erythroxylum; species Erythroxylum novogranatense. The sequence goes on from CM057227.1 coordinate 41,877,429, forward strand.
CAATAAATCCAATTTGCGTCATTTTTTAGTCTTCATTAGATATGTGATATCCATATGAGTCTATTGAAAATGAAACTTAGAATCACCTTAATTGGATGAGAAATGAATGAGTTATAAGGTTGTGAGTCGAGAAAGGTCCAACTAATGACTGCATGTTAAAGCTGATTGTAAATGGGAGATTTGGATCTCCTTAATGACCGAATTAGAGCATGTTCATAAAAGAATAAATTTGAATTTATGTGTTAGCTAGAGGACTGGAAAGTTTGAAAAACATTGGACCTAGGTATAAGGAGTTATACTATCGCGAATGGGACTTATGCAGTTTTGTAATGTTATGTGTTAAGCAATGAGGTTTGTATGAGAATGATTAATGAGGGTATATGTATTTTCATGCATGTTATCCAGTAGCTTGTGAAAGCAAAAAAGGAATAGAACTAGACGTCGTGCCTAGTACATCTCAAGTTCAAGAAAGGTAGAAAGAAATCAGAAATTCTGAGATAGTTGAGGTGAGTATAAGCATACTACTATACTTGTGTAGTAATCCTTTCTTTAATATTGCAGCTTGTTGAATTGTTCTTGAATCCTTATGACTTATTTGACATATAACTCCATTTAGTTGAGTCTAGCATGTTGTATGCCAGATTGACCAGATGATTTTATATTCTTTGCATCTTCTGGTTCCCTTATTGTGTTGAACCTATTGATTGCGATTCTTTGATGAAGCATGTTTTCCATGTTAACCAAGATTGATGAGTTCTCAGAATACCCAGCTGATAGGGTTTATTATCAGACTATGTGCACATAGATGACCCGCCGGTGATGGGTTAGATCCGGGTCCTACTTGAGGAGGGCAGGCCTCCAGGGGTAAGGTTAGGCCGACCTTATCTAGAATCAGAAAAGGGGAGATACGCCGTACTAGCATGCCTCTGTCTCTTCTTAAGAATTTCAGAAAGAATCAGAACTCAGAATCTAGAAAAGAAACCAGAAAAGAAAAGAACTTAGAAAAGAAAAGAACTTAGAAAGAAAAGAACCCAGAACCTAGAAAAGAATTTAGAAACCAGATTCTTGTTTTCTTTGAACAATTCACTTTGAGCTTTATTATTGATACTCATGTTATTGCCACATTTGAGATTACTACCTGTGTATCCTTTGATGTTGTATATTGTTGTTTTGAATGCCACAGGTCATTCTTGTGAAGCTAGCCTTGTATTACCTAGCCTCACAAGCATGGTAGTATGTTTATATCTCACTGAGTCGCGTTGTAGACTCACACCTCACTATCACCATTTCAGGAGATTAGCAGATCGGACAAGAGAGAAATCCAAGCCTTTTGAGACTCGCTTGGATAATCCATCAAGTAATGTTTTTGGCATCATGTAAAATTTGCAGATACTTCTAGACGCTCCATGGTTTGTCATAATTATATGTACATATAACCTGTATGGATTTGTTATGGTATTGAGAATGATGTTGGTTGATGATAAGTAGATGTTGGATGTGAGAATTGTATATTTGAATCCTTGCTTCTTACAACCTATTAAGCAGGTAAAGGATTATCAAATAAACGAATGGGTTATGCCGAATTTTTTGTAGAAGACAGAACAGTTGGGCTTACTACAGGTTTTGGTGGCATTAAGCCTACCCATTCCCTAGTGCCAAAACGGCCCAAAAAGGCGGGTCGTGTCAGATGGTATCAGAGCCCGGTTGTATAAAAGTAAGGATCTTGTGATCTACATGGTGGACAAAAAGTATTAAAGAAAGGTTTATGTTATGAAATATGCATATGATATCTTGCATAAGCATGACACCATGGAGCATAGGATCTGCATCATGTTTATAGCATGTTATCATTGTGTCTAAATGATTTTACTTTCTCTCTAGTATGCCTCCTAGAAGAAGAACACCTCCTCAGCGAGGACGAGGACGAGTCGCCCTGAGAGGGAAATTTCATTGCTTGCACGATGTAGAGTCATGCAAGCAAGAACAACAAGAAGAAAGGTCTCCACCCAGAGTTAGGAGGAGATCAGAGATAGAAAATGAGCCTGAACCCCTAGCTGCTTAAGAGGAAGAGGTCAGAACATTACAAAAAAGGATTAAAGCCTTAAAAGTATAGAACCGAGCCTTAAAAGAAAGGCAGGAGGTTCTAGAATTAAGAGAAGAAGTAAGAATACTTAGACAAAGAGAGAGAGAAAGGACTCAGGGGTACCAAAAGTTGCTCCTGCACCACCACCTCGGCCGGTCAGGCAGGATGCACGGAGGATTGCCTAGGCGAGCTTTAGATGATGAAGGGGTAAGCATCAATGATTTCTTGAAATTACAAACCCCTGAGTTTGGTGGTGAGAGACATGAGGATCCCCAAGAGTTTATGAGTCATAGTGAGAAAATGGTCCAGAGATTGACTTGCTCTGATGCACGGATCATAGAATTAGTGGGGTTAAATTGACAAAGAATGCACGGAGTGGTTCCAGAGGAATATTGAAGATCAATCAGATGGTGAAAACCCTCCAACTGGGAGTTCTTTAAGCGAGGCATTAATAGATGAGTTCATTTCTCCCTATGAGAGACAGAATCGAGCCCTGCAATTTGAAAGGCTTAGACAAAGCTTTGGTATGAGTGTGGATGATTATGCAAGTGAATTTCTACGTTTATGCAAATTTGCTACAACAATTGTGCCTACTGAAGCCGCAAAAATGGAAAGATACAAGTTGGGACTTATACCTTCCTTGTTTAGTGATGTTGCAACTATTGACTTCCCAAATTTGTCGAGATTGATTGATAAGACTCGACAATTAGAAGCAAAGTTTAAAGAGGGGAGAGCAGAAAGAGAATCGAGAAGAAAAGGTAAAGGCCAGAGCAGTAGAGGTCGCAGAGAAAGAGATAGCTCTCAGATGAGACAATCAGAACAACCAATACAGTCTGCTCCTCCAGAACTATAGAGAGGGGGTCAAGGTAGGGGCAGAAATCCAGATGCATCAATCTTTTCATTACACAGTGGCGTCTGAGAACCCAATAGGGCTAGATCACAAGAACCTACAAAGACAATCAAAGTTAGAACTGCTTGCAATGTCTGTGGAAAGAATCATCCAGGACCTTGTAGACTCGGGTCCAGAGGTTGTTATAGGTGCAGACAGCAAGGGCATTTCATTAAAGACTGCCCAATGCCAAAGAACCAAGCAGCTCCACCCCCAGCTTCTCAGACTACTGTGCAGATAGATAGACCTGTAAATAGAGGCCCAACTGGTAGAGGTAGACCTCAAGGCCAAGCTCTCACTCAGAATATGGGGTAGATGTCAGCCCCAGCTCCAGCAAACAGAGGTCAGGGGAGAGTGTTTGCGGTTAATCCCCAAGAAGCACAGGCCTCTAATACGGCAGTAACAGGTAACCCTATGTAAACCTGTTGATATTTAGTTAAATTTTTATTATGAATAAAATGTCTATGCTCTGTTATGATAGAAGATATGATTGTTTTTAATTATGTTGAATGTTGGTATAGGCTTAGTCCTTATCCAGAATCAGAATGCTAAAGTGCTATTTGACTCGGGTGCCACTCATTCATTCATAGCGCCGAGTTTTGCCAGAAAGCTAGATAAAGGGAGAGAAGTAATGAAAGACCCACTGTTCATAGTTACACCCTTAGGGGAAACCGTTGAAGTACAATATGTTTACCCCTCGTGTGTATTGGAGTTAGAAGGCAGAAAATTTATGGCAAATTTGATCGAGTTGGCAGTATTAGAATTTGATGTTATCTTGGGTATGGATTGGTTGTCAAATCACCATGCTACAATGGATTGTTATGCCAAAAGAATTGTACTTAGGCCAGATCCAGAAATAGAAGTGTTATATCAGGGAGATCGAATTGGGTTTCCTATCAACAAAATTTCAGCTATGCATGCTCAAAGACTTCTAAGGAAGGGATGTCAGGGGTATATAGCTCATGTTAGGGATACGAGAAGGAAGATAAGTGAGATCTGATGAGATCCTATAGTAAGGATTTTCCAGATGTGTTTTCGAAGATTTACCTGGATTACCACCAGAAAGAGAAATAGAGTTTAATATAGAACTCATTCCTGGTACAAACCTTATCTCCATTTCGTCATACAGAATGGCACCTATAGAACTAAGAGAGTTAAAGGTGCAGTTGCAGGATTTGCTGGATAAAGGGTTTATTAGACCCGAGAGTTCACCGTAAGTGCGCCAAAGTTATTTGTCAAGAAGAAAGATGGATCCCTACGGTTATGCATAGATTATCGGCAGTTGAATAAAGTAACTATTAAAAATAAATACCCTCTTCCTCATATTGACGATTTGTTCGATCAATTACAAGGAGCCAGTCATTTTTCTAAGATTGATCTCAAATCTGGGTATCATCAGTTAAGGATCCGAAAAGAGGATGTGCCAAAAACTGCCTTTAGAACCAGATATGGGCATTATGAGTTTTTGGTGCTTCCTTTTGGTTTAACGAATGCACCGGCGGCCTTTATGGATTTGATGAATAGAATCTTCAGGCTGTATTTGGATAAATTCGTTGTGGTGTTCATTGATGATATATTGGTATATTCCATGAGCCAAGAGGAACGTGAAAAACACTTGACAATAGTGTTACAAAGCCTTAGGGATAATCAGTTGTATGCCAAGTTGGCAAAGTGTGAGTTCTGGCTTGACAGAGTAAATTTCTTGGGTCACATAATTAGTAAAGAAGGAATTCAAGTAGATCCTCAGAAGGTGGAAGTGGTGTCTAACTGGCCTAGACCTACTAATGTTACCAAAGTAAGAAGTTTCTTAGGTATGGCTAGATATTACAGACGATTTGTAAAGGACTTTTCCAAGATAGTTGCTCCCCTGACGAAGTTAACCCAGAAATGAGTGAGATTTGAGTGGGATGATTCCTGTGAGCAAAGTTTCCAAAAGCTTAAGGAATGTCTCACATCAGCTCCAGTGTTAGCATTACCTTCAAGGCAAGGTAATTATGTGATATATTATGATGCCTCCAAAGTTGGTTTAGGCTGTGTATTGATGCAGAATGGAACGGTAATTGTCTATGCTTCTAGACAGTTGAGGAAACATGAAGTAAACTATCCTACGCATGATCTAGAAATGGCAGCGGTGATATTTACACTGAAAATTTGGAGACACTATTTATATGGTGAAAAGAGTGAAATATATACAGATCATAAGAGTCTTGATACATTCAAAGAATGAAAGAATTGAATCGAGACAAAGGCGATGGATTGAGTTACTAAAGGATTATGACCGCGGATCTTGTATCACCCGTGTAGAGCCAATGTAGTGGTGATGCTTTGAGCGAAAAATCGATGGGAGTTTGCATCATATCTCCATTCAAAAGAAAGAGCTAGTTCAAGATTTAAATGGGTTATTTAATGCGGGTTTGCACTTGAAGTATCGATTCCCAAGTATTACTTGTTCAATTCGGTGAAGTCCGATTTAATTGATGAGATTCAAATTACCAAGATAGTGATCTGAGATAGCCAAATTAAGAATAGTTGTCCAGGATGGTAAGATGACAGAGTTCAATATAGTAGATGGGGTATTGAAATGCGGTGACAGGATATGTGTACCTGATATAAATGGACTAAGACAAAGGATATTGCATGAAGCACATTATGCACCCTATAGTGTTTACCCTAGAACCACCAAGATGTACCATGATGTTAAAGGCATATATTGGTAGCCAGGTATGAAGAAAGATGTAGCCTAGTTTGTATCCACCTGTTTAACTTGTCAACAGGTCAAGTTTGAACATCAGAAGCCCACTGGACTACTACAGGAGCTACCGCTACCCGAGTGGAAGTGGGAGCGAATTACCATGGATTTTGTGATTGGATTGCCAAGAACGCCTAAGGGGCATGATTCTATTTGGGTTATAGTCGACAGACTGACCAAGTCAGCCCACTTTATAGTCATTAAAACCACTTATAGTGCGCTCGATTAGCCCGGTTGTATGTTGGCATAATTGTGAAGTATCATGGAGTGCCAGTGTCTATTGTTTCTGATAGGGGAACGCAGTTCACTTCTAGATTCTGGCAGAAACTACAAGAAGCCATGGGCATATAGCTAGATTTTAGTACAGCATTCCACCCACAAACTGATGGGCAATCAGAGAGAACCATCCAGACACTCGAAGACATGTTAAGAATGTGTGTCTTGGACTTTGGTAGAGATTGGGAACGTCATCTACCTTTAATAGAATTTGCTTACAACAATAGCTACCATTCCACCATTAGAATGGCACCTTTTGAAGCATTGTATGGCAGAAAGTGCAAATCTCCACTCTGTTGGACAGAAGTAGAAGAAAGACAGTTAGAAGGACCAGATTTAATTCAAGAAACTTCGCAAAGTTCCTCGATACAGGAAAGATTAAGAATGGCCTTGATGAGACAAAAGAGTTATCTGATTCTAAGAGAAGGGCGTGCAATATGAACCGGTGATCAAGTTTTCTTAAAAGTCTCTCTATGAAAGACGTGGTGATTTGGAAAGAGAGGAAGCTGAATCCTAGATATATTGGACCATTCGAGATCTGGAAAGGGTTAGAAATGTGTCATATCGGTTAGCTTTGCCTCCTCATCTTAGCTGCGTGCATCCGCTTTTCCATATATCAATGTTAAGGAAGTACATTCCAGATCCTTCTCATGTATTGCAAACCCAGTGAATATAACATAAAATCTCTCTTATGAAGAAATTCCATTGCCATCATAGATGAGCAGTTAGAAAGTTGCGAATAAAGAGATTCCATGATCAAAGTCCAATGGCAAAATCAAAGAATTGAGGAATGTACATGGGAAGCGGAAGAATCAATGAGGACCAGATATCCCCGTTGTTCCCCCAATAAGGTAAATTTCTAAAATTCGTGGGAGAATTTTTATTAAGGGGAGAATGTAATACCGGTATCTAGTTTAACCCAGACAATCAAATAAAATTGATATTTAGACTTATGTCATTAAAACCAGAGCGGTGAATAATAATTTTAGTGACATCAAATTAATGATGTATGATATTTTTGGTGGTCACGAAGTGGTTCGATGCACGTTTTAAAAAAAACAGATCAAGAATGGCGCTTTTGTAATTAAGTAGACTTGAGAGGCATATAAAAGGACCTAAGTGGGAGAATAAGACAAAACTTGTCTTCTTCCTCCTCCCTCTTTCACGATAGCCACCATGGAAGCTCTCTCCAAACTTTTTCAAGCTTTGTAACAAGAAGAAGGAGATTCAAGCCATTTGAGTGACATAAAGAGGTAAGCCTCCACTCCTATGCTTAGATCCATGGGTTTAAAGCTTGATTTTCTCTTCTTTGTGAAACCCATTTGAGGGAATGCATGAGTGGAATGATTTGGATGATGGATCGATGTTCTTTGATGTCCAATGACACTTATTCTTGAAGAAATTTCGTGTATATGGTGATTTGGGGGGTTAAACCAAAACCTAGGGTTTTGAAGGTTGAGCTGTCATGGAGACAGATTCGTGACTCTCATTGTCTATTTTTTTTTATCTGCTTAACGTGTGAATATAGAAAAACTTAAAACATAGAAGTTGTAGATCTAGATGTCTACTATCTCCATGAATTGTTTCAGGATTTTAAGGTGAGCCTAATAAGAGTAATAGGCCCCTAATTGGTACTGGTTCAGAATACCAGCGAGATTAAAACGAGAACTGTAAGTTAATTGTTTGAAGACCTTAGGGTTAGAATTGGATGACGAGTTCTTCTTACGAAATGTTTCAAAATGTGTCCTCTAAGTGATGTAGAAAGGAATTATTAATTGGTTGAGTATTTTGTTAGATATGCCCGATTAAGGGAAGCATGTTACTAACCTTAGAGTGACAGAAGAGAGCAGAAACAGGTCAGGCTTGTAAAAATCAAAATAAATCCAATTTGTGTCATTTTTTAGTCTTCCTTGGATATGTGATATCCATATGAGTCTATTGAAAATGAAACTTGGAATCACCTTAATTGGATGAGAAATGAATGAGTTATAAGGTTGTGAGTCGAGCAAGGTCCAACTAATGACTGCATGTTAAAGCTGATTGTAAATTGGAGATTTGGATCTCCTTATTGACCGAATTAGAGCATGGTCATAAAAGAAGAAATGTGAATTTATGTGTTAAATAGAGGACTGGAAAGTTTGAAAAACATTGGACCTAGGTATAAGGAGTTATACTATCGCGAATGGGACTTATGCAGTTTTGTAATGTTTTGTGTTAAGCAATGAGGTTTGTATGAGAATGATTAATGAGAGTATATGTATTTTCATGCATGTTATCCAGTAGCTTGTGAAAACAGAAAAGGAATAGAACTAGATGTCGTGCCTAGTACATCTCAAGTTCAAGAAAGGTAGAAAGAAATCAGAAATTCTAAGATAGTTGAGGTGAGTATAAGCATACTACTATACTTGTGTAGTAATCCTTTCTTTAATATTGCGGCTTGTTGAATTGTTCTTGAATCCTTTTTACTTATTTGACATATAACTCCATTTAGTTGAGTCTAGCATGTTGTATGCCAGATTGACCAAATGATTTCATATTCTTTGCATCTTCTGGTTCCCTTATTATGTTGAACCTATTGATTGCGATTCTTTGATGAAGCATGTTTTCCATGTTAACCAAGATTGATGAGTTCTCAGAATACCCAGCTGATAGGGTTTATTATCAGACTATGTGCACATAGATGACCCGCCGGTGATGGGTTAGATCCGGGTCCTACCTAGAGAGGGCAGGCCTCCAGGGGTAAGGTTAGATCGACCTTGTCCAGAATCAGAAAAGGGGAGATACATCGTACTAGCATACCTCTGTCTCTTCCTAAGAATTTCAGAAAGAATCAGAACTCAGAATCTAGAAAAGAAACCAGAAAAGAAAAGAACTTAGAAAAGAAAAGAACTTAGAAAGAAAAGAACCCAGAACCCAGAAAAGAATAAAAGAATTCAGAAACCAGATTCTTGTTTTCTTTGAACAATTCACTTTGAGCTTTATTATTGATACTCATGTTATTGCCGCATTTGAGATTACTACCTGTGTATCCTTTGATGATGTATATTGTTGCTTTGAATGCCACATGCCATTCTTGTGAAGCTAGCCTTGTATTGCCTAGCCTCACAAGCATGGTAGTATGTTTATATCTCACTGAGTCGCGTTGTAGACTCACACCTCACTATCACCATTTGAGAGATTAGCGGATCGAGCAAGAGAAATCCAAGCCTTTTGAGACTCGCTTGGATAATCAATCAAGTAATGTTTTGGCATGATGTAAAATTTGCGAGATACTTCAGGCGCTCCATGGTTTGTCATAATTATATGTACATATAACATGTATGGATTTGTTATGGTATTGAGAATGATGTTGGTTGATGATAAGTAGATGTTGTATGTGAGAATTGTAGATTTGAATCCTTGCTTCTTACAACCTATTAAGCAGGTAAAGGATTATCAGATAAACGAATGGGTCATGCCGGATTTTTAGTAGAAGACAGAACAGTTGGGCTTACTATGGGTTTTGGTGGCATTAAGCCTACCCATTCCCTAATGCCAACACGGCCCAAAAAGGAGGGTCGTGTCAAAAGTAATACTCAATATATGTTGTTCCTCATCTTTTTTATTCCTAAGAATAACTATTATATTCCTTATCTATTTCATTCCTTGAGTCAAACAAGTCGTAAATGTTGTTAACATAGCAACATCTGAAGAATAAGTGTTCTGGAGTCTCCTCACCTCTTTTGCATAAGGTGCACTAGTTAGTAAGGTATATGAATCTTTCAAGTCTATCAATATTAGGTAACCTATTTAGCATGCCAAGCCATGAAGTTATTGAACCTTGAAGGTGGTGATGACCAAACTAGATTGTATCAGTCTATAGAAGAGGAGGTAGATTATTTGTAATAACCTATTTGTGGACTGATTGGTGAACACACCATTCGAGATATAGTTCCATATGATTATGTCATTATCCAAATTGAGAGAAGTTTGCATAGTTTCATAATTAGGAATTAAGAAAAACATAATTTGATTTCTTATTGTGACAGCCTGAGCTACAGAAATCTGTGATCTGATAAAAGATTTAAGAGAGGCAGCTTCATTCAATTTAACTAGAGAACCTACCGATAACCAATTATCAAACTGCCAGTCAAGTAATCTAGTTTAATTTTCAAATTCATTGTCAATTGGGATAATTTAATTATTTCATGTTAGTTCATCATATTTTATTAAAACTCAAATCCAATAAACCATTTAAAAACTCTAATTCACATTGAATTAACATGAAATACTATGTGATTAGGAGTTTAACACTTTCAAGGATTAAAAGTAATATTTTAAAAATTGGACCGAACATTGAACCAATCAAAAGAAGGTTTAAGATATAAAGATTTAATTGATATTAAACCACTATAAAATCGGTATATAATAAAGAAGAAGTAAAAATAAAAGTAAAATATAATATAAAATAAAATACCTTATTGAAATAAAATGCACTAATAATGTCTATTAATAAATAATAGACTAATAATAAATCTAATACTTTAAACTAAGATGAATCTAACATAAAATTTAAAATAATAAAAATAATATTAATTGTATTTCTATATTATCATTTATTTGAAGACTCATAAAAGTTGAAGTATATTTAAAGAAAGTCAATAAAAAGACTTTAAGTGTATTCTAACCTTTTAAACGTCCTTTAAATATACTCCTTTATGGTTTAAATATTATTTTAACACATTCTTAATTATTTTAGCAAAATTATTTATATATACTAACTAATAATTTAATTTATTAAACAAATTTATGATAAAAATAATAATTAGTTTCTAACAATAATAATTTAAAAATTCAATTAAAATATAAGGAGATAAATAAATAACCTAAATTTTGACAAATATACTTTATTAGTGAGATTAAATAAATTTAGTATTTTAATAGTAATTCATTTTTTAAAAATATATTTTATTATTTAGACGGTGAGAGAGTTGAAAAGAAAGAAAATATCATTGAAAATTTAAAAGATTTATGACGTCTACACTTTAAAAAAATCTTAACTTTAAAGCTTAAGGATGAAGGCTTGAAATCTTCTCTTCCACGACTAATGGATGGCTGGGATCATTTGTGACACAGCACAAGGCACAGCATTGGTGGAATAGAAGATCTGTTCCCAAAGATGAACAGTCATGGGCGTGCGTTTTTTTGTTTTTGGAGAAAAAGTGGTAAAGATTATAGATATTAAGAAGAGTACACAAATGAATAATGGAGGCGAGAGTGAGAGGAGAATGAGAGGGGATTACGCTGTCACAATCAATTCTTACAAAGAAGGAAAGTCAAAAAGAAAATAAATAAAAAATAAATGTTGGTGGTGGATAAAATAAACGATAGTGGGTCCTATACTATTAAACTGTGGGTCTCACGTAAACTTAGAAACCAACGTAACCGATGGATTGGCGGGTTTTTGATCAGGCAGATTAAAAAAACGTTTGGCCGGTGACTTTCTTTTGGTTTTGATATAAGGCCATTTTTCTTTGGCAATGGAGGTCCTGATATTCGGGAGGCGCTTTAGTTCTTGCTGTTTCTGTTTGCGGCTCTATTTTTATTGATAGTTAGCTTTTGGTTTATGTTTTGAATTCTAATCCTTTAGATACTTTTTATTTTGGTATTCTAATTTTAGACTGTAAGGATATTTTATATCTTAGGGACAATATTTTTGTTTTTGTTTCTTGAATTAGGCATTGGAAAAATAAGGGTGCTCACTTTCTTCCCAAAATGTGTATTTTTTATAGTCGCTTTTTATGTTTGAGTTGATATACCTAATTATATCTTGGATCATTAAAAAAATCAAAATTGTTGCTTAAAAGAAAAAAAATACAACAAGATACTAAAAAGAAAAAAATATCCCTTGAGGCTTCAATTCAACACAAGAAAATAGAAATTTTACAAGACGCTATCTTCATCGATATTATTCACATCAACCTCCCTAACGACATGCCGTTTCTTGGACTCACAGTAAAAAACAGTCACCACAACAAAACTCCAAACCATCACCGCGGCGTATAGTCCAATCAACGCCAGCCTCTCCCAGTCTTCCTCTATGCCCATCACAGTCGTCCATCTAAACTTCGCCGACGAATCTCCACCATCCATCATCAAACTCTCCATTCTTGAACCGATCCAACCCGTAACCAACCCCAACAAAACCGACAAAACCCATCCACCAAACCTCCTTCCCTCCATCAACCCCGACCCAACCCGAATCGCCTCCCACCCGAATCTCGTCTCCATTATCGACACCACCAAGGCCATCGCCGACACGGCAATTATATACATTTCCACCGCCGACCCACCAACCCTAATTACCCATCTCAACCCTGAACTTGTCCGACCAAGGGTCCCAGCTAACGTACGCACCGCACCGGCATACAGTAACAGAACAACGTAAACACAGATCGAAGTGGCAAAGGGTCTCATCCAAGTGAGTTTAACGCCGGAAACGGCGGCTCGTAGAGTGATGGGCTTGCGATGGTAGAGGGTGTCGGTAGAGATAACGGCGGTGACCGCGAGCAAGAGAGAAAGAAGATAAGATGGTAAGAAGTAGAAGAACTTGAGGCGGAGGAGAGTGAGGCCATAGTCGCGGGACTCTCTCCAGACATGACGGGCTTCAAAGCGAGTGTGGGCTTGGGCAGCGAGGTACTCGAGGCTGAGGATCTCAGACTTGAGGTAGTGAGAGGAGGAGGAGAGAGAAAAGAGGAGGAGGGAGAGTGGGAGGGCGATGAGGGAAAAAATGGAAAAGAAAAGTAGTTTGTTTCTGGAGAAAATCCGAAGGGATTCTAAGAGGGTGCTGGGAAAGGAAAGTTGGGATCGTTGGACGTGAGAGGCGGCGGCTGCTACTCCTTCGGGCATAGCTAGCTATTAGGGGGAGAGATTGGAGACGTGGTATGTCTGTTTAATTTGTTTTTGTTATATTAGAGATTAACACAGTTGGATATACCTAATCAGACCTGCTATTAAGATAATGGATAAAATTGTCCCTAGATTTGAGCTTTTGGTTTCAGTGAAACTACCATTCGCAACAAGACGGAGAGAAAGTTGTGTATTGATCCATGCTCATGAAAATTGGTTCAACACTTTTGTCTTAATGAACGATATTGCTTCTCGCGTTTCGTTAACACCTTCCTTTTTACCTCCCAAAATATGGCATAGTACTGAGAACCAGTTAGATGCGTTTGATAGGAAGGATGATACCTTTACTATCTCTCAAGCTGAAGAAGTATCTGAACAAAAGTTGGCGACTTCCCACGTCTTTATCAACAGATATAACTTAAAGGCCAACCGATTTACGGCCACGATAACGTTGTTTGTTTATGCTTTATTGATTGTAAACTTTTATTAAATTCAATGTTGCGAATACTTGGATTGAATTTTAGTATTAATATTGAGTATTATTTTTGCTAATTTTTAAAATTTATAAAGTAGTTTTTGAATTTTTTAAAAAATTACAAAATATTCTTGCTCCAAAAGGTTGATCTTCAACCTCAAGGGCCCCCAGTCGCAGGCTCGATCACCGCTGGGGGATTGAATCACGGTTTAATCTTGGTCAACCCCCTAACAGAGCGGTCCACTGCCTCCCGTTGTTGCCAGAAGTCGAGCCTAGGACCTTGCTCCAAATATTATGTAGTTGTACCAAAGTTATGAATACCGTATCGGCCTCGGTATCGAATTAAGTTATGAAACGGAATTGTATCGATGCAAATTAAAGATTGAGAGATCAGATTTAGGGTAATTTTATAAATTTATGAAATAATCCCTAAAATTTTTAAAAATTACAAAATAATTCATATTGGTATATTGTACAGTTGTACTATATACTTTACTAGTTTACTTCGTTTATATTAACCGTGCTTTCAAAATCTTAATAATAAATAATAATGACAATTAATATGAAATAACAATAATTTTAAATATTTTACATATAAATAATAACCACAATTAATATAAACAAAGACAATCATCAACATACAATTATAAAATTAAGAATAATACAAAGTATTTAAAATATTACAATAATATAATTTTATCATTTTAATAAATAATATTACATCAAAAGATTCAAAATATTCGATAAAAATAGCAATAAATATTACAAAAAGAGATGATGACAAAGAAACAATCAAGTAGAAGTTAAACCTGAAATAAAAATATTACAGTTACATTTCATATATACAATTTAACGTAAACATCAAATACAAGTAAAATTAAAAGAAGAGGAAAAATAAAAACATAAAATTCAATCGTCAATGGGAGGATACCCGCTAGAACTGCACTGATCCTAGTAATCATTTAGTACAAAATCCTCATCATTGAGAGGAGCTTCATCATCATTATCATTCAAATTTAATGCACCAAATGACATGTTAATGCTTTCCCATCCAAGATTATCTTCCAAATCCAAATCATTCACATCAACCAAATTAGGTTCTTCAGAAACCCAACCTGTCAAAACATCAATATTAGTAATGGAAACTAGATCATTTGAACTACTTATGCTATTAAGACTCCTAGTAAACAATTAACTTTAATTATTAGAAAATTATAAGAAATTATGTCGAAATTAATAATGATAATAATGAAAATAGCATACCTTTCTCGAAGCTTTAAATTATAACGAACATAAACCAAGTTATTCAACCTCTTATGCTCCAATCTATTCCTTTTCTTTGAGTGGATAAATTCAATGCTGCTCCAGGTTTTACATCCATCAGGTTCTTGTCACATATTGACTTAACATTCGAATCGTAAACCTTTTCAATTCTGGAACACTATTTCTGAATTGATCTCACTAAAAAACTGCAAGTTATAAGATAACAAAAGTAGTGTTATAAACAAAATAAAGTGATAATTAATTTTCAACAAATAAGAAAAAGAAAATAAGTAATACTTGGAGAAAGTTTTCCTCTTTGTCGAATAGCAATTGACATTCCAAAATCCCCATAAGACAACTTATAAAGCTCTATTTATGAGCTTAAAAGATTTTGCATTGCGTTATAAGGAACAGTTGTTGTAATTGTGAAAAGCATTCATTTACTAATTTCAGCTTGCTTTACAAGATCCAGTCTAAAATACACACTAGGATTCAAAAATGCCCCAATTGCAAACAATAGAAAAGAAAGTTGTCTTTCCCTTCTTTTATTAATGATTGAGAGATATGATGTGTATAAAGAAGGCATATTTTTCAGATTGGCATTGATTGCTTCTGTCGCTCTCTCCATAGTATAAAAAATGTAACCCATTATTGGCTTTTCTTCACTATTAGCCAACTAAAGCACCCTCACCAAAGGCTCACCAACTCGGATAACAAATTGACATTACGATCAAAATTCTCTATCTTCCAGTATAATACTACAAACCTCTATTTCAGCATTAAACCTAGCATGCTGAGATGCAACCTACTTATCACTTGTAAATATTTGCCTTAACTCTTTCATTGAAACAAAAGACTGAAGTGATAAAAAGTTTATTGCAAATCTTGTCACAGCAGGGGCGACACAAATTTCTACCATTGGTAAATTCCTTTCTCATCAAATTTAAAACTCATGCACGATTATAAATTAATTTTGTCACCTTTTTAGCCTTCTGCATAGTCTCATCAATAACAGGAAAAATCTAGGATCTTCTATATTCTCCAGCATTAAGTCAATGTAATATGCAACACAAGGAGTACAACAAAATGAATTATAAGTATTCTGCAACCTTTTCCCTACTGCTTTATAAGCGAAATCATTGTTAGTAATAAACTAAACAATATTTCTCGGCCCTACTTTATTCACAGCTTCATCAAATATCCCAAACAAAGTCTCAGTATTTCTAATAAGGCCAGAAGCATCAATAGATTTAAAAAATATAGAACCATTTGAAGAATAAACCAAAAAATTTATAATAGGTTCTTGTATCCTATTTGTCCAATCATCACATATAATTGGACAACCATAAGTACCCCAACTCATTCTTCTTTCAGCCAAATAATTTCTAATTTCAGAAATAACACAACTCAAAAGTTTACCTTTTAAGTCATCAATCGATGGCCCTTTGTATCCTGGACCATAAGAGGCTATTGCATCCATCATAGGTTGATAATAATAAGACTGAGAAGTATTAAATGACGAACCTGTATCATACCACCATCTAGCTACTGCCATATCGACATTGTGAGTCGCTTGATTGCATTGCACTACGAGTCATTCGTGGTGCAAATAAACTAGTTACCTACCTTCTTCTCTTCCTCACATCAGATTCTTCAGGATCCTGAGGCTGAGATGGAACACTACCAGTATCAATACCAGTACCACTTCCACCTTCAACATTTCCATAATCACCATGGAAACTAGAAAACGAACTTTCACCACCAATTTCAAAATCCAATCTTCCCTTTCTATCTTTGTCAAATTGATGTTTATCAAGCAATGCTTTCATCTGTCACTTCATATAATAGCTTACTTTTTTACACACTTCCACATCTCCTTTAACCCCAGCTAAATGCCTTTTCAATTGGATGATTCCTCCACCTTTCAAATGATTATTACAAAACAAGCAAATGGTATGATTTTTTTGGCCGAGAACCGAACCAGCGTGAGCCCAAACTGGATCACTGTATCTTCCTAAACTAGGTTGATCAGGAGTATTTGAACTTTCTTCCATTTATCTGTATACAAAAATAAATAACACATAATTTCAATACACAATGATAATATACATATCCATCTTATGTAATATAACTCATTCGTAATAATCACAAAGCTAACAATTCAAAACATTCAACATATATAATAAGTAACACAAAACATACTCCAATAATTTGCAATTTTAACAATTACAAAATAATCATAATATCACTTCTACTTCCTTCCATTTTCAATAATTTCCAATTCCAACAATCACAAAACATTTAATATCGTTTTTCCATTCCCAACAATTTCCAATTCCAACAATCATAAAACAATCATAATTTTATTTCCATTTCCTTCCATTTACAACATTTCCAATTCCAACAATCACAAAACATTCATAATTCCATTTCCATTCCAACAATAACTAACAATTTCCAATCCTAACAATCACAAAATAATCATAATTCCATTTCCAGATACAGCAATTTCCAATTCTAAGTTTTTAACAATCACAAAACTTTCATAATTTTATTTCCATTTAATTCCATTTACAACAATTTCCAATTCCAACAATCACAAAACATTCATAATTTCATTTCCATTTCAACAATAACCAACAATTTCCAATCCCAACAATCACAAAACAATCATAATTTCATTTCCATTTATAACAATTTCCAATTCTAAGTTTCTAACAATCACAAAACTTTTATAATTTTATTTTCATTTCTTTCTATTTACAACAATTCCCAATTCTAACAATCACAAAGCAATCATAATTCTATTTACATTTCCTTCCATTTTCAACAATTTCTAATTTCAACAATCACAATCATAATTCCATTTCCATTTACAATATAACGAATCTAAATTACAACAATCTCAAAGTAATCATAATTCTATTTCCATTTCCTTCCATTTCTATTTCTTTCTATTTACAACAATTCCCAATTCCAACAATCACAAAACAATCATAATTTTATTTCCATTTCCATTTATAATTCCAACTGAATTTTCAACAATAACTAACAATTTCCAATCACAACAATCAAAAACAATCATAATTCTATTTTCATTTACAGAATTTTCAATTTTAAGTTTCTAACAATCATAAAACTTTCATAATTTTATTTTCATTTCCTTCCATTTACAACAATTTCTAATTCTAACAATCACAAAACAATCATAATTTCATTTATATTTCCTTTCATTTTCAACAATTTCTAATTCCAACAAATCCAATCATAATTCCACTTCCATTTACAATACAACAATTCTAAATTACAACAATCACAAAGTAATCATAATTCTATTTCCATTTCTTTCCATTTACAACAATTCTCAATTCCAACAATCACAAAACAATCATAATTTCATTTCCATTTCCATTCAATTGAATTTCCAACAATAACTAACAATTTCCAATCCCAACAATCACAAAACAATCATAATTCCATTTCCATTAATAACAATTTCCAATTCTAAGTTTCTAACAATCACAAAACTTTCCTAATTTTATTTTCATTTCCTTCCATTTACAACAATTCTCAATTACAACAATCTCAAAACAATCATAATTCCATTTCCATTTCCATTCATAATTCCAATTGAATTTCCAACAATTTCAAACAATTTCCAATACCATTTCCAACAATTTCAATTCAAAGTTTGAAAAATAATGATCAAGTTGAAGGGTATGATATGATTTGCATAATTAGCAAATAATGCATGACATATCTTATACAATTGTTCATACATGCATTCATAACACAATCTTCAAGTTCAAAGATTTATTCATAACATGAGATCAAGTTGAATGATATAAATTTTTGAAATTTTTTCCTTATTTAAACCTTTGATCTTCTTTTCATTTTAACAAACCATAATATTATATACACCATTTCATATTTCATTCTTAAATATATATGTTGCTTTTACGATTTTAATTGACATTAATCAATGTAAGTATCAATAATTAAAATATATACGTCTACAACATATTCAAAATTTGACAAAACATTCATTACATCACTTCATTATGCTCAAACAAATTTTTCCTAAATAAGTAAATTCAATACCAAATATTAAAATAAATTACCATTTCACAAATATTAACAATATATCAAATATCAATTAATGATTTAAGTTTTTACAATTTTACAAAATTTTATTGTCAATTTTACAATTTCACATTTAATTATCAATTTTACATTTGATTATTAATTTCACATTTGATTATTAATTTTACATTTAGGTTTAATGTTAATTATCAACTTTCAATTTTAAGTTTTAAAAATCTTTGCATAATACATAATTAATTAATTACATACTAACCCTATTTTACAATTCCATTTTCAATTCCAATTCTAATTTTCATAAAACAAATTCATAACAAAATAACATAAATTACTTACCCATGGTATTCTTCAACTTCAATCTAATAATTTCAAATTATCAACTTCAAAAATTTCATCCTAAAACTGTGGAAATTCCATTCCAAAACAATTCTAAACATTCAAAAATTCCATTCAAAAAATTTTCAAACCAATCCTCGTTATAATTTCCAAAACAAAACAATCAATATTCACTAATTAATCCATTCCAAATCCAAAACCGTGTCACCACCAACACTAACTTCTTCAATAATTCAACCTCCAAATCCAATCCTCCACCTACCGACAACATATTCATCAACAGTAATACACAAATCCAAATTGGCAAATCCAATCCAATCCATAACACAAAAAAACATTGCAAGGTTTACCAGCAATTTTTGGAAACAAAGAGAACATATCAACTTATCAACCAACAAAATCAAGTATCAATAGTGAACACACCCTAAAAAAAATTTTAACCGTCGGGTGACTTGGGTCTTCTCTTCGATATTCGGGTTGGGGCTTCAAGTTTTCAGGTTGCTCATTGTCCAGGTCCAGCCATTCACCTGTGAGTGTCGAAGGGTCGGTGGTGGCGTGGTGGTGCGGCGAGGAGGAGAGGTGCGGACTTCGCAAGCCCAGAGGCCAGATCTACACAATGAGGCGAGGAGGAGAATCGGGGCGAGGAGGAGAACTGGAGAAGACAACAAGCAAGCGTTGGCGGCAATGAGACGATCCAAACGTCAACGAGAGAGACAGTGAGAGCGAGAGAGAGAGAGGGTGAGAGTTAGAGAGAACAGGGGAGGTGGTAGCTGTGGGGGTCGGGGGGTGGGTAGATTTTAGGTTAATTATTTTATTTGCAAATTAGTCCTTCGGGTTTTTAAAAGTTGCGAAATATTCCAAAATTTTTCGGTATGCTGGTTACCGGTCGGTATCCAATGGAAAACCCTGGTATCGGCCAGTATTTTTGGTAGGCACCGAGGTTGGGATCCAGGTATCGGTCTTCGGCTGGTACGGTATCTTCCGGCAGGTACCGACCAGAACGATACAGATCCCAAAAGCTTGAGTTGTACTGTATATTTTTAACCCTGTCTTTGAAAACTATAATAATAACTAATAATCACAATTAATATAAAATAATAATAATTTTCATATATTTCATCTATAAATAATAACCACAATTTTTATGAAAAAGACAATCATTATCATACAAATATAAAATTATAAACAATACAAAGTATTTAAAATATTATAATTTCAATTTTATTACATAATAAATAATAATTACATCAAACATCTAATAAAAAGAACAACAAAATCTTTAATTCTCAAATTATTACAATTTACAACAAAAGTTCGTGATAAGAAAATAATTAAATGAAACAAAACATGTATTATTTAATTTATTATCAGTTAAATATATAAAATTAAATATATTATATATTTAATTAATTAAAATTAATTATTTCTAAAATTATAAATATTTTAATTTAATTTATAAAATTAATTCAATAATTATTAATAAATATAATTAAATTTAAAATATTTTTAAAATATAAAATTTCAAATAAAATTTGGATTCAATAATTAAAATATGTAAATTAATTATTAGTTTATAAATAATAATTTTAAAATTTTTATTTTAAAATAAAATATTTTTATTAATACTTTATTAATAAATATTACATAAAAGATTAAAATAAATTTAAATAAAATAATTTATTTTAAGTTTAATTTAATGTATAGTTATTATTAGTAATAAAATATTTATTTTATTTTAAAATCTAAAATTAAAAATCACAATAAAAGTTTAACTAAATAATTAATTATAAAACTTTGAAGAAAAGAAGGGAGAGAGAGTGGCAGGAGATTGATTTTTTAAAAAAATTTAAAAATTTAGCTAATAAGTTCTTATGTTTTTCAAAATTTTTGATACTAGGCAGTATATGGTTAGTATTATAGATACCAGCCAGTACTGGCCGAAACTAATTAGTACCGACTGGTATTTACACTCAGTACATTAACATTTCTATTTCATACCGTTCTCTGACCAGTACGATATGTACCACCGGGTACCGGCTGATACGGAACAAAATTTATAAGATTGATTAAAACTATAATAATATCATAACTTTAATAATTATATTATATTTGTTGGAATTTTATATCATAAGTGTTATATTTTCATTTGACGCACCAAGATATATTTGAAAGTGTTTGGGTTTCATGTAAGGAGTTAACCCCCAGGTCAAGGGAGCTTAATGAAGCTCATGTAAGCTATAAGTGGCTTGACATGACTTTCTCTTAGTTCAAATGTCTAAAGCTAGCTTAAGGTGAGATCGTTGGAGTTATTAAAACTAGTTAATAGCTAGAAAGATGGGATAAGCTCAATTGAACTCAATTGAGATTAACCCAGCTCATCTTTGGTTATTGGGAATTGAAGTTAGCTATAAAAGTGTTCACACTAGTTAACGAGCTAATTAAGGAACATATGTTGGAGTTGAAACCCAAAGCTTAATAGGAAAAATTAATGGTGCTAGATGAAGGAATCTAGTGTGCTTGAGTGCATAATGGATACTATGGTATACCATAAGCTGTAGCATGTCATAATGCATCTTCCCATACATACACTTAGAGTGCAAGTTCATTATCTCCACATGGATATGAATTCGACCAAGGGGTTGAATTTTACCAGTGAGAAAGATTCATTATGTACCTTGCCTTGTAATGAACATACATGACACTCTTTCACCAAGTTATATGTACTTTGGATGAAAGGATGTGTTGTTTCGATCAATAGTTGTGACCATTTGACACAAAAGGAGTTTATGTACAAGAATGAATAGTCATGAGTGTATCATCATGACTTTAAGTGAAGATACACGACTCTTTGCCAAAGGATCTGTCCCTTGGCCAAGAGTCATGATGTTTTGCCTAGAGACATAACTTTTAGAAGAGTCACGACTCTTTGTCAAAGGATGTATCCCTTGGCTAAGAGTCATGATGTTTCGCCAAGAGACAACTCTTGGAAGAGTCATTACTCTTTGTTAAAGGATGTGTCCCTTGGCCAAGAGTTATGATGTTTTGCCAAGAGATATAACTCTTGAAAGAGTCATGACTCTTTGTCAAAGGATGTGTCCCTTGGCCAAGAGTCATGATGTTTCGTCAAAAGACATAACTCTTGGAAGAACCATAACTCTTCAAAGACACCTTTTGGTGGCCTATAAAAGGGAATTTCGTAGTTTCTTTAATAGATTTTTTTTCTTTGGTCGAATACTACACTCTTCTTCCATCTTTGAGCCAAAAATACTCCCTTCTTTCAAGTCTTCATGCGTTGAAACACTCTCCCATAAAATAGTTGTTAAGCTTATTAAGAGTATTGTAGGTGAACCATAAAGATTGCTACTTTCATAAGTTAGCAACTCTTCCGACATTAATGCATTGTGACGAGATCGTTTTACTCCATTCATTCCAACCACGACGAGTTGGAGAAGAAGAAGAAGTCGTAGTAGATCTCCATAAAGGAGGCAAACCATGAAGTATATAAGGAGTTATTCCGCTACGTTTCAAGTTAGTATATCATCCTACCCTTCTTAATGGCATGCGTAGGATCTTGCATGCTTATGAAATCATGAGATTCTTGTTTGAGTTATGATATAAAATCAACAAATGGTCTCAGAGCTTGTTTCAAAACATGATTTGAAATGGTTTTATGATCATAAAATTGACATTCTAATATGTTGGTATATTTTTTTAATGCAATCTTGATAATGGCATGTGAACGTATGTGTATGCGTTGTCGTATATTTTATGAATGATAATTGTTATGCTAATTTAAATGGCAAGTGAACGTATTAGTTGATATATGTTCTATATGTGTTAGTTGCCATGCTAAATTGAAGGCTTTATTGAGAACATGTTTTGTGAAACAATGAAAGCATGGTGAAATATTTCTTATTGAATGTTATATGCATTTCTTTTGGTATAATTTAGCATGAAATAGTTATTTCTCATGTATGTTGGTTGATTAAGTCTTGTTGTAGTATAAATGCACATACATATTATAATTGCATCAATGTAGATGGCATGTAAGAATATTGTTGTTAAATTAAATAAATACCTCAAGCTTGATAGAGATAATTACTCCACATCATAAGTGCCCACTTACGTGAGATGTCATGGATGATTCATCAACTCAAATCTGTTGGTCATGTGCTCACTAATGAGTAACAAGTTCAAGCAATAATTTGTTCCTTGCCTGATGAGGAGTGGCAATTGATGAAGGTCAATTTATGTCGCAAGTCTCAAATCAAGTCATTTGATGACATTGCAAGGCACCTTCTGCCAGAGGTAGAGGTGATGGCCATCAAGAACCATTCAAAGGCATATGTTGCTGGAAATATCCTTTCCCTACAAGAATAAGGTTGGAAGAAGAAAAAGAAGGATGATCAAGACAATGGGAACAGTTCCACCTTGAAAAAGTTCAAGAAGACACGTAATAAAGCCAAGTTGAAGTGCTTCAATTGTGGCAATAAGGGACACTTTGCATGTTGGATCCCGAGCTTTTCTTGGAAGTTGAAGCTATTAAATGAGAAATTTTTGGCGATTAGTCATGTGTAAGAAAAATGGGCATTCTTGAAATTGAAATGAAGTAGAGAAGATAGTTTAGCTACAAGATGGATTATATGTGAAATTGTTGGAAGTTATAAACTAGAAAATGTGGTTGAAACATGTTCACTAAGTATGCTTCGGTGTTTTAGCCATAACTTTTTCTCTAGTTATCCAAATGAGATGATTTTTAATTTGGAGTAAAATAGAGACATAGGGCTATAAATTGTTTGATGAAATCGAGTTTTAATTCAGTCTTAAGAATGTCAATGTTTGGCTGAAAATTGAGCATAGAATATCGTTTCAACATAAGAACATTACAAAAATGTTTAGGATATAACATTTATATTTCTGAAACAAATTGAATAATTTTGGTGTTATTAGAAACTTAAGATAACGAGGAACATTTTTCTAAAAGGAAGTGTTATTAAATTCCTTCAATTACCTGATCAGAAAAGGGTCTGGATTTTTGGAAGGAGTTAGGCATAATTTAAATAATTTTGAGGTCTTGCTAGATTAATTATTTTATTTGGAGTTAATTCTTATGTTAATGTTAGTGGGATTTTAAAATATGATTTAGTTGAATTAAGTGGTAAGAGTATATATGTATGAGGGCATTTTGGGAAGATCACTTAGGCATTAAAGTCATAAGGCTTTGAAGGAAGGGCAAATGGGACATTTCTCAATCATTAATGGCAAAATTGAAATAAGGAGTGGTGGCTTGCTTTTAAGAAAGAAACAAGAACGAAATTGAGAGAGAAGAAGCAAAGACAAGAGAGAGAGAGTGTCGTGTAAGGAGAAAAGAAGGGAGAGAAGAAAGCTAATCTAGGTTTTGATTTTTCTTAGTCCTAAAGAGTGATTTTGAAGTTATTCAATAAGGAAAAAAGGAAAATGAGGATTAGAGCTTCCATTAGTGCCAAGAAAGTCATTGTTTGGTGAAGATTTAAGGTAAGGTTGATCTTAATCTTTTGGAGTTTTGAAAGGGCTTTTGGTTCAAATAGCTTAAGAAATGTATGGGTTTAAGCTTTCTAGGATCATTTTTATGATTATGGTCCTTTGGGTTCTTGATTGATATTCCTATTGAATGGAAATTTTGCCTTTGATAAAGGAATCAACGAAGGCAAGAGGAGCAAGGGGAGAGAGGCATTTTTTAGCAAAGTTTTAAGCAAGAAAATCAAGGTGAGTTTCATGCTTATAATTGAGTAATGAGCCATTAAGGTTTCTTTTTCCAAATCCAAAAAATAAAAGGATTTCAATTAAATGTTGCTTTATTGTTTTTGATTTATTTGAGATATTGTTACATATTTTGGTGTATGAAATTTTGATGATGATTTGTGAATTGCTAAATGAAAGGGTTTTCGAAAAATTGCATGTTCATGAAAAACACCATTTGGGCAATCTATTTTCAAGTCATGAATTACATGTTATGTGGGTTTAGTATAGTCCATTCAAGAATATCACATGCACGTTGACCAAGTTAAAGGCTTCTCCCACCTGGCCGCTAGTGGCACGGAGCTTCTTCATGGACTCCCTCAAGTTTACGACTACACAAGACCATTAGGTAGAATTGTATAGTTCGTCATGTTTATGGATCTACCCAAACCATTTCGGATGTGCTTATGTGTTTATAATTTGTGACAAGTTTGATGAATTCATGATTTAGGATGTTTATGAATTGTTTGATAAGTTGTGAATTTGGGAAATATGTGTTACACAGATTTCAATGTGAATTTTTCAATGGAAATAAATATTTCAATGATTTTCGCTTGTTCCTCATTATAAACCTGTTACCCACGAGCTTTCAAGCTCACCCCCACTCTCCTTCCCCTATTCAGCTGATGAGCAAGAGACGTAGTGAAAGAAAGTGGAGACATAACTCCGAATTTGCATGTTTTATTTTGTTTTTGAGTAGTTCATGTAAAACAAGTCTGTAATTACTTTTTGAGCAATTATTATTCAAGTATCTTGTGAAATTTGGGGATATTGGAACATTAATATATTATGGCTTGAAATGCCATTAAAGCTTTGTAAACTCTTGTGTTATGATGTTAATGAAATATGAATTTGTATATGGATGATTATCAAATTGAAATGTGAATTTGGGTATGGATGAGGTGGAGTTGAAATATGAATTAATTAAGGATGAGGTTAAGTTGGCATTAGGTACACTTGGAGAATTTATCAAATTGAGATGATAAGTTTTGAATACAATTTGTTGTTACATATAAGTGAGATATATTATGGAAAAGAAACATAGGAATTGAGTTCTGAATTTAAGAGAAAAACTGCATTAATATAGGTAGAACTAGACAAAGTTGCATTCTAAAAAATTGTAGTTTATCCTCTTAGCTTTCCAACGCTATAAAGTATGTAAATTCTGGGCATCGGAGTTGAGAAATATGAGCATTATAAGTGATGATGTTGCATGAGAACTATGAACATGACAGCTATGGTGAATGATGAGAGTTTGTGTATGTTATGAGTCATTTGAGTTGACGTTTGGGAGTTTAATGCACTCAAATTGGTAATTGAATGTTTTAGGAGTGTTATTGCATTAGAAGAAGTGGATTTAGGAACTTTATGAGTGAAAATATTGTTAAAATGGATGTAGGAAACTTTAGATAGCCTTTGGAGGCATTTGGGAACCCCTATGTCCGTTTAATGGACATTAGGTCTGTTAACAGACCTTCTCAGATCTATGAGGACCCCCAGCCTCGCCAATGTCTGTTAACAGGCATATTATGTCCGTTAAACAGACCTTCTCGGGTGAAAAATGGTTTCCAAGCCTATCTATGTCTGTTAGGCGGATATGTATGTCCGTTAAATGGACATACACAGGACAGTTACAGGAAATTTGCATTTTTGACCCTTTTAGAGGTAGAATCTCACTTTGTGTCTCAAGAAAGTTGTAGATCTAGAAATCTTCTTTCAAATAGTCCAAGAATGGCCTCAATCTAAGATTTTTATAGAAAGTTATACAATTTCTCCTAAGATAGGTATAATATGATTGAGGATATAAACATGTTTGAATCTTTTGGCCATAACTTCATCGTCCGACCTCCAAATGAAGTGATTCTTAAAGAAATGGTTTCCTAACACATTAGTCTATCCCTCCATAAAAATTGGTAGCTTTTGACTCTGATATGAAAAACATCGATGGAAAAATAGTGAGGGGTCGATTGATCGAGCATAACTGGGGTATGAACATACTTTGTCTTTTTAAGCATAACTTCTTCTATAAAGTTCCAATTGAGATAGTTCTTCCTTCAAATTAAACTAGAAATTAAACTAGAGATTTGGAGCTACAATTTTTTTTAAAGAATTCAATTATGATTTTGGTGTTTTACTGGTGTGGGCACACCAATCTTATGGGATATAGCTAATATGGGTTCATGGAAGTAACCCTTCAAGATATACGCATGCTCACGTCTTATGACTCCAATCATTAGACTCCAAAAATGGGGTCTAATAGTTGTGGTGTTAGAGAAACTATTCAGCACTAGAAAGTTGTGGTATTAGAGCAAGAGTTGGGTTTCGAAAACGGTGCCCAAAATTACAAATGAGTGCAAAGCACCTCCTAAGGTATATGATCCCTTTTCTACTTCATTTGTGCATATTGTGTCATACACTTGCTTAACTGAATTTTATTCTTTGTATATTATAGATTCGGAAGCAACAGACCACATAGCCAAAGAAAAGTGTTGGTTTGTGGCCTTTAGGAAGTTGCCAAAGGGAGCAAAGCATGTTTCTGTGGAGAACAATTCAAGCCTTGAAGTAGAAGGGATAGGAACTTGTTGAGTTCCTCTGAATAATGGACATTTGTTGTTATTTTATGTTTTTATATGTACCTAAGATTTGTAGAAACTTGGTTTCTGTATGCTCCTTGTTAAAGTTCATATATGGCTTGAATTTCTTTAATAAATATGTGGACATTATCAAAGATAATGCAGTCATGTGTTCTTGTTTAGTAAACAACGGATTGTTTGAATTGAACACAAGTGTTGTTATTTCTAGTTGTTATGTAACTGAGGTTACTATTGAGATGACTTGTCATAAGTGTTTGGGACATATTGGACAAGAAAGTATGATTAAGTTGGCCACACGTGGCTTACTTGGATCACTGTCCAAGGTCTCTATACTAAGTTGTCAATCATGTCTTGTTGGCAAGGCCACAAAAAAGCCTTTTGGCAAGGCAACTAGAAGTCAAGAGGCTTTACAATTAGTTCACTTCGATCTTTGTGGACCACTGACAATCGTATCTAGACTTGGGTCTCGATACTTTATCACATTCATTGATTGTACTTAATTTACCCATATGTTCTTACTAAAGCATAAGTGTGAAACATTTAGGTGCTTTGAAACATATTTGCACTTAATGGAGAATCAATTGGGTAAGAAGATCAAGTCAATGAGGATTGATCGTGGTGGTGAGTACATGTCAAATGATTTTAAGGCATTTTGTGACCAAAAGGACATTGTGAGACAACTCACACTTCCTTAGACTCTACAACAAAATGGAGTAGTCGAAAGGAAGAATAGGACTCTTATAGATATGGTACGATCCATGATGGCTAAGGCCAACTTGGATATTGCCTATTAGGGCAATGCATTGCTTAGTGTAACACATATTTTGAATAGAGTGCCCTCTAAGTTTGTTGATTCTACGTCATATGGGTTATGGTCGAAGAAAACCCCTAACTTAAGCTATCTTGGTCCTTAGGGATGTGCATCTTATGTACATGCTACAGATCACCCTCTTGGTAAATTAGGCCCTAAAATGAGGAAGTGTGTCTTTCTTGGTTATTTTGAGCGTTCTAAGGGGCGTGTGTTCATGGACGTAAGCCACAAGATTAGAAATATCTTTGAATCAAAAAATGCCAACTTTATTGAGGATGAGTTCCCTAAAAGTGGTGAATGTTGTGATTTAGATGCATTGGTTGAGACTTTTATGCAAGGTTAGTCTAGTGATTTGGAAGCACCATTGACTACACCTTCCGTGGAGGAAGTTCCTCAACAAGAGGTTGTTTAAGTGCCTCCTAGATCCCCACTTATTAATGAATAGCAAGAAGAAGTTCTTGATGAACAAGTTTAAGAGGGAGTTCAAGAGCCTCATGATCAGGCCATAGGGCAAGATCATAATGAGCCTCCTTCCATGCCTAATTTGAGACATTCAAATAGGCAATTTTGACTATAAAAAGAATATTGGATTTTGGAGGGAAGTAAGGTAAACTTGATGTCATTTGAAATTGATGAACCAAGTAATGTGTAAGAAGCTCTTGAAGGTGGTCACAAAGAGAAGTGGCTAATGACAATGCAAGATGAGATGAATTCGATGCATCTCAATGAGGTTTGGGACTTAGTTGAATTACCTCCTGGCTAAAAGGCTATTGGGAATAAATGTGTTTTCAAGATAAAATTGAATTCTGATGGTACTATTAAAAAGCACAAGGCATGATTGGTGGCTAAGGGATTTATATAGAAGGAGGGCATAGTTTTTAAGGATATCTTCTCTCCTATTGTGAAATTCAATTCCATCAGATTATTACTTACTATTTTGGCTTATTTGGACTTGGAATTGCATCAAATGGATATAAAGACTACCTTTTTCAATGGTGATTTGAGAGAGGAGATTTACATGCAACAACCCGAGGGGTTTGTTGAAAAGGGTTAAGAGCACAAAGTATGTAGACTTAAGAAGTCTATATACAGTCTTAAGCAAGTTTCAAGATAGTGATACTTGAAGTTTCATGATGTAATCATAAACTTTGTTTTTGTGATGATGCATGAAGACCATTGTATTTATGTGTACACTTCTGGGTCAAAATTTGTCATTATAACTATATATGTGAATGGCATACTGATAGCAAGTAATGGGTTGAGTTTATTGAAAACCATCAAAGGATGGTTGTCTTCTACCTTCGACATGAAGGATATGAGAGAAGCTACCTATATCCTTGGTGTTAAGATCCTAAGAGGCAGGAAAGCTAAGATGCTGGCCTTGTCTCAATAACCTTATATTGATAAGATTCTTGCAAGGTTCAACTTAACAAACTCAAAACCAATGAGTACACCACTTACATATGGTTGTAAGCTTGGGCAAGATTTGTGTCCTCGTAGTACTCAAGAAAAGGAGGAAATGAAAAGGGTCCCATACCTAAGTGCCATTGGAAGTCTAATGTATGCCATGTTGTGTACACGGCCTGACATTAGCTAAGTTGTAGGTCTATTAGCAAGATATTCTTCTATTCGTGAAAATCTACATCTGGCTATGTCTTTATGCTAAATAATGGGGCTATTCTTGGAGTAGCAAGAAACAAACTTACACAACATTGTTAACAATGGAGGTTGAATTTACTGCCAATGCCTCGGTTGTGTAAGAGACCTTATGGCTTGGAAATTTTATTCAACACTTAGGGTCAATTGTGCCTTTGGAAAGGCCCATAACTATCTATTGTGATAGTATGGTAGCTTTGGCTTACACTAAGGACCCTAAGTATTATGGAAAGATTAAGAACATTAGCATGAAGTATCATTTTGTTAGCGATGCAATAGAAGAGGGAGAAATTAAGTTAGAGTACATATCTATGAACCTAATCGTGGCTGACCATATGACTAAGCCATTGCCACCATTTCATTTTTCTAAACATATAAAGGCAATGGGTCTTCGTAGATTATGAAATGTTGGTGTAATTTTGTCCTTCTCATGTCACACATGTAAGACGTTTGATAAATGAAAAAGTTGTTTATCAATTATTGGTGCATTTTACTTTGAAACCACAATGAAAAAAATGTACGTGTCAATCATAGGCTAAGGTTAGTTTTCTCACACAAGTCATCCGCCCTTGCATCTTTGCGTAAGATCAAGGATGAGACCGCTAAAGTCTTAATTGTATGTTATCTCTTAAAAGGGATATATGACTTGTGTGTCATATATTTAAGTGGGAGTTATGAACCAAAACATGACAACTTTAGTCTTATGGTCGTCTTGATTATGAATGCATCAACATAAGGTGATCAAGGTCATCGAGTTTGCATGTCCACTCATACATACTATCATATGATTTCATTCTTAAGAGTGAGAATAAGGAGTATTTCATGGTTGTTTGACATGTCCTCCTATTATTGAGAATAATAGGAGTTACACATCTAAATGTTTTAAGAGGGAGAATTGACACACCTCCAAGTGGGAGTGGAGTAGTAAAACATTTAACGATGTGTTTAGGGAACATAAAAGGGATGTATTCCAAATGTTCCATAGTTAACCATAAAATCGACCAACGGAAGAAAATACACAAGTTGTCTCTTGTATTGCTTATGTGTGATATTCTTCATTCAAACCCCTTAGTGACTATAGTTTGCTATTAGAAAATTGAGGATTATTATAGTTTTCTTAATTGGTTATTGAAGGTCTCGGGAGAAATGGGACTAGAGTATCCTCCTTTTAGATGATCATGTTTTCTTAAATTTTCTAATGGTTTGAAGCTAAAGGAAAGATATGAATGCATAAGTTGCCCGCATAAGTATAATTGCATGAGTTGCATAACCATGATAGCATATGTTGCACACTATAAATGATACACAATCACATTATTCAATCTTGGTGCCACATATTTTTTTGTACAATATGAAATATTGAATGTGATGTGAGAAATAAACTAAGTGCACTTGAGGTTTAATACATTCATGAGTTTTATGAGTTAAAACTCACAAAGGAAATTGAATGTAATTAAGCACATGTATCAAAATGTCTTGGGGTCTGAGAGGCATAACTTGATTTGTTCAAGTAAGTTTGATTTGTTCAAACGTGAGGAGAGTGACAATCTTTCATTGTGGGTCTAATAACCACAATGTAAAGAGGTTTTGTTTACATGCTTAAGGTTGCACCCACAACTCAAAATTATGTGCTTCAATTATTATTTGTTTTCGACTTTGTATGTTCACTTGTTGAGTATATTCTATTTAAGTGGGAGCATATTTTTTGAAATATATCTTTGAGAGAGTGGGAGCTTGTTGGAAATTTATAGCATAAGTGCCAAAATTTCATTTGACACACAAAGATATATTTGAAGCGCTTGGGTTTCATGTAAGGAGATAACCCTTAACTCAAGGGAGCTTAATGAAACTCATGTAAGCTATAAGTGGCTTGACATAACTTTCCCTTAGCTTAGGTGTCTAAAACTAGCTTTCCTAGCTCTTCTTCAGTTATTGGGAATTGAAGCAAGCTATAAATGTGTTTTCACTAGTTAAGCTATAAGAGTTAATTAAGGAGCATGAGTTTGAGTTGCAATCCGAAGCTTAATTGGCAAAACTAATGGTGTTAGATGAAGGAATCTAGCGTGCTTGAGTACATAATGGATGTTAGGGTGTACCACAAGTTGTAGCATGTCATAATGCATCTTTCCATGCATACACTTAGAGTGCAAGTTCATTGTCTCCATATGGATACATGAATTGTGCCAAGAAAGGATGAATCGGCCAAGAGGTTAAATTTGACCAATGGGGAAGATTCATCATGTACCTTGCCTTAGAATGAACATACAGGACACCCTTTCATCCAAAGTACTTTCATTAAGGTATGTGTACTTTGGATGAAAGGAAGTGTTATTTCGGCCAATGGTTCTAACCATTTGGCCAAAAAGGGGTTCATGTACAAGAATGAATGGTCATGAGTGTACCATCATGACTTTAAGTGAAGATACGTGACTATTTTCCAAAGGATATATCCCTTAGCTAAGAGTCAAAATGTTTCGCCAAGAGACATAACTCTTGGAAGAGCCACGGCTCTTTGTCAAAGGACATGTCCCTTGGCCAAGAGCCATGATGTTTCACCAAGAGACATAACTCCTGGAAGAGTCATGACTCTTCAAAGGCACCTTTTGGTAACCTATAAAAGGGAATTTTGTAGTTCCTTTGTTAAAGTTTTTTTCTTTGGCCGAATACTACACTCTTCTCCCCATCTTTGAGTCGAAAACACTCCCTTCTTTCAAGTCTTCATATGTTGAAGCACTCTCCCATAAAATAGTTGGTAAGCTTGTTAAGAGCATTGTGGGTGAACCATAAGGATTGCTACTTTCACAAGTTAGCAACTCTTTCAACCTTAGTGCATTGTGAGAAGATCGATCTACTCCATCCATTCCACCCACGATGAGTTAGAGAAGAAGGAGAAGTCATAGTGGATCTCCACAAGGGAGGCAAGGCATCAAGCATACAAGGAATTATTCCACCGCGTGTCAAGTTAGTATATCATCCTACCCTTCTTAGTGGCATGCGTAGGATCAGGTATGCTTATGAAATCATGAGATTTCTTGTTTGAGTTATCATCTAAAATCAACAATATTTATGCATTATTTTTAATCTCATTATACTTGCGATTAGTAAGGAATTTTATATGAAATTTATTATATTTTAAATAAAAACAATATATTAAATCAATAAAATTTATCACTCTAAAATAAGAAGAGAAATTTGTAATAACTTGAAGAATTCCAAATTGAAATTTAAAAGGTATTTTAAATATTAAAAGTATTTGAATTCCTTTTATCTCGCTTTATGAATGTAACAAAAACTCATGCTTCATAGTTTTGAAAATAAAAATTTTGTAAGATTTTAAATTATGTTTCAATTATTTTATAAAATTTTATAAGATTTCTAATTAAATATGCTTCAACTATTTTATTTTTATTTTTATTTTAAATAATTAAAATTATAAATATTTTTTTAAATCGTAGATATGATTGAATTATAGTTGATTTCGTAAAATAATATTGTTGTAATCAAACAATGCAATGTTCAACATGGTAATGTTAAGCTAGCAACCAACAATTTTCATAAACTTTGGAAAAACCAATTCACAGTTTTGTGATGATGTCAAAGTGTCTGAGCAAAAGCATGCTCCTCCTACAGTCAAGATTTGTGCAAATTCCAATCCCTTGACTAACATCTGAAAGCCATACTATTCCAGTGCCATGGTTATTGTAAATGTGATAAAATCAGGTTTTAGGAAGTATTGTTAGCTGCAGGTTTAAAGGCAGATGATAGGTGAATCAATTTTGGTTTACCTCAATTAGTGGGTTATTGACGGGTTATTTGGCCATAGCCATGGCAATTATGATAAATAATGGGTGACATATTTAATGGATTTGAAGGAAAACTGGATTGTAACCATTAAAATTGGAATGATAGCTTTGATATCCTCCATGTCCTATACTACGTCCATGTCCTTCTCTAATTTTTGAAAAATTTTACCATCTTTGTTGACCATTAAAGGGAGCTTGATGGACATCATAATTTACAGTAAGGGGAACAGACTCCTTTGTTGTATTTCCTCCAGAAATATTTTCTTCATCATCATGTAGGTCTTTTGGTTTATGCCCTGTAGCCAATCACTTTGGTTGTAGTTTAGTGACAATTATTTAAAGACAATCTTTATCATGTACATGTTTAGATGTATAAGATAAAGTCTATAGGATAATTATACATTGCTAATGAAATTATAATGAGATTATAATTGTTGGACCCCGTCTCCGAGGCCCAACATTCGGAAACACACAAGCATAGCAGGCCCAAAACCGACCACACACGGACCACACCCTTGGGGAAACCTCCAAATGAAAATTCAGATCAGCTCCCTAAGGACATTTATTCCTCACAGTCTAACGGTTCTAACGCTACTGAAAACGCTCAATTCGAATCAGAAATGAAAAAGTTATAACCAAAATAGTCAAACTGAACACTTCACTGACTTTGCGTCAAAATTTGAAAATCTTAGAGGCTAGTTTGCTAATTGGTTCTTTCATAAAACTTGTAGGTTTAGGTCTCTAGTTTAATTTAAAACAAGAATCGTCTCAATCGGAGCTCTATAGCTCAAGATATTTCAAAATTAGTGAAGTATATTCAGACTTTGACAACTGATCGTCACACTTTGTTTCAAACCACCTTTTTCAAATTAAAAGCAATACTGACCAATTAGGTATAAAAAGATAGAAAATTTTCTTATAAATCCAACACTTCGAAAATCGGCTAAATCGGAGGTCTATGCAAAAAGTTATGGCCAAAAGAAGGAAGAAGGGTTAAAACCAAAAGCAGACGATGATGTCAGCACAAACGAAGACTTCGTCTGTGATGACGTCATCACAGACGAAGATGACGTCATCACAGACGATGACGTCAGCACAGACGAAGATGATGTCATCACAGATGAAGATTTCGTCTGTGATGACATCATCACAGACAAAGATGAAGTCATCACGCATTTATGACGCCGGACGAGCGAAGATGATGTCATCACAGACGAGATTAAATGCGTGATGACGTCATCACAAATGATAACGTCATCACAGACGAAGATGGAGATTAACTTCGTCTGTCCTCTTCCTCCAGAACGTCTCTACTTGGAAAGGTCATAACTTTCTACTCATAACTCCAAATTAGACACGGTTTGATTTGTTGGAAAGCTAAGAGAAAACTCTACAACTTTTATGAAGATAATTTTTCCAAAATCTATTTTTATTAATCCCAAAATTACCCCTAAATTCAGAAGATAAGACTTTCATTCCTGCACCAACACTGCACCCAATTCTTAACTTCATGACAATATTCGAGACTCTTATACACAAAATTGAAATTTGATGT
The DNA here is from genome assembly GCA_029891385.1 of Erythroxylum novogranatense. Classification (NCBI taxonomy): domain Eukaryota; kingdom Viridiplantae; phylum Streptophyta; class Magnoliopsida; order Malpighiales; family Erythroxylaceae; genus Erythroxylum; species Erythroxylum novogranatense. The sequence continues at coordinate 41,912,686 of CM057227.1, forward strand.
CTTCTTACAAAATGTAGCCATATGTCACTAGTTTAATCCAAAATAAGAATCATCTCGTTTGGATTACTAGAGAAAACGTTATGGCTAAAAGACTGAAGCATATTCAGTGAATATTTTCCAGATCACTTACCAATCTTATCTCTAAATCTTTCCTATCACAACTCATAAACCTTTGCAAATTCCATCAAGCTATCCCAAGACAAAACCCAACAACAACTTAAGGATCAAAAGACTCATACATATACCCTTTTCAGGGTCAAGCACAGGTCGCAAATCACAAATTCACATGAAGAAGAGAGTACTAGAGCTCTCATCTCTTTATCAATCATTCAAGAGTTCAGCCATAGCTTTAATTACATATCAGCATATCCATCACGAATCAAGTACCAAAATACAACATATGAGATGCTCAATACTTAATATGCTTATAAAACCATTCCGAAAGCTAGTTACTAACTTAATACAAAAGTATCTAGGATTCTTGGACTTAAGACCGATGCCTTGCAAGGTTCCAAGTTCAACTTGAATTTGCACCTGATGAGGGAGAATGGGGTGAGCAAATACGGCTCAGTGGCTAACACGTTTATAGTCATCAAGTAATGAACCACACAACACGTAGACAAGGATTCGAAGCAATAGCAATTAATCATATGAAACAAAATAATCCAAAATCATCACATAAGGTAAAACATACGAATTTATATCAATCAACCACATATTATGCATCATAAACACAATTAAAAGATGGAATGCACACCATTGGCTCGAGAGTTCCTTAAACACAAAAAATAAATCGAAGTTTATTGTAAACATAACGAGTCCATTTTCGGATCTCGTGGGCCACAAGCGGGCTACCGGGAGAAGGCTAGGGGTCAACGTGCATGTGACTAACGATATAGGTTCTCTCTTGCCCAATCACAACACAAAAATAGCATTTTATGCTTCTTTCATTGTATCAAATCATCATAGTTTCGTTCTTTTCATTCAAATCAAGGGAAATACACTTTCAATATACTCACAATGAACAAAGATAGCACACATAGGGCATTTGCCCATTACACAACAATTATAAAAAATGTTACCCACCTATCGTAGAAATCTGAATTCAAGATTGCCCTTCCTCCTTGTCTTGAGTGGGGTTCTCTTGATTTCCTTCAATCAAAACACACTCCATTCACTAAATACATTCCAAAGGAAAGTCATAGCATTCAAGAAATCAAGCAATGATAAAATAAACTTTAAACCTAACCTACCCATAAGCCATATATGCTAGAATAACCATAACCTTAGTGAGAAAGTCCCTAAAATCTATAGATCTCACCTTCTCTTCCATTTTTCTTCAATCTCTACACAAACCCTAACTTCCATTTCATCTTATACTTGAACCTAACATAGCAAGACTAGAACTTACTGTTGGATCGGAAAAAGAAAGCATGCTTAGTTTGGAGAAACGATAGATTTCAAAACTTTTTAAGAAATCATCTTGCAGCGGAAGCAATATATCCAAATCAACATGCTAATCCATACATGATATGGTATAAGGATAATAAAACCAAGAACAAGATAAAAGGAATTACCGACTCCTTCGCTACAGCTTTAAATCCTCGATGCGCTATCCTCTCCTTCTTATATCCAAATCCTTTGCCTTTGAGTCTTTTCCTTTAGCAATCTATCTTCTTCCTTGTTGTAGTATCCTCAACCAATTAGATTTACCACTTGTTCTTCAAGGACAACTAGGTTAACAAAATCCTTTGGTGGGAAAGGAGAAGAAATATTTGGAGGAGATTTTCTTAGAAGAAGAAGAACCAAAATTGAAACTCTTTCAATTCTTTCACTTAAGAATTTCGGTTCTACCTTGCATGAAAGGAGAGAATCTCTAAAACCATGCAAGAACCCTTTCTTACATCTCAATTTCGAAATATGCATGAATGGAAAGAGTGAGAGGCATCCAATGCATCACTTACATTAATCACTCATCAAATAGCCAATAAATGAGACTTACTTCATTTATCTTTAAAATGGCTATTTGAAAAGACCATAACCTATAATTGAATACCCATTTCGATTTTGGCAAGAAGAAAGAAGGAAGACGGTCCATCTAATGCACATCTTTCATCTTTAATCTAATGAATGCAAATAGGTTACATGCCAACATTAAAAGCCAACCATTAAACCATTTAATGGTAAGTTCATAACTCCATTTAATAATGATGAACCATAATAAAGACCATCTTTATTTAGTATTTTAATGTCAAATGTGGTTACACATCTAACCTAACACAATTTCAAAATTGCTTCTTCTCCATTTAAAAAATTGTTTTAATATAATTAATCTAATCAATTACATTAAACCAAAACAAGCCCATTTCTAAATGAACATATGGGCTTCCAATTAACCATTAATTAGTATAAGACCATCATTCAATTATGGACTTCTAAAGCCTCCAAACTACTTCTTACTTAGCTTGATAACCTTCCTTAAAGCCAAGTGGGGAATCTTATTGACTTTGATAATTCAAGCTCCAATAAGCCCGTAAATAATTCAATCTCATTGGAATTAATTCTAGCTTATTAACTAAATGTCATTCCACTAAAGACAATTAGTTGAACTCTTGAATTATTAAATATTATGAGAATATGTCCAATTGCAAACCCTATTTAGAACCTTATTATAGCCATCCGCACAACAAAGGGTAAAATTACCGTTTTGCCCTTATGTTGGTTTTTCCTTCTAGATCTCTCATTTTACTTTATATGGTGATTAACACATAAGATCTCATCTTAGTGTTAAGACTTGATGGGTAGCTAGTCCATCAAACTACTGGCGCCAGTTTAATCACCAAATCTCCTTAAAACATTTAGAAGAGATGATAACACTATAAACTCTTTATTTGAGTGAATGTTCCCTGATACATGTTTCAATTAATAATTCCAACATGCAGACACTAGATTAATACCCTGTAAAAATCCATTCCGATCATATCAAGAATTATAATGAAACACATATGAGTTCACCATTCTTGAAAACATACTTGATTCCAGATTCATTTAATAGTGCCATTATCGATAGTCTACTACTATCATGATATGAAACTCATCATTCCCTTTAAGTAAACTCCTTTACTTATATGGAGATAAATCGGAACACTAAAGTCTAAACCATAATCAAACGACCAACTTGATTATTCAACTGTGAATCAATTAATTCAGATTCTAATAATATACATGTTTCCCATACATCTCTATGTATATGTATATTACTTACAAATGAATCTTGGTACCTTATGACCAGATATATAATGCTCATACAGATAAAACCAAACTCTTTTGTTTTATTAATAATAAATATTTTCATTACAAAATCAGAATCAAGAAGATAAAGTTACATGTAAATACACTTGCTTTCCAGGCACTATATTTACATAACTCCAACAATCTCCCACTCGCCCTAAAGCAAGTTTGACATATCCTTCATTCCCATCCCTTCTAGGTGACCTCAAAACTCTTTTGAGTGAATGTCTTTAATGAACGGATCAGCAATGTTTTGCTCAGAGGAATCTTTACCACATCCACTTCTCCACGTTGTATTATCTCCCTTATGAGATGATACTTTCGCCAATGTGTTTGGCAACTTTGTGGTTCCGAGGTTCTTTAGAATTAGCCACCGCCCCACTACTATCACAATAAAGTGTAATGACTTTTCGCCTCGAACTACCTCCAAATCATTTAGGAACTTTGAGCGATCGCTTCCTTTCTTCCTTCACAAGCAACAACATACTCAACCTCCATAGTCGAATCTGCAATACAAGATTGCTTGACACTCCTCCAAACTATGGCTCCACCTCCTAAAGTAAATATAGAACCGTAAGTTGATTTCCTTGAATCAACATCGATTAGAAATCGAATCCGTATATCCCGCGGAATAAGATTACTTCCGAGTAAATAAGCATTAAGTTCTTCGTCCTACGAAGATACTTAAGTATACACTTAACCGCAATCCAATGTTCCATTCTGGATTGGACTGAAATCGCTACCATCCCATCACAAATAAATATACTGGTCTAGTGCACAAAGATTGCATACATCAAACTACCAACTGCCAAGCATATGGAATGTTACGCATGCGCTCAACCTCCTCTTGGGTTTTAGGTGCTTTTTCCTTTGAAAGTTTGATTCCATGTCTAGTAGGAGTGAAACCCTCTTGGAATCTTGCATGACTAACTTATTGAGCATATTCTCAATGTAGGTTAGTTGAGACAAAACTATCTTCTTGTTCTTACGATCCCTTATAAGTTTGATCCCTAGAACATAGGTAGCCTCTCCAAATCCTTCATTGAAAACTCGTCATTCAGCCATCCTTAACCGCAGATAACATTCCCACATCATTCCCGATGAGCGTAATGTCATCAACATACGTGATTAGGAAAGTAACCTTACCTTCTTGTATTCTTTTGTAAACACAAGGCTCATCTAGGTTTTGATGAACCCATAGGTTTTGATAGCCTTATCAAACCTAATGTTCCAAGACCTAGATGCTTGTTTAAGTCCATAAATGGACCTTTGCAACTTGCAAACCTTATGCTCATTACCTAGCTCAATGAATCCTTCCGTTGGGCCATATAAATGGTCTCCTCAAGATCTCCATTCGAAATGCGGTCTTGACATCCATTTGCCATATTTCATAATCGAAATAGTCACTATGGCCAAAAGAATCGATGGACTTAAGCATGGCAACCGGAGAAAAGTCTCCTCGTAGTCTATACCTCCTTTTGAGTATAGCCTTTAGCTACCAATCTAGCTTTAAAGGTCTCTACCTTTCCATCCGATCCCTTTTCTTTTGTAGATCCATTTACACCCTATAGTTTTTAGACACGTGGTAGATCTACAAGGACCTGCACTTTCATTAGTATACATAGAATCTATTTCCGATTCCCTTGCCTTGAGCCATTTTCCCGCATCAACATCATTAATAGCCGTGTATACATAACGGATCTGTTTCTTCTTGTCCGAGATGACAATTAAGCCTTCTCCTAAACCCAGATACCTATCTGGTTGTCTCACAACTCTCCCACTACGCCTCAGGCACATCTTGATGTTCAGTTGCACTTCGATTCAACTCTTGAATCCATTTCACATCTTGTTCTCATCATATCCAAAACAACTCTTGGTTTGAATGAAATTGCTAACTCCTTTAGTACTACTTCACTTCTTCCTTTGTGATTTCTCACAAACTCTTCCTCTAAGAAGTTTGCATTTATCGACACAAATACCTTCCTATCATGAGGACTGTAAAAATAGTACCCTCGAGTTCCCGTAGGATATCCTACAAATAAACATACTTCTGACCTTGGTTCCATCTTTGTGGATTCAGGCTTTAGAACATGGGCTGGATAGCCCCAAGTCCTCAAGTGCCTCAATGAAGGCACTCGCCACCCACAACTCCCTAGGTATTTTAGGCACCGATTTGGATGGAGCAAAGTTAAGAAGATATGTTGCCGCTTTGTATGGCATATCCCGTAACGATTCTCGAAGGCTAGCATAGATATCATTTAATACCCCTCACCGTAGAGTATACACCGGGTCGCCCGTAGGTCGTACCGGTGCACAACCTACAACGAGGGTGCACTACCAAACTATCATTTCTATAACCTCATGGCATCAATATGAATAAAGCAGTAATATCATATTCGCTAAATTTTAAAACCAAATCGTACTTCTCATTTCATTTCCTAAAACCATAATACATCATCAGTCATTTATATATAACCGTACAAGTCCAAAATAACTAATACATCTCCTAGCTAAGTCATCCACAAAATACCCAAAAGATCCCCAGCTGACAGACCTGTGGGCCATGCTCCTCTTGCCGGCACACACAGCAGGAAAAGTTTCACTGACCGGAGCTAGAAGTCACATTATCACTGTCCTGAAAAATAGTCGCAATTTGGGTGAGTTTGCGAAACTCAATGAGTAACCATCATCGATGGTTCACTCAACTCATGCATAGCCAACCAATCACACAATATCGTATACTATCACATTCAAGAAATCACATGCAGTAAATTTCACATTTATACGGCGATATGCCTTTCACACAATTCACATGGAAACATTCATATATGCAATGTGCATGTGACTCTTTCATTTTTCTTTCGTTGTTGTGACCGTGTGCCTGAGCTCATATACGTTGAGCCATTGGCTCTGGAACATTGGGCTCAGAAGCCCTAATACGTTGAGCATAAAGCTCTGCAAATCGTTGGGCACGAAGCCTTGTACGTTGAGCATAAAGCTCTGATTTCGGTGGCTACACCGGTCACAACTGCCTTTATCTGATCATACTATTTTGCGTGTATGCACATGTTCAATTTTCAATACATGCATCACTATGGAACTTCCTATGTCCAATTTTACCATTGAGACCAATTATAACAATCCACACATAATTCACACTTGTATATCCAATCCAAATATTTCAAACACCCGTGGTCCGAAATCAATCAAAGACAAACACATAAAATCCATCCATAACTCCTCATGGCATATGTACTAAAAATTAAACACATAAAGGTTGAGGAACCAACTAGGTTACTCACCTCAGAACTTCCGAGCTACTGCCGGGAAGTCTCGCCTACGTCAGACGATCGGCGATCCACTTGAGCCGCTATAACAATCAAAATATAAATAGCATTACTAATTATGCCAATTCTAATGTCCAATTATGCATATGAATTGAATAATGTACGTACTATACGTATTATGACATTTTCGACACAATTCCGAATTTCCCGATCTCAATTTCTAATCCCCAAATTCCGAATCTCCAAATTGAATTTAATCCCTAATTAATTTAACCATCAAATTCTTTAATCTCCTAACTTAAAAACTCAATTTCATTTTCAGAGGAACAAGCTTCCTCGCCGCGGTATCAACTCCTTCGCCGCGGCGAGCTCCCTTTCTCGCCATCCACGCCGCGACATCAACTCGCCTGCACACAAGCATCACGCGCCTCTTCGTCTTCGTCACGCCGCAGCAAGACGCCTTCACCTCCTCGCCACGGCGCGCCTTCCACGCACACCGCAGCGTGCTAAGCAGACTAGATCGCCACGGCGTGTTCGTCATCACAAGGCAACCACGACACGCCCGTAAAACCCGAAAATTCCAGATTTTCATCGCTAACTCTCTAAATCTAGTTTTCACTTCATAATTCACTCCCAAATAATTCCATACCTATCATAGGACTAATCCTTAGCTTCTATTTCATCAAATTATCGCTTTCCCAAATCTCAACCCTAAAACCAATCGAAACCATAATCGAAACCCTAATGCCAAATCCGTAATTTTTCAAACTAAATCATCAATCTAACTCAATAAATCAACAAATCAAACTATCTAAAGCAAGAAGGAAACAAACTTACTAGATTAAAGCCTCGAATCCTTCGAAAATCACCAATCCCTCAACTCTTGCACACCCACGGCATCACCGAAAATCAACCCACAAATCATCTTCTTTCAGACCAAGCCAAAGGGGAAAATGATCAATGACAAAGGGAGAAGCAACTGGCAAGAAGGAATCAAGAAGAAACTCCAAGAGGAAGATCCACCATGAAAGAAGGAAGAGGAAGAAAGCTTCGTAGAGGACAAGAATTTCAAAGGTAAGGCTATATATATATATAGAGAAACAAGGGCTTGTTTGGCTAATGTCATTTGCCACCAGTCTGATCCGAACCACCTCAAGACAATTTCTAATTCTAGTTTCTCCCGAATTCCAATGGCTAAACCTTAATTCCTCAATTCAAATTTCTAACTTGTTCGTGCCATTGGATAATCAATTTCAGAACCGAAAATCCAATTAATCAGTCATCTATCAATTTTTTCGGTCCGGGCCTATTGCTCTGAAAATTCCAGAAAAATTCCTATAAATCCTCAAAAATAGAAAACTCATTATCATATACTTCAATTCCATAATTCCACTTTCTAACTTTCATTTTCCATTCAAATTTCAATTCCCAAGTCTAATATGACCTAATTTCCACACATGACCTAATCATATCCAAATTTAAATTATCCAAATTAAGTCGGAAATATGTCATACATGTATGTACGTACAAATACCAATATGATCATTACCAATTGTACTATAAATAAATCATGCATGAGCATGCCAAATACGAATGCAATGAACTGTACACATCCCATCGGTAACGGGATGTTACAATTCTCCCCTCCTAATAAAAATTTCGTCCCGAAATTTTCTTACCTTACTGATCAAACAGATGAGGATACTGCCTCCTCATGTGCTCCTCAGTCTCCCAAGTCGCCTCCTCTGAAGAATGGTTCTTCCAAAGGACTTTCACCAATGGAATAACCCGGGACCTCAACTGCTTGACCCTCGATCCAATAATTCGCACCGGCTCCTCAATATAACTCAAGTCACTGGCAATCTCTATCTCCTGAGCCTGAATCACATGAGTCGGGTCAGAACGATATCTCCGAAGCATGCTCACATGAAAGACGCTATGCAACCGAGACATCTCACTCGACAAGGCCAACTCAGAGGCCAACGGTTCAATCCTCTCTAATCTCATACGGACCGATATACCGAGGACTCAACTTGCCCTTACGGCCAAATCTGAGAACTCCTCTCCATGGAGACACTCTGAGGAACACTCTATCTCCTACAACATACTCCATCTCTCTCCGATGCTGATCCACATAACTCTTCTGCCTGTCCTGAGCCGCCTTGATGCGACTCAATCAACTGCACTTTATCAATCGTGTCCCGGATCAGCGGGACCTCTAACATCCTCATACCCTCTTCATCCTAGTAAAGAGGGATCTACACGACGTCCATAAAGCGCCTCATACGGCACCATCCCAATGCCGCCTGCATCGATTATTATACGCAAACTCCACCAGAGGCAACATCGATCCCACGCACCTCAAACTCCAACACACGTGCTCTCAACATATCCTCAACAATCAATAGTTCTCTCACTCGCCCATCTGTTGAGGATGAAACGTCAGGTCAAGTTCAACTGTACCCATAGTTGATCGCAGCTCCTCCGTAACCTCAAGTAAATCTGGGATCCCTATCGACACTATCGAAATCGGGACCCCATGCAATAACTATCTCGCCACATACTTCGGGCCAACTGATCGAGGGTATTGCTCTCCTCATCGGGCAAGAAGTGAGCCGACTTAGTCAATCGGTCCACTATGACCCAGATAGCATCACTCGCCTCGGCCCCGGTAACCCCATAATAAAATCCATCAGAATACGCCCCATTTCCACTCAAAATGGGCAACGAATGTAATCTCCTAATCGGGGCTCGTGCTCACTTAACTCGCCGGGCACGCCAAACACCGAGAAACGAACTCCGCTACATGCCTCTTCATACCTGGCCACCAGAAATGCAACTTAAGAGTGCGATACATCTTGGTGACACCAGGATGCATGGCATAAGCAGCCAAATGGGCCTCCTCCAAAATCTCTCATCTCAGATCCTCCACATCCAGAGCACACAACCTCTGACCCATCCACAAGGTACCATCTCTCAGCTCAAACTCAGACTGCCATCCTGATCTGACTCTATCCATCAGTCTCACCAATGCTGGATCCCGATCCTGCACTCTCCTAATCCGATCCTGTAGTACCGGCCTCAGCCTCAAAGTCGCAATCAGAGCTCCCTCCTGACTCAAATCCATCTGCACATTAAGTGCTCTCAACTGTACTAAACATGGCAACCTCGAAACCTGAATCTGGGCTGCACTACCATGTGATCTCCTACTCAATGCATTGGCCACCACATTGGCCTTCCCTGGGTGGTACTCAATAGTACAGTCGTAATCCTTAAGCAGCTCTAACCACCTCCTCTGCCTCATATTAAGCTCTCGTTGACTCAACAAGTACCTCAAAATCTTATGATCAGTGAAGATCTGGAACGTCTCCCCATACAGATAATGTCTCCAGATCTTCAAAGCGAATACAACTGCTGCCAACTCCAAGTCATGCACAGGATAATTACCCTCATGGGCTCTCAACTGTCTCGACGCATAGGCTATGACTCTCCCATGCTGCATCAGCACACAACCTAAACCCTGCTGCGAAGCATCACTAAATACCTCAAATCCTCCTGATCCAGATGGTAGGGCTAACACCGGCGCTGACGTCAACCGATGTATCAACTCATCAAAACTCCTCTGGCACTCAGCTGTCCAACTGAAAGTCACACCCTTCCTCAGAAGTCTTGTCAAAGGGGCGGAGATCACTGAGAATCCCTCGACAAACCTCCGTAATAACACGCCAACCGAGGAAACTCCTCAACTCGACATCGCCTCTAATCTCCCAACTCCTTCTCGCCTCAATCTTGTGAGGATCTACCCGGATACCCTCACTAGACACTATGTGGCCTAAAAACACCACCTCATCAAGCCAAAATTCACACTTAGTGAATTTGGCATATAACTGTCTATCCCTCATGATCTGCAGCACTATCCTCAGATGCTCCGCGTGCTCCTGTCTAGACCTCGAACATTCCAAGATGTCATCAATAAAGACGATCACAAACTGATCCAGGTATGGCTGAAAAACCCTATTCATCAAGGCCATGAAGGCTGTCGGGGCATTAGTCAACCCGAACGGCATCACTAAGAACTCGTAATGTCCATACCTGCTCCTGAACGCACTCTTAGGCACATTGGCCTCTGCGATCCTCAACTGATAGTAACCGGATCTCAAATCCAACTTGGTAAACACCTGTGCTCCCTGCAACTGATCAAATAAGTCATCGATCCTAGGCAGTGGGTACTTATTCTTGACAGTAACCCGATTAAGCTACCTATAATCGATGCAAAGCCTCATAGTCCCGTCCTTCTTCTTCACAAACAATACCGGAGCTCCCCAGGGTGAAACACTCGACCTGATGAATCCCTTATCCAATAACTCCTGAAGCTGAGCCTTAAGCTCCCTCAGTTCCACCGGTGCCATCCTATACGGAGGTATCGATATAGGAGCGGTACCTAGAATGAGGTCTATCTCGAACTCTGTCTCCCGATCCGACGGCAAACCCGGCAACTCCTCGGGAAACACATTTGGGAACTCCCTGCTCACAGGGACATCCTGTAACCTCTGCTGCACTCTAGAGTCTACCACATGCGCCAAATAAGCCTCACAGCCACCTCGCATCAATCTCAAAGCACTCACAAACGAAATCATCCTAGGCTGGCATCGCCTCGACTAACACTCAAATCTGACCCTCTACCGACCAGAGACTCAATACTACCTCCTTGGTATAATAATCCAAATGGCCCTATGGGCGATGGAGCCACCCATCCCCAAAATCAAATCAATCTCTGAAGGGTAACACAATCAAATCAGACTCAATATCATTGAATCTACTCGAATCGGGCATCCCCTGCAGATCTCGCCTAAAGCAGTGGTACTACCCAAAGGTGTACTCACCTGCAACCCATACTGTAATACCTCCCTATCCACATGCAATCTACATGCCACATGCGGTGCAATAAATGAATGCGTGGATCCTGGATCTATCAATGCATACACCTCAATATCTGAGAGTAGAAGCAAACCTACAACCACCTCGGGAGAATCCTGAGCCTCCTGCCTGGTCATGGCGTAGACCACGGCACAGGGGCTGCGCCTCTTGCCTCGCCCCTCGGTCCCACATAGAATCTCCGCCTACCTCGGGCTCGCCTCGCCCCTAAATCCAGTCCACCACACGGCTCATTGCATCACGAGCTACTACCACTCTCCCACTAGCAATGACCGACTCCTAAAGTCGAGGACAACTCCTGATCATATGATCCATAGATCCACAGGCTAAGCAGGCTCCTATCACTCTCCAGCACTCTCCGCTATGCCTCTTATCATATTGCACGCAAACCGGTATAGCCTGACCTGCCCCTCTGCCACTACCATTGCTGCCACTGCCCATCTGCCAAAATCTCCCTCTCTGAACCGAACCCGACTGTCTAAATCCCCACCGATCTAAATCGCTCGACGCCTTTGCTTCGTACTCTACCAGAGCTACCCTGACTGTTGCTGGACCTCTTACCTCCAGACCCCTGACCGGTCTCGGCTCGGCTCTGTCTCAACAACTGCTCAATCCTGACAGTAGCTAATCTCATCTCCACAAAAGTACTCATATCTGACCGGGCTAACCTGGTACGGATATCCAGATTCAGCCCTCCCTCAAATCTCCGGCACCTATCAGCCTCGGAGGAAATCAGAACAGACGCATACGCTGACAGCTCATTAAATCTGACCTCATAATCTGCCACTGTCATGGATCCCTGTCTCAACTCTAAAAAGTCCTGCATCTTCATATCCAAATACTCCTTGGGCATGAAATTATCTCGGAAAGCCCTCAGAAAATTAGCCCAAGTCAATACACACGGCCTGGTGGAACTACCCGGGACAGTCTTCCACCATCGATAAGCGGACCACGAGTAAAAAATAGCATAATCGAAGCACTCCTCAGGGTCACAATCCATCTGGTCCAGACCCGCCGGTCCTCTCCAACCAACCCTCTCGCCTCGGCAGGTCTCTGCTGCCAGAGAATGACAAATTTCGCCACGCAGCGATCATACCTCCGCTCCGCCTCATGGGAACTACCGAGGTCGCTCCTCAAACATAGGCACGTAAGACTCTCTACTGCTCCGATCGATCCTTGGTCACCGGTTGATCAACTTGATCACCAAAGATGGATGACCTACAATAAAATCACATTTCTAATCAATTTCTTGCTTTTCTTCTGAAATTCAAGCCTAAAATATACTATGCCCAAAAGATGCCAAACCATGCTCGATATTAACTAATGTGGCGCCACCTCATAGTAGAGTATACACCGGGTCGCCCGTAGGTCGTACCGGTGCACAACCTACAACGAGGGTGCACTACCAAACTATCATTTCTATAACCTCATGGCATCAATATGAATAAAGCAGTAATATCAGATTCGCTAAATTTTAAAACCAAATCGTACTTCTCATTTCATTTCCTAAAACCATAATACATCATCAGTCATTTATATATAACCGTACAAGTCCAAAATAACTAATACATCTCCTAGCTAAGTCATCCACAAAATACCCAAAAGATCCCCAACTGACAGACCTGTGGGCCATGCTCCTCTTGCCGGCACACACAGCAGGAAAAGTCTCACTGACCGGAGCTAGAAGTCACACTATCACTGTCCTGAAAAATAGTCGCAATTTGGGTGAGTTTGCGAAACTCAATGAGTAACCATCATCGATGGTTCACTCAACTCATGCATAGCCAACCAATCACACAATATCGTATACTATCACATTCAAGAAATCACATGCAAGAATTTCACATTTATACTGGCGATATGCCTTTCACACAATTCACATGGAAACATTCATATATGCAATGTGCATGTGACTCTTTCATTTTCTTTCGTTGTTGTGACCGTGCTTTGAGCTCATATACGCTGAGCCATTGGCTCTGGAACATTGGGCTCAAAAGCCCTAATACGTTGAGCATAAAGCTCTGCAAATCGTTGGGCACGAAGCCTTGTACGTTGAGCATAAAGCTCTGATTTCGTGGCTACACCGGTCACAACCGCCTTTATCTCGATCATACTATTTTGCGTGTATGCACATGTTCAATTTTCAATACATGCATCACTATGGAACTTCCTATGTCCAATTTTACCATTGAGACCAATTATAACAATCCACACATAATTCACACTTGTATATCCAATCCAAATATTTCGAACACCCGTGGTCCGAAATCAATCAAAGACAAACACATAAAATCCATCCAAAACTCCTCATGGCATATGTACTGAAAATTAAACACATAAAGGTTGAGGAACCAACTAGGTTACTCACCTCAGAACTTCCGAAGCATCGCCGAGAAGTCTCGCCACGTCGATTTATCAACGATCCACTTGATCCGCTATAACAATCAAAATATAAATAGCATTACTAATTATGCCAATTCTAATGTCCAATTATGCATATGAATTGAATAATGTACGTACTATACGTGTTATGACATTTCCGACACAATTCCGAATTTCCCAATCTCAATTTCTAATCCCCAAATTCCGAATCTCCAAATTGAATTTAATCCCTAATTAATTTAACCATCAAATTCTTTAATCTCCTAACTTAAAAACTCAATTTCATTTTCAGAGGAACAAGCTTCCTCGCCGCGGTATCAACTCCTTCGCCGCGGCGAGCTCCCTTTCTCGCCATCCACGCCGCGGCATCAACTCGTCTCGCCGCGACGCGTCACGCACGCCCTTCGTCCATGCCGCAGCGCACGCCTTCACCTCCTCGCCACGGCGCGCCTTCCACGCACACCGCAGCTGTTGGACCCCACCCCCCACACCTGGGCTAATATTTCCCACCCAGCGTGTGTTTGCGGGTTATACCACGGCGGGTGTTTGCGGGTTATACCGCGGCATCCAACCTTAATCAGTATTGTCCTCTTTGGTCAAGGGTGAGGCCACGACTCGAACCCTTGACCTCAAGGTTTTATAGCTTCCACATGCTCGCCTCTTACCATTTGGCTAATGTTGGACCCCACCCCCCACACCTGGGCTAATATTTCCCACCCAGCGTGTGTTTGCGGGTTATACCACGGCGGGTGTTTGCGGGTTATACCGCGGCATCCAACCTTAATCAGTATTGTCCTCTTTGGTCAAGGGTGAGGCCACGACTCGAACCCTTGACCTCAAGGTTTTATAGCTTCCACATGCTCGCCTCTTACCATTTGGCTAACTTGGCCAAATGGTAAGAAAGCATTCAGCTATGTCGAGTTGGTGTATCCTCACTGACAAGACGATCTTGATGGGTTGAATCTTGTCTTCAAACCACTCGGCCATATTAGCTCAGGTGTGGGTCCAACATTAAAGCGCTTTTAATGTTGGACCCCACCCCCACACTGGCTAATATTTCCCACCCAAATGTGTTTGCGGGTTATACCACGGCGGGTGTTTGGGTTATACCGCTGCATCCAACTTAATCAAGATCGTCCTCTTTGGTCAAGGGTGAGGCCACGACTCAACCTCGACCTCAAGGTTTTATAGCTTCCACATGCTCGCCTCTTACCATTTGGCTAACTATCTAAGTTGGGACCCGATCCAGAAATCGGATCCCAACCAAAAAGCGTAAACGGATATGAAGAACGAGGCAAATTCAAGGTGGATAAATTGAATTCAATAACGATAAACAAAGCGAAAAACGAAGCAAAACAGAATCTGATTTAAAATACGGAAGCGGATCTTATAAATAAACAAAGCGGGCAAAACACAAAACTAATCGAAGCGATATCGAATGTCCGACATCCGCAATAATCAAAGAAAACGATCAAATGAACATAATCGCGTTGGAAATCTAAACTAAGACATATCCAAATCCGTATACTTTTTTTTCTTTCTTATTCTTTTCATTCCTTATCACTTTATTCCATTACATACAAAATCATCATTCTTATTCATTCCTTTTCTCTTTAATCAATCACTTTCAAATCATAATCAATCTTCTTAACATTAGTACCAATTTCATAAATCTATCTTTTAAGCATCCAAAACTTATTTTTCTTCTTTTCCAAATTATTTTCTAACGAAAATTCGGCAGCATAACGGCTGCATTTATCCTAACCCAAAAATTCCTGCAAAGGCAAATAAACACTTCTATAATCTCAACTGACCTCAGAATCATCGGACACTCCCGTCCGGAAATCCAAACACCAGCAAAACGCAAACCTAACATCTAAAACTTCCATAATTCTCAAATCAATCAATACCAAATTCATCATTCAATTAAATTTGCCATCTCAATTTCCAATATATATCCCAAAATTATACACAATCTCATATACAAATTCCCAAATCATATACAATTTTATACTCTCATTCATAATCTTCATACATTCTGAAAAACATCATAATCACTTAATGGCAATTCAAGCCATTTACAAACTATTCCAAAACACAATATTTACATAACAATACTAACGATGCAAAACGGACCCAACAGTTTTCACATTCTTTCATCCGATCTCCGTCAAACCGAGACGGGATGAAAGGGGGTGAGCTCTAAGCTCGTGGATAATATATTTATAAACCGAACAATAAGCGAAAAATCTTTTATTTTTCAAACTTTTCAAACATTTCCCATTTAAGATTTTCTCCAAAAACTCATTTTCAAACTTTTCAATTTTTTTTTTCAATATTATTCTCAAACCCTTTTCAATTTTTCAAACTTTTCATAACTCATTTTCCTAAATGTTTTATAAACATGAATGCAAACACATAACATTACAAATCATCAAGTTCACAAATCAAACATATAAAACATATCAAATGGCTTGGTTCGGTCCAAATAGAACGCATCGCACATTCTCAAGATAATGTCCTCAGGTACCGTGAATGAACGTGATTACACTTTCCTCAAGAAAGCGTCCATTATAGCCGTGAAGGAGTCCGAATCGAGTCTCCGTACCACTAGCGGGCAGCCAAGCTAAGGCTATACAAATAGAGACACAACGACTCACAAGTGGACCTACCAAACCCACATAACACATAAGCGGAAGAGAATTCAAATTGCCCAAGGCATTTTTCAAAAATCTTGACTTTCTATTTTTTTCATATCATATCGCCTCACAAATGACATTTTCAGATATTCATATAAATGCATTTAACCGCATCAATTAAACCACATATCAAGCAAATTCATAACAAGGTATGCACAATTTCTTTAAATCATAAATCAAACCGATTCTATTACAAGCACATTGTTCAAATTGTTCGATAATTCAAAACATGATTTTCATAGATCTTGAATTTTCTTAAAACCTTCCTAAAGCATTTCATTTACTCAATAAAACTATATTTCTCAAACATTTTCTAAACATTTGTTTCTCAAAATTTGCTTCTTGAATTTTTCAAATCCATATGCTTAGCTTAAAATTCAATAAATAAATATACTACCCACCTCGAATCGATATCGTGAACTTGTCCCAAGCTCCAATTTGGTCCTCGCTTCTTTCCTTCTCTCAATTAAAATTGACCTAAGCCATAATCACCCAAATTCCACATCACAAATTTGTATAATCTCAAAATTAACTATAAGGAACCCAAATTCATCACTTTACCAAGCTATCTAAAGCAAGAATTTCTAACATTCTAAATTCCAAATTTGACCTAAACCGAATTAGTCAAATTCAATATCATAAATCACTTACTTACTCAAATTAAACTTAGAAAACACCAATTCCATATAAATTCAAGTTATTTCAATCTCCAATTTTGAAAATCCCCAATTTTCAAAATTGGCCTAAACCAATTTATCTAAATTCAATCTCATAAAACATAATTTCTTCAAAATTGATTCCATATTTCATCAATTCATGCTATTATTGGTGATTCTACACCAAAATATCACCAAATTCTTCATCATAAAATTAAGCCTAAACCTTAATCAATTTTTCATCCAAAATTAAACCCAACCTAAAGCATATATTTCAAAATCAACTTCATACATCACAAACCCATAATATTATCTATATTTCTCAATCAAAACTTCAACAAAATCTCAAACTTGAAAATTTTCTCTTACCTCATTTCTCCTCCAAATTCAAATTTTCTTGGTTCCTTAGGAAGCTCTCATCATTCTCCATTCTTTTCCTTCTTGGGAAAGTCCCAAAGCTTGAAGAATTGAGTAGAAAACTTGAAACAAAGCTTCTCTCTCTCTTCTTTTCTCCATATGAATCTTCTTCACTCTTCTTTCTCCTTCTTCTTCTTTTCTTTTAACTCATCATCGAATTTCACTCCTATAAAACGACCCCATCTGATTTTTTTTAAGGCCATGTCATTAAAATGAGGGGTAAATGACCCTTTTACCCTTACTCATTTACTTAATTCCAAAATTGCCCTAACTTCATTTATACTTGCGGATCTGATTCGCACTATCTAGATGAAGGAATTTGTCAAACTTTCCTTCTAAAGAAATGTTCCTCTCAATCATACAAATCCAACGCAACTGACCGCGCTCAATTCGGGTCTAAAACGAAAAAGTTATGGCCAAAATACTATCGGACTCGCATAAAATTCGAAATTCAACATTAACATAACTTCAATCCAGAATTTGATAATCTTAGGGATGAAATAAAATTTCTATCCCTTCATAAGAGTTGTAGCCCTATATCTTAACTTTATTTTCCTCAAGAATCAACTGAATCAAGTTGTATAACTCCCGAAAATCACAAAGTACTGAACCATGTTCAGAAAATTATCCAACTTATAACCTATAACTCATCTCTTACTTTGGTTCAAACAATTTCTTTCCATTTAGTCTCCTAAAAATGAACGTAATTGTCTTAGGAATCCAACGCTTTGAGAATCAACTCAATCGGATGTCGGACGACGGAATTATAAGCAAAAGATTACGACGGATCGGATTAGAAACAAACTATCGTAACTTCAAAATTGAACTTCTTAAAATCATATCTCGATCCCGAACTCGAATTGTGACAAATTTGGTGTCTATGGAAAGATAAAAGGAAGCTCTACAACTTTCCTGAAGGACTCGAAATCAAATTAGGTCTCAAAAGAGGTCAAAACCTCAATCAAGGATCCCGTCCAAAACAAATTTTTCTTAAACGACTTCCAATCTTTAATCGCTCATAACTCCTAGCCCCGATATCGAAAGATTGCAAACTTTATGTCCACGAAAAGCTCTCGACAGAGGCTACAAGTTTCACGTTGATCATTTCCTCTAATTTTGCCTCAATTAAAAAGTCAACTTTTTTCTCAAAGTCAAACTTCAAACGAACTTTGACTGATCATAACTCTCACTCCCGATATCGAAAAATATCAAACTTGATGTCTACGAAAAGCTCTTGACATAATCTACAAGTTTCATGTAGATCATTTTATCAAATTTTGCCTACATCAAAAGTCAACTCTCAAAGTCAAACATTCTCTCTCTAAAAAGTCAAACTTTCTAAATCCTTCAAATTTTCACACTTTTCTTTTTATTTCTTGATTTTCTACTCCCATTTCAATTAACTCATTCTCTTCCTCTCATAATCCATATAAATTCATTCAAATATCAAAGTCCTCAAAATTAAACAATTCATTTCTCATAAATTTTTCTTAATTTCATCAAATTTCCTTAAATTCATTCTCATTCTCACCAATTCTTTCTCACTTTAAATTCATTTTAATATTTCTATTTTTCATCAAAAGTTCGGGGTCCAACAAAGACGTAAGCTAAGACTAGCTCGCAAGGCAGTTTCGTTACATGACATGGCATCTTGACCACTGACACGCCTAAAACCCAGAAAATCCTGATTCAATCGCTAACCCTCTAAATCTAGTTTTCACTTCATAATTCACTCCCAAATAATTCCATACCTATCATAGGACTAATCCTTAGCTTCTATTTCATCAAATTATCGCTTTCCCAAATCTCAACCCTAAAACCAATCGAAACCATAATCGAAACCCTAATGCCAAATCTCGTAATTTTTTAAACTAAATCATCAATCTAACTCAATAAATCAACAAATCAAACTATCTAAAGCAAGAAGGAAACAAACTTACTAGATTAAAGCCTCGAATCCTTCGAAAATCACCAATCCTCAACTCTTGCACACCCACCAAGATCACCAAAATCAACCCACAAATCATCTTCTTCGCACTAAGCCAAAGGGAAAATGATCAATGACAAAGGGAGAAGCAACTGGCAAGAAGGAATCAAGAAGAAACTCCAAGAGGAAGATCCACCATAAAAGAAGGAAGAGGAAGAAAGCTTCGTAGAGGACAAGAATTTCAAAGGTAAGGCTATATATATATATAGAGAAACAAGGGCTTGTTTGGCTAATGTCATTTGCCACCAGTCTGATCCGAACCACCTCAAGACAATTTCTAATTCTAGTTTCTCCCGAATTCCAATGACTAAACCTTAATTCCTCAATTCAAATTTCTAACTTGTTCGTGCCATTGGATAATCAATTTTAGAACCGAAAATCCAATTAATTAGTCATCTATCAATTTTTCCGGTTCGGGCCTATTGCTCCGAAAATTCCAGAAAAATTCCTATAAATCCTCAAAAATAGAAAACGCATTATCATATACTTCAATTCCATAATTCCACTTTCTAACTTTCATTTTCCATTCAAATTTCAATTCCCAAGTCTAATATGACCTAATTTCCACACATGACCTAATCATATCCAAATTTAAATTATCCAAATTAAGTCGAAAATATGTCATACATGTATGTACGTACAAATACCAATATGATCATTACCAATTGTACTATAAATAAATCATGCATGAGCATGTCAAATACGAATGCAATGAACTGTACACATCCCATCGGTAACGGGATGTTACATCATTGATCTTACCATTTCTAATAGAGTTCTATTTCTCCTCTCTACTACACCATTCTGTTGAGGTGTACGAGGAGCTGACAAATTAGAAACAATTCCATTGTCAATTAAATATTGCTGGAACTCTCCAGATAAATACTCACCACGTCGATCTGATCGAAGCTGTTTTAATGGCTTGTCAAGTTGCTTCTCACCAAATTTTGAATTCTTTGAACTTTTCAAAAGATTCACTCTTTTATGCATCAAATACAAATATCCATGTCTTGAGTAATCATCTATAAAAGTTATGAAATATTCATAACCTCCTCTAGCTTGTACATTCATGGGCCCACACACATCAAGATGTACCATGTCCAATGTGGATTCAAATCGCTTTCCTTTAGAAGGAAATGAGGCTTTTGTCATTTTCCTTCAATACAAGATTCACAGTGGGTAATGGATCACTATCCAAGCCCATAAGGATCCCATCCTTTACTAGCCTGTCAAGTCTTTTCGATTGATATGACCCATCCTTAGATGCCACATACCTTGAATTAATGCTAGAGATATTGGATTGTCTTGGTTTTATCAATTCGTGGTGTTTAGTGAGCCTTTCATAGGTTCTATAAAAACAATCCTGTTTAATTATCGCTTCACAAATAAAATCCTTATTCTCATATATTGAAACAACCTTTTCAAAATATAAGGAATAGCCATTTTATTAGACAAAAATGTAAATCATGTTCCTTACAATCATTGGCATGTAATAAACATCTTCCAAATATAACCTATGACCACTAGAAAGTCCAAGATAACTACTCCCACCGATTCTCGCTAAAACATAGGAACCATCTGCTATCTTAACTTGAAACTGGCCTTTAGGAAGTCTTTTCCTTTGCTGGAACCCCTGCAAAGAATTACAAACATGGTTAGTGGCTCCTGAATCTAATATCCAAGAAGTAGATAAATCTGCCACATTTCTAGTTCCTAACAAACTTAGGAAGCCCATACCTTGTTTGCTTTTGAGGGACTCTAGGTAGATCGGACAGCTTTCTTTTCCAAAGGCCCATCTCATCACAAAGGAAACACTTTCCTTTGATGTTCTCTTTGGCCTTCTTTTTCATGGGTTTGGCCTTGACCCCTATTTGGGCCTTCTTTTTCATTGGACCCTTCTTCTTTTCCTTGCCCTTACCTTTGGGCTTAGAAGAAGAAGCTACATTAGCTTCTGGCCCATGAGCCTTAATATTCAATATTTCCTTCATGCTCTGGAGGGTATTCATCAACTCACTCAAGGTGTAATCCTTGTTTGTTGAGCTCATAGTCCAACTTAAACTGCTGAAAAGAAGAGTTTAAGCTATTGATGATCATAATCATCTGCGTGTCCGCATCCATATCCGCCTCTAAGCATCTCAAATTTCAAGGACCGCAGAGATTACCTTCATCATGTAATCCCGCACCGGCTCACTAGGTTTCATGCGAGATTATGAAAGGTTTGATAGCTTTCACTCTTGCAGACCTAGTCCTCACACCAAACATCTCATGTAGGTGATGGACCATTGCACTAGCAGCTTTCATACAAGCAATTTGCTTTTGCAACATGTCACGATGTGGCTTTAATATAACACTTAGTAGTCTTGTCAAGATTCTCGCCAACGCCATGTTGTTGGACTTGCTCAGAGTTGCATCTCCACTTAGAGGTGTAGGCTCATTTTCAGCTAACACCCATGAAATACGCTCATATTGAAGAACAATGTCAAGGTTACGCTCCATTCATTAAACTTGTCTCCATTTTCCAATTTATTATTAGTCAAGAGCGGGGTGAGTGGATTCATTTTGTGGTTGATTATGTCCAAAATATAAATTATTAAAATATGAGCATACTAGTCAACAATTTATGGAACTTTGTATAAAATCATGATGCATGTATGCATGATGATAGATTTAACAAAACTTAAAAATTAAAACATTATACTGACGGTTATTTTTCTTATCTATAATGCATTAAGTGACGGTGGGCCATCTTATCTATTAAAAGAAAAACTGGGACCCTCCCACTCAAAAACTACCAAGCATCTCATGCTCAATTTTTAAGAAGCGCCTTAATTTGGTCTATACTTTTACCAATGAGCTACGGTGGGCGCTTTATTGATAAAAATGTTGAGTGTATAACCATTTGATTCATTCACTAAAGATACCTACAAATCATGCCTCGGTGTGAGGTCACATTTGCTATCATTAAGTGGACTTATCCTTAAGGAGACCCAAACCATGTAAGATCTAGGATCCATGCCCTCCGATGGGGAGTAACACTTCACCACATGCAAACGGGCCATCATTTGGAGACCGTGGACTCTCACAGGAGCATCCTCTCCCACTCAATCTTTTTGGGCTTTAAGTTTTAAATACAATCTTGTCTAGATGCAATTTATTATCCATCCTATATTGTTTCATTATATATCTCATACATGATGAATGCATGGCAAGGCCTAGGGTTGGCAATTTTCTAAATGACATGCAATCACATAATATCACATATTACAAGCATTCATTTCTCCATTCATCACATGAACTAATAAAGCCACTTTTGATTGTCCATCCTAGAAACATAAAATAATTACAAGCCTTTTAGGCCCAAAATATGCTTCTTCATCTTGGATCTTCCGCTTCAAACTCTTCGCTAACACGATCTGGCCCATTCGGTAAACAAAATTTAATGGCATTTATGAAATTAGAATTTTGTCATTTTGAAAAATAAAATTCCAGCACTAGATTTTTAGAAAACCAAATCTTTGTTTTGACAAAAATCCCAGCACTTGTTTTATTAAAACCAAACTCATTTCATGAAAATTAAAAACAGCACTTAGTATTTTAGCAAAACCAAATTGGATTCTTTGAAACAAAAACCAGCACTTGTTTTCCAATCATAACTAAAATATGATTCATTGAAACAAAAATTCCAGCAACTTAGTTTTCACAAAACTTATGCCAAAACACAAAAGGATACACCGAAAATTTTACCTTTCCATTTCTTCAATCCATGGCTGCTCCTTCTTCATCATTACATCAATTTGTACATTACAAAATCAAATAAAATAGAAAAAAGAAACCAAGGAGGAAACATGGTGATGATAGACCACCCTCCTTGTTACAACCAAATGAAGAAATCTTACAAGATAAAATTTAACTTCTATGGACAACCAAAAGAGCAACATACACCATATATATTTCTATCACATAAAAATATGCAATATACATAAAAAGATTGCCAACCCATGCATCCACCATATAGGATCCGAAATCATGCATGAAAAACTTGGCTTTGATACCAATTGTTGGATCGGAAAAAGAAAGCATGCTTAGTTTGGAGAAACGATAGATTTCAAAACTTTTTAAGAAATCATCTTGCAGCGGAAGCAATATATCCAAATCAACATGCTAATCCATACATGATATGGTATAAGGATAATAAAACCAAGAACAAGATAAAAGGAATTACCGACTCCTTCACATACTGACTTTAAATCCTCGCGCTATCCTCTCCTTCTTATATCCAAATCCTTTGCCTTTGAGTCTTTTCCTTTAGCAATCTATCTTCTTCCTTGTTGTAGTATCCTCAACCAATTAGATTTACCACTTGTTCTTCAAGGACAACTAGGTTAACAAAATCCTTTGGTGGGAAAGGAGAAGAAATATTTGGAGGAGATTTTCTTAGAAGAAGAACCAAAATCAAACTCTTTCAATTCTTTCACTTAGGAATTTCGGTTCTACCTTGCATGAAAGGAGAGAATCTCTAAAACCATGCAAGAACCCTTTCTTACATCTCAATTTCGAAATATGCATGAATGGAAAGAGTGAGAGGCATCCAATGCATCACTTACATTAATCACTCATCAAATAGCCAATAAATGAGACTTACTTCATTTATCTTTAAATGGCTATTTGAAAAGACCATAACCTATAATTGAACACCCATTTCGGTTTTGGCAAGAAGAAAGAAGGAAGACGGTCCATCTAATGCACATCTTTCATCTTTAATCTAATGAATGCAAATAGGTTACATGCCAACATTAAAAGCCAACCATTAAACCATTTAATGGTAAGTTCATAACTCCATTTAATAATGATGAACCATAATAAAGACCATCTTTATTTAGTATTTTAATGTCAAATGTGTGGTTACACATCTAACCTAACACAATTTCGAAATTGCTTCTTCTCCATTTAAAAAAATTGTTTTAATATAATTAATCTAATCAATTACATTAAACCAAAACAAGCCCATTTCTAAATGAACATATGGGCTTCCAATTAACTATTAATTAGTATAAGCCCATCATTCAATTATGGACTTCTAAAGCCTCCAAACTACTTCTTACTTAGCTTGATAACCTTCCTTAAAGCCAAGTGGGGAATCTTATTGACTTTGATAATTCAAGCTCCAATAAGCCCGTAAATAATTCAATCTCATTGGAATTAATTCTAGCTTATTAACTAAATGTCATTCCACTAAAGACAATTAGTTGAACTCTTGAATTATTAAATATTATGAGAATATGTCCAATTGCAAACCCTATTTAGAACCTTATTATAGCTATCCGCACAACAAAGGGTAAAATTACCGCTTACCCTTATGTTGGTTTTTCCTTCTAGATCTCTCATTTTACTTTATATGGTGATTAACATATAAGATCTCATCTTAGTGTTAAGACTTGATGGGTAGCTAGTCCATCAAACTATCGGCGCCAGCTTAATCACCAAATCTCCTTAAAACATCTGAAGAGATGATAACACTATAAACTCTTTATTCGAGTGAATGTTCTCGATACATGTTTCAATTAATAATTCCAACATGCATAATCGGATTAATACCTGTAAAAATCCATTCCGATCATATCAAGAATTATAATGAAACACATATGAGTTCACCACTCATCAAGATTGTGGTTCATAATAGCGAATGCTTAAGTTGTATGTTTTAAGATTAAAGTAACGACCCACTTTATTCTTGAAAACATACTTGATTCCGCATTCATTTAATAGTGCCATTATCGATAGTCTACTACTATCATGATATAAAACTCATCATTCCCTTTAAGTAAACTCCTTTACTTATATGGAGATAAATCGAACACTACTGCCTAAACCATAATCAAACGACCAACTTGATTATTCAACTGTGAATCAATTAATTGATTCTAATAATATACATGTTTCCCATACATCTCTATGTATATGTATATTACTTACAAATGAATCTTGGTACCTTATGACCAGATATATAATGCTCATACAGATAAAACCAAACTCTTTTATTTTATTAATAATAAATATTTTCATTACAAAATTGTAACTGAAGAAGATAAAGTTACATGTAAATACACTTGCTTTCCAGGGCACTATATTTACATAACTCCAACACTTACCTCTCACAAGTAGCTTCCTCTTCCTTTTTCTCCTTCTTTCTTCTTCCCTTCAAGCCTCCTACGGCTCTCCCTCTTCTTCTTGGCCGAAAGCTCTTCTTGCTTGCCTTGCTCACGATTTCTTCTCTTCTTCTCCTTGGCTTTACGAAAACTTGCTTCCTACTCTTCCTTTAATTCCTTTTATATCACAACTTAAAGCCCTACCTCAAAATTATGTAGTTTTGATACTCCTTTAGGCTCTCTTGCATTTCCTTTTGGGCTCCCCTTCCTCCCAAGCCCACTATACATTAAAGCTCATTCTTTCTAACAAACCCTTATTTGTCTCATATGGCTCTACACTTCAAGCTCACTTCCAATTAATCCAATCATACTAACTAAACCCAAGGCTCAACGTAGTCTATATATATCGATACACACATAATTGAAACAATTAAAGCAAAATAAAGAATAAGTCGAGTAAATCGATAAATCAATCAATAAAATAAAAATAAAAAATTTTCGGGGCCCAACAATAATTATAAGATTCATATTGCATTTATATATTATCTCTAAATTGTTCCTAGCTATTATTCTATTAAGACTAGACATCAATAGAACACAAAAAGATAGTACATGTTTTGTTTTTCCTTATGAAGGAGTAGTCGATCTTATAGGCTAAAATATGAAGATACTTAAACAAATGTGTGAGTGTTTGTTAGAGAAAAAATTCACTAAATAGACTCGACATAAGAAATCTATTTGGAACATTACTTGTATGTTTATAAAATTCTCATTATGATGATTGTATAAGTGATCCTTTGACTTGAGGTCACCAAAGTTATCATATTTTAATATTACTTATGACCTATTTAATCATGGGTTATTCAATTGGTAGTCACTAGATGTAACATGAACTGTATGGAGATAGTTGTGTGATCAAGATAGGATTCATCACCTTAAAGTAATTAGGGAGAATGTTCCGTTTTTCTTGATTAGTATTGATTCGAAAAATCCTTAGCCAAGGTGAGATAACATTTTATAAATAGCTTACAAATTCCATTAATTAAATTAATAACTAATGACAAAGAACTAATATGATTGGACTAAAAAAGAGTAGACATTAATTCCATACTCTATGTCTAATCAGAACACTGCATGAAGAAATGATTGAATTATATGAAAAATCACGCATGAAAAGGTTAGTCAAAACTATTTTGACTTTTCTAAATATTTAAGTAGTCATGATGCATTGCTAGATGCCAATCTTGATCTATAATTATAAATTGTTTAATTGAGAATTAAAGATAAATTAAAAGAGTTTTAATTTATCTAATTTTAATTATAATTTATATTCATTACCAATATATTTGGCAACCTAATGGGTCTCCAATAAAGAATAAGTTGAAGAGAGCAAAGACATTTTAATCAAGTTAGAATTGATTGTAATATATGAGAAACTTTATGATTAAATGTGAGATATTTAATAAAAAGAATCAATATGAGATATTGGATCTTATTTGGATATAATTGATATTTAATTAGAATTATTTATAATTCTAATTAAAGTTTAATTGAAATTAGAATTTAATTTTAACTAAATTACTAAAATGTCCAAAACCTATTATAAATAAGCTTAAGCTCTAATAGAGCTAGCACTTCTTACCTAACCTTCTCTATAAGAGTTACAAAGTTCTCTCAACCCATTCTGTGGATTTTTTTATAGATACGTTGGTTAAGACAGAGTGATTTCGAAACGGTTTGAGGGATGTGACAAGATAAGGGTCGGTGATTAAGACAGATTGATTTCTAAAATGGTTCAAGGGATATGACAAGATAAGGATTAAGTTTCATAATAAGGTACGAATTTTGATTAATGTTTTATTATAATTATGTGTTAATCATTTATAGAATTAAAGAGATCTTGGTTTTTTTAAATTCAAAAATTATGAAAAAGTTTCATATTTATTCCGTTGTGGTTGGGATAAGATCCCGAGTCGATTTCCCTACAAGGTCATCATTTGAAACATAATCTAACCATTATTTTAGACCTCTAACAAAAGGTCTATAAAGTTTGTCTAAGCCATTAACAATAACTTGAACCAAGTTTTCTTCTTTTATTAGGATTTTTAAGGTAATTATCTAATCATAATACCTTTTGTTCTTTACATATACTGTGTAATGGATTCATTGTAAAATTTTGACTTTAATGTTCTCACTTGAGCCTGTGAGCCTCAGGCATAGTTAGTAGAAAGTTTTTACTAGGCTTGTTGACTAGTACTTGTATTAATAATTTGAAGAACAAAACTTTTACTCATTGACCCAATAATCCAACTATATTGATCAATGCAAAACCAATAATCAAATTTAGAATTTGGTTGATCATTGATTTGTTTAGGTAGTGGTGTTGATGATGCATCAATATAATGGGCAAGTTTATAACTATGAAGCAAAGGTAACATTTGGATTTGCCAAAGAAAAAAATTGAGGGACTTTAATTTAATTGATAATTGATGCGCTGCATTTGATAACGTGGTGGTTGTTGAAAATTATGAACTAGAGTTTGTAATAGTAATTATGAAGGTGGATTCAATTGCATGATTAAGTAGAGTTTTGGGTTTATAGCATTGAATTGTCAACAATTGTGGCTCATCCTATAATTACAAATCCCACATAAAAAAAAATATGGATTTATGGAGTTTACTTCCCTTGTAAAATGAACCCTTCTCCTTTAGTTTAAATTATCTCAAAATTGGCTATCTTTCCTTAAGGCAAAAATTTTTCTCTTTCTCTGTAATATTTCACTTGTATTATTTCTTTTAAATAATGAAATATTAATTTAGTAGTGTTTGAGGACGTAGGCATAATTGACCTAACCTCATTAAATTTTGGTGTTCTTTATTTGTCTATTTAATAGTAATTGTCAGGTATAGTTGTAGTGAATTATTGTGCTATAAAATTACATGTCTAGGAAAAAATTTTCTAAAGAGATTGGGTTTTAAATGGGACCATTTGTGACCCCTTCAGTCTTTTCTAGGAATTTACTTGATGTAATTTTTCAGTACAATTGTTCACACTCTATTCACCTATGTAATAGTACTCAAGGTGAATTTATTATTGTTGGTGGAATTAACCAGAGTTTCACAATAATTAGTATCAGAGTCAAGGTTTCTTTTTAGTATACTTTGTTGTTTCTTCTTAGTATGCTTTGTGGTTGCAGCGTAGTCTGATCTTCGATATCAGAAAAAATTTCCTTGGGCATTAGCAACTATTGAATAGAAATTATAATAGAAATGATTAAAAAATTCCACACCATCCACATCTACAACTTCTTCCTTGTCCATTCGGGCAAGAACTGTAGTGACAAATGCAAGATTTATGGGAGAGATTTTTGATGGTATGGGGTCATTTCAACCTGTGGCAAAGAAAGGTTCAAGAGGCTCTTTTTCAACAAGGTCTTGACATTGTCATTAAAGAAAAGAAACCAGATGATGTTGAGGAGAAAGATTGGAGATCACTTATCCTGTTTTAATCAATTGGTTACTGATTTAATAAATTTAGATGTGACATTTGAAGATGAAGATCTAACTTTGATCCTTTCCTGAGGAGTTTGAATTTTTTGAAACTACTCTACTTCATGGGAAGGCTGAAGTGTCTCTGAGTGAAATTACAACTACTTTGTACAGTTATGAATTGAAAAGGAAGATAAAGGAAGAACGTACAAGTGGAGCAGCAAAAGCTTTGGTGGTTAGAGGTTATTCACAGAGCTAGACTAAAGGAAAGAAAAAGAATTCAAAGTCGAGGTCCAAATTGAGCAAAGATGGGTGTTTCTTTTTTCGGGACAAAAGGAACTGGGAAGAAAGATTGTCCTACGCTCAAAAATAAAGACAAAACTGATAAAGGAAAAACTATTGTAGGTTCAAATGTAACTGAGTGTAATGATGAAGACTCAGATTTTTCACTTGCTGTTATGTCATCAACTAGCTCTTTTAGTGCATGGTTACTTGATTTAGGATGCAATCATCATATATGTCCCAATCAAGATTGGTTCTATGATTTTAGAGAATTAGAAGATGAAATTGTTTACACAGCAAATTACTTCCCTCTTACCATATATGGGGTTTGGTTCCATTTGTTTGAGGAATCAAGATGGATCAATCAGAATCTTGACAGATGTTCGTTATGTGCCGAGTATGTCAAAGAATCTCATTTTTGTAGGGGCCTATAATAAAAGGTCTTGAGGTGGTAGCAAAATATAGATTGATGAAGATCATCTTTGGTACACTTGTGGTATTAAAGGGAGTATAGAAGAATAATATATTGTACCATTATCTGGGTACTAATGTTATTGGAACAATAGCAGTAGCAGCTTCTGGTGATGAGAAGGAGTTAGAAGCAACCAAGTTATGGCATATGCGCTTGGGGCATGCAGGTGAAAAATCCTTGCATCTCTTAGTAAATCAAGGATTGCTGAAAGAGGTGAAGACTTGTAAATTGGATTTTTTTTAGCATTGTGTTAAAGGGAAGAAGACAAGGGTAAATTTAGGAACAACAATCTATGATACCAAGGGTATTTTGGACTATTTTCACTATGATGTGTAGGGATCTTCCAAGATAGTTTCTTTGGGAGGAAAACACTATTATGTGACCTTTGTTGAAAATTTTTCCTGGAGACTATTGGTATATACTGTGGGAAAATCCCGGGAGGAACATCACATGTTCCAGCAGCGGAAAACAAAAATTTTATTCCCGGGACCTTCTCGAAAACCCAGGATCCCGGTTTCGGTATGAAAACTCAAACCTGAATAGCCAATAGAGACTATCTCTAAAGGTATCCACGCAGAGATCGAAAACCTAATCGGATCAAACACCTTTGACTCGGGAATAGCTAGAATGTAATAAAGCTGCTAGAGCCTACCTCTCGTCCCCGAGAGCTTGGATTAATGGAAAGAGGAAATGAAGAAGCTTGAAGATGAAGGAGATCGTGGGTGAGAGATCATATCTCCAAGGTTTTCACAAAACCTTTCTTCCTTCCATTTTCCTTCAAAAGACACGAACTCCTCTTCCTCTTTCTTTTATACCACTTGTCTTTAACTTATTAAAGACATTAAAGCTTAAGGTGGAGGGTCTTCCACGTTACCTTTGTATATATATATATATATATATATATATATATATAAAGTTAAAAGATAAGACTCTCCTCCATGGTACACGATAATATATATATATATATATATATATAATTACTTAATTAATTAATAATATATATATAAATAAATGTTGAAGTGGTCCAATACACTGGGTCGGTCCTCTTGGCCTCACCGGTCCGGTATGGGAAAACCACCGAAACCTTTTTCAGCAATATCGATGTCGCGATCTCATCGGGATCCATTTAATCCGATTGCTTCCATTTATTGGAACTCTGTCCAAAACTATTTTACGGATTCTCCAAACACTCTTATCGTGTGACCCTTTAGGTTCCGGTTATGTTGGCCACTTAGATTAACACTTAATCTGAAAGCAAGTCATGAGCGCGCTAGCAACACATCATGACCCCAATTGACCGGAAAGTAATTGGTTTGATGAATTCATCACGAACCGGATCACGAACCCTTCCATGTACAATTCTTGTGCAATTCGTCCTTTCATCATCCTATACCCCACTTGGTTATGAGTATGGCTAATATGTCAACTCTTACTAGACTAAGTCTAGCCCAGTGAAATCGGTTCTGTCGAGGACTCATTACTTTATATGTCCATGAAGACAATCTTCATGACATAGTCATGCTCGCCGAGACTTAAAGTAATGATCCCGACAAGAGGTTGTGGTATCTCTTCCGCTCTCACGTAAGTGATGAATCCTTTATTGGCTACTCAATTACCTTCAAATACCTCAAATCGCACTCCAAGCACCATCCTATGAGTAACCTCCGAAGGCCACAAGGAATGGAGTCAGTACGTGATCAAGATTCAAGATATCCTCGAGTACCTCAAGTCTAAGGATACTTGCACCATTGCTATGATGAGATTATCACTAACATTAAATCCATGTGATGATCTCATGGCAGTCATCCAATGAACTTACTACCACTAGTAAGCATCCATATGTCAACTCTAAATATCTCATATTTACAGCTTCGATATCCACCGCTGATCCAATCAAGGAGTATGACATATGCTAATCCGTCCGGATTAATGATGTCCAGCCTCATTAATCCTATGACTAGGAAAATTTAGATATCGACATAATTGCACATGATAGGAATCTCGTGATTATGATCACATCATAATTTCCTTCATGCTATGTCATATATCATGGACATCATTAATTTGATTAAAGATCAATATCAATTCATAAAGAACATCAAATAAATGAAACATGCCTTTCTTTATTTATTCATAAAGTCAGATATGACTATGAACAAAAAGCGCTAAAGGGGA
The DNA here is from genome assembly GCA_029891385.1 of Erythroxylum novogranatense. Lineage (NCBI taxonomy): Eukaryota > Viridiplantae > Streptophyta > Magnoliopsida > Malpighiales > Erythroxylaceae > Erythroxylum > Erythroxylum novogranatense. The sequence continues at coordinate 41,944,903 of CM057227.1, forward strand.
TTGCCTTTAGGGCACTACTCTAACAATCTCCCACTTGACCTAAAGCCAATCGCCTTGGTATCTAATACCATAAGCGAGTACATGAGAATCAAAATTCTTCTGTGACAATGGCTTCGTCAACGGATCAAGAATGTTCGCTCTCTGTGGGTATCCTCTCGATCGCGACATCACCTCTAGCAATGATCTCTCGAATCAGATGATATCTGCGGAGTACGTGTTTAGATCGTTGGTGAGACCTCGGTTCTTTTGCCTGAGCAATAGCCCCATTGTTGTCACAATACAACTGTATGGGTCCATCACAGCTAGGAACCACACCAAGTTCAGAAATGAACTTCTTGATCCAAACAGCTTCCTTTGCCGCCTCGATGCAAAGAATGTACTCGCCTCGGTCGTCAATCGCCATCGCCTCTTGTTTGGAACTCTTCCAATCGACCGCTCTGCCGCTTAGCGTGAAAATATAACCTGACTGGGATCTGAGTCATCCTTGTCGATTGAAAACTGCATCCAGATGCCGCCACTTGAGATTTCCATCTCCATATATCAAGAAAATATCCTTAGTCCTTCGCAAGTACTTGAGGATATTCTTGACACTACCCAAAGGACCTCACCAGATCCGATTGGTATCCGCCGTGACACTCGAGCATACGATACATCGGGCCTCGTACATAACATAGCATACATGATCGATCCTATCGCAGATGCATACGGATCCGATCCATGCGAATCCTCTCATCTTGTGTCTTAGACATAGATTTCGAGAGTGTTATCCCATGAGTAATGGGAAGAAACCTCTCTTGATTGCTCCATGCTAAACCTCTTTAGCATCTTGTCTATGTACGATGATTGTGAAAGACCAAGCAACCTCTTTGATCTATCTCTATAGATCTTTATCCCAAGGATATAAGTTGCTTCACCAAGGTCTTTCATCGCAAATTGCTTGGACAACCAAATTTTAACGATTGCATCAATGAGACATCGCTTCCGAGTAACTCGATGTCATCTACATACAACACAAGGAAAACGATTGCATTCCCATTAACCTTCTTGTACACACGGTGTTCATCCGGATTTTGTGAGAAACCAAACTCTTTGATTGACTCATCAAAACGGATGTTCCAACTTCGATGCTTGCTTCAATCCATAGATGGATTTCAAGCTTGCATACCTTTTCACCATCATCGAAGTGAAGCCCTCTGTTGTGTCATGTACACATCCTCGCCGATTTCCGTTAAGGAAAGTCGTCTTCACATCCATTTGCCATATCTCATAATCATAATGAGCGACAATGGCTAGGAGTATCCGAATGGATTTGAGCATTGCTACGGGTCAAGGTCTCGCCATAGTCAACTCCTTGTCTTTGACGAAATCCTTTGGCCACAAGCCTTGCTTTGTAGGTAATCACATTACCATCCATGTCGGTTTTCTTCTTGAAAACCCATTTGCACCCTATAGGTTTTATCCTTCAGTGCATCAACCAAAGTCCATACTTGGTTTATGTACATGGAATCCATTTCGCTTTCATGGCACAAAGCCATTTTTCGCATCAACTTTTCGTAACCTCTTCATAGGTAGCAGTGCTCATCATCTTCTATAAGCAATACGTCATTCGCTCACTTACGAAAATCCATATCTCTCGAACAAGGCGCATCCTACTTGACCCACGAACTTCGTGTCACATGAAGGTTGAATGTTACTTCATCCGAATGAGTGATGCCTCGTGTTCAGCAATTGATCTGTGCTTGTTTGAGCATCTTGAACTTCTTCAAGTTCGACTTTGTTCCCAATGCCTTCTTAAAGAAGAAACTCTTTCTCTAAAGACAGCATGCTTCAAACAAACACCTTTTGTTCCTCAAAGAAGGTAGAATTGATATCCCATGGTCTCTTTAGGATATCCTACAAACAAACACTTGTCGACTTTGCTTCAAGCTTATCTCGACCAATCCGCTTCACGTAAGCGTGACAACCCCATACTTTCGATGAGAAAGATAAGGTTTTCTACTAGTCCACATCTCATATGGAGTAACATCAACTGTCTTAGAGGGAACTCTGTTTAACAAGTAAACAGCTGTCTCTAGCGCATACCCCTAAAACGATTTTGGTAACTTTACGAAACCCATCATTGATCGTACCATGTCCAACAAGGTTCGATTTCTCCTTTCAGCCACACCATTGTGTCAAGCGTGTAAGGAGGAATCCACCGAGATAATATCCCATTATCTCGAGATAATCTCAAACCGCTGGTCTAAGTATTCTCCACCACGATCGGATCGTAATGCCTTGATACTTTTACCAAGCTGGTTTTCTACTTCATTTCTGAATTGTTTAAACTTTTCAAACGCTTCAGATTTGTATCTCATCAGATACAAGTACCCATATCGTGAATAATCATCGATAAAGGTAATGAAGTAACGACAACCACTTCTGGCATGGATGGACATCGGACCGCATACATCTAAATGTATTAGGTCTAATACTCCAATCGCTCGTTCACCCTTTCCTTTGAAGGGTAACTTAGTCATCTTGCCTAATAAACAAGATTCGCATGTGTCATATGATTCATAATCAAATGACCCTAAACTGCCACTCTTATGGAGTTTAGCGATGCGTGTCTCATTTATATGGCCGTCGACAATGCCATAAGTAAGTTGACTTTAGATTATCTCTTTATATCGCTTTGGTGTCATTGACATTTAAAATTGATTAGACATATCTAATATGTAAATACCATTGCATAATGTACAGCTTCCATAAAGCATTCCATTAGAATTGATAGAACAACCATTGCTATTAAAATTCATATGGAATCCATTCTATTCGCATAAGAAATGTATAATATATTCTTTGTCAAAACGGGTACAAAATAACAATCATCCAATTCCAAAGACAAGCCCAAGAGGGAGATACAAAACATAGGTTCCTACGGCTAATGCAAAGAACTCTTGCTCCATTTCCAACACGTAGGTCTACTTCTCCCTTCATGAGTTGCCCATCGTCCCCGAGGCCCCGTGATATCATTACATATGTGTGAGCCACAACCAGATCAAATACCCAAATGTTGTGATCAATAACAAGATTAACTTCAATGACATACAAACTCAAGTAGTCGAGGCATCCGATGCCTTCTTCGCTTCAATGACTCCAGATAGACTTTGCAATTGCACCTCCAATGGCCATCTTTACCGAATGGAAGCAAGTTCTTTTCGGCGCTTCTTTGGTCTTCTTCTTGATGGCGCTTCTTTTGGTTTCTTTGCCTTCTTCTTCTTTGGGTTCTTTTCTTCTTGGAACTCAAGAAGAAGAAGCTACTACCAAGACTTGCTTACTATCACTCTTGATAGTTCGTCACTGTCTTGAGCAGATTGATCACCTCGTATTGTAGTGGATATTTGGTTCATCCGATAGTTTAACACTAATCGCGCATAACCGTTTGGACAATCCAACCGTAATTAAGTCTATACTTAACTCATGATCCATTGCAAAACCTAAGACGGCCAATCTCTCAATATAGCCATTCATCTTCAGGGCGTATGCATCGCAGATGTCCTTGGAGCCATCTTTGTGGTGAAGAGAAGCCTTGAGATCTCGAATCTTTCGAACCGGGCTTGCTCGTCAAACAGCTCCCTAAGATGAAATACTATAGTGTGAGCATCCATGGACTCATGCTGCTTCTGCAGCTCTTGTGACATCGAGGCAAGCATGATGCAAGTAGCCATGTCACTGTCCTTTAGATGCTTACTATATGCCTTCTGATCATCATCAGAAGCATCGACAGCAGGTGCATCTGGAAGCGGAAAATCTAGGATATATCCTGACCTTCGGATCCGAGAACTATTCTCGATTCCTTAACCACCAAGAAAATTCGGTCCGCTTAACTTGTTGGAATCCATAAGCGAGCGAAGATTCACACTTGACGACATTTTCAAACAACCTACACGGATAGAGAGGAAGAATGTTAGAATAGGAATAGCTGCATAATCATAAGGACTTGAATGATATGAAAAAAGCTCCCACTAGTTTCATAGAATCCATAACCCTCATTACGAATCCAAAGAAACAAAGTGACATAATGTCCTAGTGGGTTGATATCCGATATTGCTAAGAATGACCTTGGGTTTACCCAACAAGCCATAACTTAGGTCAATCGGTAGGTATCGAACATACCAATTGCATCATCGATAACCGACATTGAGAATGACCTTGGGTTTACCCAACAAGCCACCTTATGTCTCGGGAGGTATCAGATATACCAATTACATCTTAGACACAACTATCGATCAATGCTATCAACTTGTTGATGTATGCACTTACATTGGGTATCAACTCTTTGATGCGCATACATCCGATGTATGCTACCCAATTTCACCTCTGTCCACGCTGACCTTGAGTTTACTCAACAAACTAACGCTTCGGTGAAAACCAACCCATTAATCGAAAATCATATTTTCATGGTTCGAACATATCCGTATAGAGTGAGCTTGAGTTTACCCAACAACTCATCCCTATAAGAACTCGTTCTTACCATATTAATGGAAGGCGTTAGTTTTCATATACCGAGGAGGGATTTAGAAACTCTAGACTCAAGTCAAGGATCATAGTCACTAGACTATATGGCATGATTTAGGTTTCATCAATCAAATTGAATCAATCCTTATAATCATCCATCATCCAACTCGAGCATGTCACAAGTCGACTTTCATCGAATGCAAGTCACCTTATGCTTCTGCTTACACAAGTCGACTTGTATAATACAAGTCGATTTATGACACTCACTTTATGTACAAGTCGCTTTGTAATGTGCTACAAGTCGACTTATACAGAGATTTGAACAAGTCGACTTATGCCATGCACAAGTCGCCTTATCCAGGAGAAATGCTATAATCTCTAATCGCTAATTCCTCAATCCTTGCAATTCCAATTCACAATACCATCATACCTAGGGTAATATTCAGTAAATTGATGTATCAATGAACAATTCATTGATCCATGAATGCCTTATATGGTCAAACCATACATGAAAAGCTTAAAATGAGTCAAAACTCATAAATATCCAAACAATTTAAGAACACCCAAATTCTCACTCTAAGCATCTCTAGCTAGTCTATACTTTCTCAAAATTACTTCGGCACAAGCCACAAAATTTATGACGGCCAAAACAAACAAGATAATGATATATACTAACGAGACACTAATGTGACCTTTTAGGCATCCGAAAATTCTTGGAAAAGCAAATTTAAGCAATTCAATTTGGAAATCATACTACATCAAGATAACACATTTTTAATCACATTAAAAATGGTGAAAGGCATTGGAACTGAAAAAACACACTCAATCAAGCCAAGCAAAACAGTCTCAACAATTTCCACAAAACTGTCCAGTTCTGTACATTGCTCGAAATGATCAATGAAAAAATTTCAATAAATTCTGAGAAAATTAAATAGGTTACTAAATGTACAGAAAATGCTATATAAAGTTTTTCAGGATTTTAGGCCATCAAAAACTCAGTCAACTAAAATAACAAAACCGATTCAAAAACTGTGTTCATCAGCACAGCAATTCCCAACAGCATAGAATAAATTCGTGAATAAATATCCAATCACCTTGAAATTCAATTTCCATGCTCATAGACATTCACCAACATCTTAGAGATATGTTGGTGAAGGAAATCCAGAAAAAGATTTTTCTAGAATTTATTATCTATTTTATACTCATACCTGTCCACAGAGTGTTTCACAAAACAGCATCTGGAACCTTAGGGAATTAATTAGCAAAACTATATCAAATCAAATCGATAAATTCTGAAAATTCATAGACATATTCTCTAACATGTTATGAACAATCCTGGGCAGAAAATTTTCGAAAACCCTATCTCTATAGCAATACGAAATCTGGACAGAATGCATGCTACAACATCACAAGCAATGAGGGTTTGTGATCTAGCTTCAGTTAAAGCTTCATACACGACACCAGACTCTCTAATACCACTGTGGGAAAATCCCGGGAGGAACATCACATGTTCCAGCAGCAGAAAACAAAAATTTTGTTCCCAGGACCTTCCCGAAAACCCAGGATCCCGGTGTCGGTATGAAAACTCAAACCTGAATAGCCAATAGAGACTATCTCTAAAGGTATCCACGCAGAAATCAGAAAACCTAACCGGATCAAACACCTTTGACCCGGGAATAGCTAGAACAGAATAAAGCCTGCTAGAGCCTACCTCTGTCCTGGAGAGCTTGGATTAATGGAAAGAGGAAATGAAGAAGCTTGAAGATGAAGGAGATCGTGGGTGAGAGATCATATCTCCAAGGTTTTCACAAAACCTTTCTTCCTTCCATTTTTCCTTCAAAAGACACGAACTCCTCTTCCTCTTTCTTTTTATACCACTTGTCTTTAACTTATTAAAGACATTAAAAGCTTAAGGTGGAGGGTCTTCCACGTTACCTTTGTATATATATATATATATATATATATATATATATAAAGTTAAAAGATAAGACTCCTCCTCCATGGTACACGTATAACATATATATATATATATTAATTAATTAATTAATTAATTACTTAATTAATTAATAATATATATATAAATAAATGCTGAAGTGGTCCACCACACTGGTCGGTCCTACCGTCCCTTATGGGAAAACCACCGAAACCTTTTTCAAATATCGATGTCGCGATCGATCGGGACATATCTCGATCTCATCGGGATCCATTTAATCCAATTGCTCTCCATTTATTGGAACTCGTCCAAAACTATTTTACGGATTCTCAAACACTCTTACGTGTGACCTTTGGGTTCCTTGGTTATGTTGGCCACTTAGATTAACACTTAATCTGAGCAAGTCATGAAATGCGTCTAGCAACACATCATGACCCCCAATTGACCGGAAAGTAATTGGTTTGATGAATTCATCACGAACCGTATCACGAACCCTTCCATGTATAATTCTCGTGCAATTCGTCCTTTCATCATCCTATACCCCACTTGGTTATGAGTATGGCTAATATGTCAACTCTTACTAGACTAAGTCTAGCCTAAGTGAAATCGGTTCTGCTCGAGGACTCATTACTTTATATGTCCATGAAGACAATCTTCATGACATAGTCATGCTCGCCGAGACTTAAAGTAATGATCCCGACAAGAGGCAGGTATCTCTTCTGCTCTCGTAAGTGATGAATCCTTATTGGCTACTCAATTACCTTCAAATACCTCAAACTGCACTCCAAGCACCATCCTATGAGTAACCTCCGAAGGCCACAAGGAATGGAGTCAGCATGTGATCAAGATTCAAGATATCCTCGAGTACCTCAAGTCTAAGGATACTTGCACCATTGCTATGATGAGATTATCATTGACATTAAATCCATGTGATGATCTCATGGCAGGTCATCCAATGAACTTACTACCACTAGTAAGCATCCATATGTCAACTCTAAATATCTCATATTTACAGTTTCTGAGATCCACTGCTTGATCCAATCAAGGAGTATGACATATGCTAGTCTGTCCGGATTAATGATGTCCAGTCTCATTAATCCTATGACTAGGAAAAATTTAGATACTGACATAATTGCACATGATAGGAATCTCAGGATTATGATCACATCATAATTTCCTTCATGCTATGTCATATATCATGGACATCATTAATTTGATTAAAGATCAATATCAATTCATAAAGAACATCAAATAAATGAAACATGCCTTTCTTTATTTATTCATAAAGTCTGTACATGACTATGAACAAAAAGCGCTAAAGGGGATTGCCTTTAGGGCACTACTCTAACATATACTATGAAGACTAAGTGTAACACCCCACTCCCGTATGACCCGAACCCGACATCGATGGTGATATCCGAGTCCGAGTCCCACGAGGGTGGCGTGCTACATCACGCAGTCAGTCAAAACTCAGTATTAACCTTTTTTTTCTTCACACACACACATACACATTATTACATATGTGGTATCAGAGCCCAGAAGTACGATTGTACATGGGCGTTCTGACATTTGTACTGAGTTACATGCATTAAAGTCGTCAAGTCGTCACGGCAGACAGTGACAACTGATCCCCAGTCTAGCGTATGAGTAGCATGCATGAGCGTGTATCAGTCGATAAGCGGTTAGAGATAGAGAGGAAATGATAAGACGGTAGAGTGTGATAAAAGGAAGTGGCGATCATCGAAGGATAAGAAAACAAAAGTATATGGTTTGATCTGACAAGTGAACATTTAGTGTATCGATATTGATGGATATACGATGATATGCAACAAGAGAGTGGTACTGAAATGTGTGATATGAATATAGACTTGTGGCTTGATAGAGGAAATAGAAATATGATAGAAATGACCAGAGTTCTAGTGTGTAAAAGGGAATGAAATGAAATGTTACAATTGGGATTGATTACTGTGATAAGTGTTATAAATAATGATTTATGAATGAAGATCGATTACGTTAGTGAGAAATTTAGAATGATGGTAAATCTATGATGTTGATTTTTGAGTGTGAAAATTCAAGGGTATGATGTAATAACGAAAAGATTGACAGGTAAGATAATTATACGGAGAAATGAAACAGATGTTCCGGTTTAATTGCTTTGATTAATTTCCGGAGAAAATTCCTAAAAATCCTTTAAAATAGAAAACAATTTATGGCGCACTCAGAATAATTTTTCAAACCCGATAACCCCGTTAATCACACTAAAATTACATTAGGCACGAAAACTGGGAATGTCATGTATGCATATGCACAGTTGTGACTATGCAGCAATCCTATTATGCATGAGCAATCCTATGAAATCCTAATCTAGCACATCCTATGCCAATTTACTGTTCTACCCTTCCAATTGAGGTTGGGATGTTACACTAAGGATGAAGTGTTGGGAGTTTTTCTCAAATAGAAGAAGACGGTGGAAACTTAAACAAGCAAAGGGATCAAACATCTCTACACAAATAATGGTGGGGAGTACAGGAGTGATCCATTTTTAAAAGTTTAGAAGATGAAGGCATTGTCAAGCACTTCATAGTCAGGGGTACACTATAACAAAATGGGGTGGTAGAACGTACGAATCGAACATTGCTGGAGAAAGTTTGGTGTATATTGTCCAATGTTGGGTTGGACAGAGAATTTTAGGCTGAAGTTGTTACATATGCTTGTCATCTCTTCAACCCCTTACCATTTAGTGCTATTGGTGGTAAAATGCCATTGGAGAAATGGTTTGGAAAACCTATTATAGATCATACTATTATGTTAAGGAGTCAAAGTTGGATTCACATGCAAAGAAAGCAACTTTTATAGGGATCACCTTTGGTGTGAAAGGATATTATCTTTGGTGCCCAAAGTCAAAGAAAATAATTTTTAGCAGGGATGTTACCTTTGATGAATCTACCATGTTAACAAAGGTGATAACTGAAAATATTGAGCGGACAAACTGTACTAAAAAATAAGTGGAGTTTGAAAGAAAAATTATTACCCTAGAAAATGATGAAGCAAATACAGAAACTCCTGTGGTAAAAGAGGAAAAGTCAAAGAGAAACACTTAAGTACCTGACCATTCTGTTAATATGATGGCTTATGCATCTACAATTAAAATTGATGACATTCTTACCACTTATAAGGAATTAGTTCGAAGTTCAGAAGAAGATAAGTGGAGAATAACCATGAATGAAGAAATACAATCCTTTCATAAGAATCAAATGTGGAAGCTAGCTATTCTCCTGAAGGGAAAGAAGGCAAATAGATGCAAATGAGTATATGCAAAGCAAGATTGATTTCCTAAAAAGAATGATGTTTGTTACAAAGCAAGACTGGTGGTCAAAGGTTACATTCAAATGGAGGAAATTGATTATAATTAATATTTTTCTCCATTTGTAAAAATTCCTCCATTCAAATTTTCTTGGCTTTGATAGCACAGTTTGATATGGAACTAGTTCAATTAGATGTAAAAATTGCATTTTTATATGGAGACTTGGAGGAGGAAATCTATATGAGTCAACTTGAAGGTTTTTAAGGTGTTAGAAAAGAGAATATGATGTGCAATCTTGAAAAGCCATTGTACAGATTAAAGCAATCTCTGAGGCAGTGGTAAAAGTAATTTGACAAATTTATGATGGGGCAGAAGTACACAAGAACAAAATACGATCACTATGTGTATTTTTGCAAGCTATAAGATGGATACTACATCTATCTTCCCCTATATGTTGATGATATGTTGATAACTTCAATGAATCTAAGAGAAATTGAGAGATTGAAGATTCAATTGAATCAGGAGTTTAAAATGAAGGGTCTAGGTGAAGCTAAGATCTTGACATGGAGATAAGCAGAGATAGGGAATCGAGGAGAATTTTTTTGACTCTGAAACATTACCTGAGAAAGGTACTAAAACTTTTTGGCTTGAATGAAAAGTCAATGCCTGTTAGTACTATGCTCGCTACTCATTTCAAGCTTAGTGCATCTTTGTCTCCGAAGAATGATGTAGAACTGGAATATATGTCAAAAGTACCGCATGCAAATGTTGTTGGTAGCTTGATGTATGCTATGGTGTGTAAAAGGCCCAACATGTCATAGGCAGTTAGGGTTGTGAGCAGGTATATGTATGATCTTGGAAAGAAACATTGGCAAGCTGTGAAATGGATTCTACAGTACATTTTGAACACTGCATATGTTGATTTGGTATTTTAGAGTGATAAGCAAGACGACCAATATGTAGTTAGATATTGTGATTCTAACTATGCTGGTGATTTGGAAAGGTGTTGATCAACTACTGTCTATGTGTTTACTCTTACGCAGGAACTAGTCAGTTAGAGATCTACCTTATAATCAACAGGAGTAGAGTATATGGCATTTATAGAGGTTGTGAAAGAGGTAATTTGGCTTCAAGGATTGCTTGGTGAATTAGGGGTTCGATAAAAGTACATCAAAGTGCATTGTGATAGTCAAAGTGCTATCCTTTTAATAAAGAACCTTTTAATAAAGAACCGAGTTTACCAAGCAAGGACGAAGCACATCAATGTCTGTTATCACTTTATACGAGAGGTTCTTAAAGAAGGTAGAGTAGCAATTCAGAAGATTAAGACTATTGAAAATCCTACTAATATGTTGACAAAGGTGGTGGCTGCAGTCAAGTTCCAACATTGTTTGAACTTGATCAATATTACTAAAAATTGAAGATGGGCGCTTTGAAGTGCATTTGTGAGAGATTTGAAGATGTGGAATTTTCCAAGGTGGAGATTTGTTGAACTGTCAATAATTGTGGCTCATCCCACAATTGTAAATCCCACATCGGGAAAATATGGATTTGTGGAAGGTTGCTTCCCTTATAAAATAAACCCCCCTCCTTTAGTTTTAATTATCTCCAAATTACCTATCTTTTCTTAAGGAAAAAATTCTCTCTATCTATAATATTTCACTTATATTATTTCCTTGAAATAGTGAAATATTAATGTTCGAGGACGTAGGTATAATTGGTCGAACTTCGTTAAATTCTAATGTTCTTTATTTATCTATTTAATAGTTATTATCGGTATAATTATAGTGAATTATTATGCTATTAAATTACATGTGTAACATCCTGTTACTTATGGGAAGGTTAAAATGGTAAATATGAGTGGTCAATAAGAGATAAGAAATGCATTTTTATGTTCATGCATAATATGGCATGCTCATACACGTGAATAGTAAATATTGTACGTGAAAATAATTGTACATGCATTCATGAATAATTCTGGGTATAATTGAACGGAGCTGTGATTTTTGGGAAAAATTGTGAATTTGGAATTTAAATTATATTGGAAATTTTATTGATTAGTGGAATTATATATTTGTGAATTTTGGTGAATTTAAGATTTATTTCGGAATTTATAGAGTATTATGGAAAATAGGAAAAAGAAATTTAAAAGAAGAGTTGGATTGTAAGATGAGAGTTAAGAGAGTTAGTTTCAAAAGAATCTAAGTTAGAGCTTAGACCATAGGAAAGTTACTTTTGTACTTTTGTCAGAAGTAAGTTTGAGTTACCCGAGAGTTAAATAGGGATTTGTTCTTTTTCCTAAGTTCTTTCCGTGTTATCATCTTCTCCTAAGTTCTTCCCATACACAGAGTTTTCCATCAAACTCCTTCTGAGAGTTAACTTTGATTCTTCTTTTTTCATATCCCTCACCACTTCCTTTACTGCTGAGTGTTTCTTCTACCTTAAGAAAAACTAGAAGTTGGTTAGTGTTCATAGTGGTTTACATAATTTTGTATAGAGTTAGGGCTTGAACATAGTTGAAGCTTTTGGAGTCTTCAACAAGTAAGTAGTGAATAAATTTGCTAGAGTTGTGGATTTTTAAAATAAAGTTGATGAATTTATTGTCAGTGCATGATCATATCATTTACGTATATTTATATTCTTGAACACTGTGTTAAGGGGATGGAAATTATGGATATGGTAGTATTTAGTTTTTGATGGATTGTTAGTGATCAAGTATTGTGGACATGGTTTTTGAGTTGAGGAGTAATTGTAAAATGATGGTCTAAGATGGGAATGAGTGTTTAAATGAAAAATTGAGAGGAAACATGGAGATTGAGAATGAAAGTTATGGTCCTTATAAGGGAAGATATATAAAATGTTTTGTCTGTAAAATGTATCGTCTGTGCTGATATGTATCGTCAGTGAAAACATATCATCTTTACAGCCATATCGTCTTAGGTTGACTTCTGCTTTGTCTTAAGTTAATCATCGTATCGTCTGCTTTTTGGCATTTTTCTACTTTTTTCTTCGTCTACGTTTTGGCATTCGTCTGCTTTTTGCTTCGTCTATTTTTTGGCATTCGTCTTCTTTTTGCTTCGCCTACTTTTTGGCATTCGTCTATTTTTTGCTTCGTTTGCTTTTTGTCATTCGTCTACTTTTTTCTTAGTCTACTTTTTGGCGTTCGTCTGTTTTTTGTTTCGTCTGCTTTTTGGCATTCGTCTGCTTATTGTTTTGTCTGCTTTTTGCTTATGTGATTGAAACTTCTTTTGTACACTATTCATCTGATGTTATTGTCTGGTCCATTTCTGACCCTTCAGACGATAGAATTTTTCTTCAAGGTCTTCACAAAATTGCAGATCTCGAAGTTCTCTTTGAAATCGTTCTAAAATAATCTTATTCTGACATTTGTAGAGAGAGTTATGCCATTTGTCCCGAGATAGGTTCTGTATTATTGAGGACAAAATCCTTGTTTGATTCTTTCAGCCATAATTTTGTCATTCCACCTCCTAATGCATTAATTCTTAGACCAATAGATTCCTAGCATATATATCTACCCCTCAATAAAAATTTGTAACATTTTGAGTTGAATTGAGAAAATTGATTGAATCAAATTTGGAATCTGATGGAGCGGTGAAATAGGATTATCTTACTAAACACCCCCAGTATTTTAATAATTTTGTGGATCTATAGAATTTCAGTCAACTAGAGTTATAGGCCTACAAATTTTCTCAAGAAGTCGAATTATGATTCAGTTTCTAAAATGTTTAATTTTTGGATAGAAGTTGAGCATAGTACATTGTTTTGGACATGAATAACCCAATAATGTTTGAGGTATATCTTCCAAATTTTTGAACCAAATTGAGTGATTTGAATATCAATAGAAAGGTAAGATGTAGAGGAACACTTTTTTTGAAGATAGTTTGACCAAATTACATCAGTTTCACCTTTTGATTGGATGTGAACAGTAGACCCGAAAGGGGTATCTTAGAAAAATCCGAAGTGATTCAATGAGAATGAATTATGAATTAATGGTGGCATAAACCTAAGTATTAACTATACTTAGATGAGTTTTGATATGAGAATAATTTTGTGATGAAATTGATGGTAAATACTCAGGATTATCATGAACATGCATTGTACATAATTTATTTCATACATGTGCATTATTGAATACTTATGATTGTGCAAATTCTGATATTATTTATATTATTTTTGATAGAGGAGCACTAGAACATCAACCTCCAAACGTTGCCGGATCTTCCAGGCATTAGCTTCGAGAGCAACTTGTGAGTAACGTAGATGTTCTCACTTAATTATTTGTCTGCTTAAATTATATTTTGAATCATAATTGAATGTGTTTAATTGTGGATTCCGGACAGAAGGTCCGATGAATGTGATTGTGGATTGAGATATTGAAGTGTTACTTGAACTTGAATGTGAAGACCTAAGTACTTTATAATGCGAGTGATTGTGGTACATGCAGTCCATATATGAATGCATAATCAGATAATGGCAATTGTGACCAGAGTAGCCACCGATCAGAGCTAAAAGCTCAACAAAAAAAAATGAGTCTTGAACTCATTAGTGATTAAGAGCCTAAGGCTCACTATGCAAAATGAGCCTTGTATCCCCCAAGTGGATAAGGGGCAGTTATTAATGAGCCCGATATCTAAAATAGATATGGGACAATTCAGGCACTCGGTTATAATAATGTAATAATTGGGAAGTACCTTATGAGCACCTCATATACATGTTGTTAATTGTATTTGTTGAAATGAAATGCCTATGTTTAAGTAAAAATGTGAAATTTATGTAAAGTGCACTATGTGATTATATGTTATGTGAATTGTTGTGATGCATGAATTGAGTGAACCACCGATGATGGTTACCTCATTGAGTTCGCAAAACTCACCAAAATTGCAACGTTGTCTTTTTAGGATCGAGAGACGACTCTACAATGTAAGTCTACAAAAATACCTCCTCAACGACAACAATCTCAAAATTTTCAGTATTTCACAAATTTAATCTTCAATCAAAACCCGTGTATATGACAATGTAAGTCTACAAAACTCACAATGGCTTACACGATCACATACAAGTGCGTATGTGATCTTGTAAGTCTACAAAAATACCTCCTCAACGACAGCAATCAAAGAAAGTTTAGTATTTCACAAATTTAATCTTCAATCAAAACCATAATAAGGCTAAGGAAATTTACCTTAGTGGTTAGGTGGTGACGAAACTAAAAAATATGGTGGTTGGGTGGGGGCGAAGCAGGGTAGTAAGGTGAAAGGGTGGCAAGAGGGGTAGCAAGGTGACTAACACCACAAAGGGGTGAGTAAAAACTGATGACAGTATGTGAGAGAGAGTGAAGTGCAAGTATTAAGGAAGAAAGATTAACATAGTGTCAAAACGACATCATTTTATGTCTCACGAAATGAATGACGTTCACAAAATAAAATGACGTCATTCATTTCATTTTAGAAATATCAAAGTCATAGTTAAAAATGACCTCGTTTTGCTTTATAAGCAAAATGACATCATTTAGTTCTTATGCTTGAGCCTGAGCTCCAGCTCGAGCTCGAGTTTGACTCAAGGACTTCACAACCCAAGCTTTAGTTAACCCAGGCCTAACCTATTGACCTCGGACTAGGTTAGATTGGAACCAAATGCCAGCCCTAATTAGCATCTTACAACTAATAAGGCAAAGCCAAGACCACTTAAGTCTAACCCTTTTAATGGATGCTTTACAAAACCTTAAAGGACTGTTTCCCATTGTATTAAATGACCGCAAAAGAGACAAGCATGTAGTGGAAGTTAAAGACAATTTCTAGGCTACCTTCTTCTATTGGTGGGTCTATCGAAGGGCTAACCTCCCTTAGACCCAATTGCATCCCCTTCTAATTATAGGCTATGAAGAAACTGGTAATTTAATAAAACTATGGCCCAAAAAACACTCTAACCTAACTCAATTATTTGTAACTTATATATGCTAACCTATGACTTTAATAATATTGAAAGAATAGTAGCATTATGTGGAATTTAGTGCATGCTCGAATTTGCAAATTTTTCAAAGCATTGAATGCATATTACCGGATATGAGCTAAGCTATCATCCAACAAAATTGGATTATCGTTATCTGAGGAAATATCAGTCCAACTAGTTTTATGCATCTGATTTATCGAAGGAAACAAGAGTCAGGGAATGGATAAAATTTTGGCAACAAAAAATACTTAGGTATCTTGAGTGAACATCATTTATCCTAAATGTTAAATCTATCAATCTTACATAATTCTAACAGATATAAACCTCCCACTTCTTTTCCACAACTGCATCCAGTCATGAAATCATATTTTCACATTATCACAGAATTTTCAAGCATAATAATCTTTTATTTCTCTATTCTTAGTCTATTTTCATGATGGTGCCTATGGGAGAACTTATGTTGGGCCTTTTTCAATGTGGAAAATTTGAAAACGAAGAGACGCGGTCGGTGAAAATTGAACCGTACCCAAAATGGGAAGACTTTAAAATACTGGAAAATCCTAGGTGGTTTATATTATTGTAAGTGTATATAAAAATAAATGTGAGTGTTTGTGTATCATAGAAGTATTCCGAATTTTGTATTGTCATGCGTTGTCCAATAATAAAACATTAATTGATTTCAATAACTAAGTTTGAGGGTCAACAAGTGGAATGGGAACTCAAGTGTCCATGTCTTTTTCTTCCTCTACGAGGATTCAAAGTCAATGTAGTGACATGATAAACAATTTTTTCCATTTGTTTGAACTGTTTTAGTACTACGACGAAGACTCTTATTTATCGTGAAACTCAACTTCAATCTTAAATTTTATTCCCATTCATGGTGGAAGGAATGCCCACTTTTTCTAGAAAACTTAGCATTTAACAGGCGATATGATCACTAAAATTATCTTGAATTTTTTTTACAATTAAAGAATGCTTAAAAAGTTGAAAAGATCATATTTTTATCATCCTAAAAAAACAAATGCTAGTTCTTAAGGTGATTTCACACCTATCTTATACTATAATATCTTATATAAGATCATCTAAAAAATGATTCCTAAGAGCCTAAAGGAGGTTCTAAAGCTAATTATTAGCATAATCCAATAAGCCTTTATTCAAGGAAGAAGTACAGGTGATAATTTGATGCCAGCTTAAAAATTATATAAAAATTATAAGAGGCAAAAGTAAATGATAAACTTTGTTATAAAAAATGACTTTGAAAAAGTATTTGATTTAGTAAACTAGAGATTTGTCTTAAATTTTCTAAATGCTTTTGAATTCTAACAATTATATAACCTAGATTAAGTAATGTATCTCTCTAGCCTGATTTACAATATTAATGAATAGAGAACCAACATCATATTTTAAAGGAGTAAAGAGGCTTGGAGTTGGTGATCCTCTCTTATCTTTCTTATTTTCTTTGTTTATTAAGGTACTAAATAGATTGTTGACTCAGAGGATTAAAAAGGGCAAAGCTTTCTAGTTTCAACATAAATTTAAAAAAAATGGGATTATTCCATTGTTCCTTTATAAATAATTTCTTACTATTATTGGAGTTAAGGCTAACTTAGTAAGCCTGATCCTATACTCCACGAAATTTTTTAAACAAATGTCAAGGCTCTTTGTTAATAAAAAATGAGTAATATATACCTTTCTATTGATTCTCATGGCAGTATAGATAATCTCCTAAGCATTTTAGGTCTTATTCTCTAAGAGTTGCTTTTAAATATTTATGAATCATAATTTCATACAATATAATCTCTTATAGAGAGTGTCAGCTTTTACTTAATTCTAGTCACAACAATTATAGTGACAATTTTCTCTCTCTCGGGAACAAACTTTGACTTCAGTTGTTCTAAACAACCTCCATGTCTTTTGGAGTATCATTTATACTCTCCCAAATTTGGAGAGAATTTTATACAATTTTCTATTATTAAGGAAGCTATTGATCACTTCAGGTGTTGAGGTAAAGTTATTAAAAATTTTCTTTCCAAAATAGGAGGGTGGTTTAGGAATTAAACTGATGAGAACTACCAAAGAGATGCTTTTGGCCAAGAAGATATAGAAATTGTTTACCAACTTTAAATTCATTTAGGTTAACGTGGAACATCCTTATATATTGAACAATCGTTATTTATAGAGGTTAAAGGCAAAATCAATTAACTCCTACACTATTAACAAATTCTTATAGATGAGAGACACTATTGCTAAGGAAATTAAAGTGAGGATAGGTAATAGGAGGAATACTTGGTTCGAGTTTGATAATTGAAATGATTTAGGACCCTGAAATAGATTAAAAGGGTAGATAGCTTAAGGCAACATATCCCTCTATCAATAAAAGTCAAAGGAATCATCTCTAAAAAGGGAGTGGTATTGCAAACATAGATGATTTGATTTGATAATAATCTCAATACTAAGTTATAGACCAAAAACGGGGGAGGAATAAAGATTCATATAGAGGAGGCATAGCACTCAATGTTTCTCAAATGGATCCTACCTAACTATGATCATAATTCTAGATAATAGAGTATCTTAGTGGATGTTAGTTTGGGTCACAAATAATTCTTCTAAATCTTCTTTCACACTTTGGTTGGAAATTAAGGGTAGACTTTAAACTATGGACATAGTAGAAGACATTACTTTATCTAAGTCTCTTTGTAAGTTTTGTAATCAAATTCCAAAAACTCAAGAACACTTCTTGCTAGATTGCAATTTCGTCAAACTCTTCTAGTATATAACTTGGAACAAGTGGAGAATAAATAATTTTGGTAACTCTTACTTTGAATTGAGCGAGTAAGGTTTACTCCTAAAGAAAACTTAACTACCTTCAAATTAAAGCTAAGTTGTAATGTATTTGCATTATGGTGTGAGGGAAATAAAAGACCTTTCTACATTCTATCAAGACAAATTTGAATGGAATAAGGATCATAAAATAACAAAAGGAATATTATAAAACACATGTTAAAATTGTTTCGAGATGGCAATTCCCTTAATTTTAAGTCTCTTGCTTGATCACCTTAGATTATACCCTTTTCTTTGCCACATTCTCTAGTTGTTCTCTAGGCAATAACTCTTAGTATATCCTTTTTTGGTTTACTTTAGATTTGTTATGTTAATTGAATGTACTCTAGGTGTTGGACCCTGAACTTTTCTTGGAAGTTAGAACTATTAAATGAAAAATTGTTAGTAATTAGTCATGAGTAAAGAAAAAGGAGAATTCTTAAATTTAAAATGACATACAAGATTAAGGTAGTGATGTAGTAAGTCGATGATGAGTGGGTATATGTGTATATGTTCTGTTATTAGTGTTCATGATCAATCATGGATTATAATTTGTTTATAGATAATATTGAGTGTTTAAATGAAAGTTGAGAAGAAAAATAGAGAATGTAAAAGGGATGATATTACGATATACTGTATATATATATATATATATATATATATATATATATATATATATATATATATATATATATATATATATATATATATATATACATGTATATATATATATATACATATATACATGTATATATGTATATATATATATATATATATATATATATATATATATATATATATATAAGTATTTATCAATAACCAAAAGAATGGTTTTTGAGTTGAAAAAAAATTGTAAGATGATGGTCTGAAGTGAGAAAGATTGTGTAAATGATAGTTAGAGGAAGATAGTTAACAAAGTGCAGAGAATGTAAAATGCAAAATATGAAGAGTAAATAATTGATATTTGGTTTTTGATGATTTTGAGATTTTTGAGTAAACTTGCATATTTAAGGGTAATATGAAATTTATGGGGAATGAGTTGATAAAAATGAAGTGGAAATGACTAGAGTAAAAATTGAAGTGTGGGATTTTGGAGAGTGGAAGTTTGAAAGTTTTCTGAGAATGAACAGTGGAGAGTTGGATTTTCGATCTGACTTTTCTGTGATTTTTCTGCACTGATCTAGAGATTTTTTTGATAAAATTTTCTCATGAAAGTTGTAGATCTTTCTTTTATCTTTCCATTGATATAAAGTTTGCAAAATTTGGAGTTCTGGATTTAAAGTTATGGAATTTAGAAGTTAGGATGTCTGTGAAGAAGAAGAAGTGGAAAAGCACTATCGTGTTAAGACGTTAGGCCAAAAGCACCGTCACACAAAAGCACGAGGGTGACTTTGAGGGTTGGTCAAAAAGCACCATCGTGCAAAAGCACGATGCCGACTTTGGAGGTGAAGATAAATTTGCACTGTCGTGCAAATGCACGATCGTGCATTTGGGATTTTGTCCTTTTACTAAACAATCTTGCTTCTTTTGACCATAACTTCTTCTATAGACCTCCAAATGACTTGATTCTTAAACCATTGGATTCATAAGACATTTTTCTACTCTCCACAAAAAATTGGTATCATTATGAATTGATTTGAAAAATATTGATTGAGGAAAAGTGAGAGAATCAGTTGAAATGGTATGAACTGGTGTTGTTTTACTGAATATGTTTCGATATTTTGGACATAGCTTTTTCTTTAGTGATCTGAATGAGATGATTTTTTATTTTGAGTAACCTAAAGAAATAGGGATACAATTTATCTGAGCAATCTAGTTTTAATTCAGACTCTAAGACCTTCAATTTCGGTATGGAAGTTGAGAATAGAATGCTAGTTCAGTGTAGGAACAGTCAGAAAAGTTTGGAGTATAACTTTCAGATTTCTAAACCAAATTGAATGATTTTGGTGTCATTAAAAACTTAAGAAAATGGGGAACATTTTTCTAGAAGGAAGTGTTATTAGATTTCTTTATTTACCTGATCAAAATAAGGAGTTAAGATGTTAGTAGTTGACGGACAAAAAGGGGCAAAATTGGGAGAACCAATTAAATGAAGGGTAAAAAGGGAAGAGCAAGCATAATGTGGTATTATTTAAAAGAAGAAGAGGAGAAATCGTGGGAGTTAGAAAAGAGAAGAGAAAATCGTGAGAAGAGAGGAGAAAAGAAAGAAGAGTGCATGGAAGCTAGGGAAAAAGAAGAAAGAATGAGAAAGAAGGAGATTTGGGCTAAACCTAAGGTAAGTATCATCTTTCTTCTTGCTTAGTAGAAAAACAAAAAGGGATTAGAGAAGAGAATGAGTTTGTGTAGGAAGAAAGAGGAGAAACTCTAGATGGATATTTATGGATTTCTAAATTAGGTTTTGGTTTTTCCAACCTAGATAGACTATGGGTAGGTTAAGCCTAAGCCCAATTTAGCATTTATTTCATTTTTGTGATTTTTGAAGTTTTATGAATTTCTATGGGAATGTTGTGTTTAATGAGAACTTGGTTGTTTGAAGGAGACCAACGGATGAAAATCCAAGAGCAAGAAGAAAGGCAAGCTTGACTTGGATGTTTGCAAGGAAATAGGTGAGTAATATGTTTATAGTTGTTGTGTGATGGGTAAATGCCTACTTATGTGTTTATGCTTAAATTGCGTGAATTTGAATTGTTGTGAAGATTTAAAAATGCATGATGAATTTTGACCATGTTATACCTTGAAAAAGGTTATGACATTTTGAATTGAATGAAAAGAAAAAAAATGAAAATATCAGAATATGATGAAATGGAAAGAAGCATGAGAAAATGAAAAATGTATGGAAATGAATTGAGCATAAATTTGATCGTGTTTGGGCAAAAGAGGAACGTTTTGTTAGTCACGTGCACGTTGACATAAAGCCTTCTCCCATCTGCCCGCTTGTGGCACACGAGATCTGAAAAATGGTCTCGTTTCGTTCACAGAGTAAACTTCGGTTTCTCTGTTTCGTTCCACTGAACTCTCGAGCTATTTATTTGTGCATTTGCATTTTGATTTGTCAAGTTATGATGCAAAATTGATTGTTATGTTTTGATGATTAATTACACTTGACATATTCTTTGTGATGATATGTTGAATTGTGAGTTGTGAATTTGAATTGTGAATGACTGAATTGCTAGCCCAATGAGATATAAACGTATATGAATATATGAAGTATATGCATGTTTGATTGTGTGGCTCGTTGCCAATGGCTATAAATGTATAAGCCACTGAGCTTCGTAGCTCACTCTATTCCCTTCCACTCCGCAGGTTCAAAAAAAGCAAATCAGCATTGATCCTTTCAAAGTTTGACAAATACCAAGAATAGAGACTTTTGTAATTAAGTTAGTTTAGAAACTTTTGGGTATTTAGAATCATATTAAGCATAAGCATTCAATTGCATCATATGCATTTTGTATTCCGTAACAAGCCAACGGTGTGGCTTTTGTTATGTAAATAAAGTTTTTCAAATTCTTTTGCTTCAGAAATGAAATGATGAATTGAAAAAGTTTTGTTTGTATATGTTCATAATTAATTTCTTTGTTATAATGGTTGTGTTGAAAGAATGGTATAAGTTGAATAGTAGTTTTCGAGATTGGTTATCTAGGTCCTATTAGAGGGTTTCGGGGCGGCGAAGCCCAAAGTACGTCGCGGCAAACCTTTCTCAAAGGGTACGAGCGTTGGAGCTTGGAACTTCTGCCACGATGAACCCACCAACGCTGAAACTGGAAAAAAAAAGTCCAATGTATGAATTTTTTTTTGGGAAATCAAAGCCCCGAAATAAGTAGCGAGACCCGGGTGCCAACACTAGGACTTTATATTGAGTATTATTCCTAGTTTTTGCTACATCCTACTCATTTAAGATTCAATATAATTGCATTAGAAAAAGATTCTTGACATAATTTTAATAAAATATACATGTAGACTAATTCTACATTAAAATAAGAAAAATTTAGATTTTCTATTGAGATTTTAATGAAAATATAAAAATTTAAAGAAAAGATTTTGATATTTTAGGTAAGTGTGAATCATATACAAAAAAGAAAAGGAAGTTAGAAATTTTAACTTATCAATTCTTAATTACCTATTTGCGGAGATGTATTATCTGAACCTAGGTTGTTATAAGTTTACTTTGAAGCATATTCCCAAAAACTTGATTACTTTGACGACCTACATGTCTTCATGAAAGTTTCCGGTGCTCTTTCCACGAAGTGACCTTTAACAACACGATATAGGCTTTGACAGGTGATATGATCACTACAATTATCTAGAATTTTTATTTACAATTAAAGAATGTTTAAAAAGTTAAAAAGCTCTTAGCCCACTTCCTTACACCAGCAAACCAAGCTACCTAAAATCTGAAACGTTATTGGTTAAGGATCTTTAGTTGTTAGCAAATGGAAGCAACAGGGGGCAAGGTTCGAGTTCCTGTCAAAAAATAAATTGGGGGAATGAAGTAGTTATGTATTTGAGATTACCTTGGAATGCATGTTTTTCTGTACTCAAATTGCATGATCTGAGTCGAACAGAAAAAGAAAAACGAGGTTTAAAAACCATAAGATCTTAATTAGCGGGACAAGAAAGAAGCTACTACATTTATCTAATTTATATCAAAAGATAAGCATAAAAATAATTAAAATATATGAGTTAAGCTTAACTTTAACCATATTCTTTTGATATTTTCGAGTTCTAGCCGACTTTACGACTCTTATTTTCAAACACAAATTATTTAACTTTAATTTGTAAAGATATCTTTTAATTTTCTAAAATTATTTAATTAAAATAAAATTTTCTTACAATATTATGCACAAAATAATAACCATAATTCATAATAAACTTAATTAAGCAAATAAATTTTAACTAATTTGAAATGATTATTGCATGACAATAATGTATTAAAATATTGCAACAGACAAGTCTCGAAACGAGACATAATCATCCAAATTTTATGACAACTATCGTCACAACAATTAGAAGAGTTAATGCCTATAGAGTGGATCATAGAGTACGGAAATGATTTTCATACTATTCATTGATGCCCCATTGGTATTATCACTCTTCCAATTTTGAAAAGTTTGAAGGATGAAACATAAATTCATACTAAAATTTTCTTAATTATAAATTATTTATTAGCATCGGTTCATATTAAAAATTTTCTTAGACATTTTATCTAGCTTAAATTTGAGTTTAAAAGTTTTACTTTAACTTTTAAATTTAAAATTTTGAACTTATTTTAGAAATTCAATTCTCAATTTTATACTTAACCCATTAAAGAGATTGGTCAATTAATAAAACCCTATTTGGAAATACCAATTGTTGAAAATAAAATGATTGTAATTTCCAATCAGCATTAATTAGGTTCTTAGATAAGGAAAATTAATGAGTAAAATGGAA
Organism: Erythroxylum novogranatense; assembly: GCA_029891385.1. Lineage (NCBI taxonomy): Eukaryota > Viridiplantae > Streptophyta > Magnoliopsida > Malpighiales > Erythroxylaceae > Erythroxylum > Erythroxylum novogranatense. The sequence continues at coordinate 41,968,854 of CM057227.1, forward strand.
AAATAACTTCAGTGTTAATAATGACAAATAGTTTGGAATATTGTAAAACGAAGCCATTTTGAAAATTTATTTATAAAAATAAAATGTCGGGCAAGGCCAGTCAGGTCCGTCTTAGATCCGACCAAACTAAAGTTGGGCTCAGACTACCCCTAACCTAATCGAACCCCTTCCCTTTTAATTTGCTTGAGAAGTTAACCTCCCTGCATCAGCATAAAGCCATAAACAATCCACTTCTATTCTTATTAATTTACTTGCATGAAATATCTAATTTTTCAGTCAGAAACTCCACAATGATGTTTCTATTAGATTCTTCGGTCGAAATAAAGGAAAACTTCGATTCAATGTTCGGCGAAACAGCCCACTAACAAAACCTATGCCAAGCTGACTTTTGGTTTAACCATGCTCCATATACATATAACAACAATCTACGTGAAAATTAGCAAATAGGTTAATGGTCGCTATTCTTTCCTCAGGAGTACGGACACAATTCAAATCCTCATTCAACTAGGACAAGATCATGATATTACCGATAAAATATGATTATCATGTTTCTACTGTAATTGAATAGAGGAAAAACATTATGATTTTATTTTTATTTTGAAATTTCTTTAGTTTAGTAACTAGTAAAATCTACACAATTTCTCAGTATTTAATTTATGTATTTTAGTGTATAAAATTGACTAATAATACATAATTATTATCATTCATAATATGATAATTTTAAAATTTTATGTTATGAAATAGATCAAACCATTAGATTGTTAAAAACTAAGTTGAACTTAAAAATAAGGCAAAGTGCCAAATTTTCTTAGTTAATATCTAGAGCTCATTGATTTTTTAGAAAATGATATAATTATATAAAACCCTTATGTAATTTAGTCGAAATAAGCTTTTATTATTTTATTTCATTAGACAAAATGACTCCCCAATAAAAGATTTTATATGTGATAAAATTTGCATAATCTGTCCCTTGATATAATCTTATGAACTCCAGTCATCATCTTCCGACAATACTTACATTCGGCTTTTTCTATTTTTCTCATTGATCTAATCTTATTGAAGTGATTCCAAATTTTACTTTTCAATTGACTCGGAGTTGGAAATCTATCTTCATTTGATATAGGATTACAAGTTTCTATTTAAGTTTCTAACATCATATTACGACTCTCTTGAAGGAATATGCTCATCTATCTAAAACAATCAACATATAAATATATATATTATTCATAATCACAATTGATAATTCATAAGCGTGAGAGAGAATATGAGAACATAAATCATAATCATAGATTTAAAGTTTATCAATTATCACTTATCGCTTAACAATAGCTTACACAAAAGGAATTTTATTTTATTGAATTAAAAATAAAATAAAATAAAGTACTTTTTAGTTTACTAAATTAAAAATAAAATAAAATACAGTAAGTTTTTGCTTACAAAAAAGTGATATATCATGTAAGTCATTGTTAATTGATAAGTGATAATTGATAACCTTTAAATCCATCGTTATGATTTACGTTCTCATATTCTCTCCGATGTTTATGATTGTCAATTATGATTATGATTATGAATAACATATATATTTATATGTTGATTGTTTTAGATGCGTGTATGTGACCGTGTAAGTCACTATTAACTAATTAGTGATAATTAAAGAACTTTAAATCACATGCATATGATCACGTTAGCCAATGAGATTGTGTCATACAACACATAGGGGTGTATATATGTTTTATGGACTTGCACAGTCACATGCATGTCACTGGCCGTTTTTACGAACTTACATAGCTACATACACAGGCGTGTATGTGACTATGTAAGTTTGCAAAACTTGCAGTGACTTACACCGTCGTATACACACTCGTGTATATTACAATGTAAGTCTGCAAAACTCACAATGGCTTACACAGTCATATACACACAGGTGTATGTGATCCTGTAAGTCTAAAAAAATACCTCCTCAACGACAACAATCTCAGAAATTTCAGTCTTTCACAAATTTAATCTTCAATCAAAACCAGAATAAGGCAAAGGAACTTTACCTTGGTGGGTGGGTGGCGAAGAAGCTAAAAAACACTACGATGTGGTGGGGGCAAAGTAGGGCAGCAAGGTAAAAGGGTGGCTAGAGGGGTAGCAAGGCATCTGGCACCACAAAGGGGTGAGTAAAAAGGTGGCGACTGGCGACTAACACCACAAAGGGGTGAACAAAAAACTGACTACGGTGTGTGAGAGAGAGTGAAGTGCAAGGATTGTTTTGTTTGCGAGGAATTGTTGTAGGTTCCTTAAGAATTCACATTAGGTTATTCCTTTTAGTAGGTAAGAGATTACTGCTTAGGAAATATCTAGTTATGTACGTAACATTTTCTTACTTGTATAAAAATTTTATTGATTTACCTAAAAGAAAAGTGCAGGGATTAAGGAAGAAAGATTATCATAGTGTAAAACGACATCATTTTATGTCTCACAATATAAAATGACGTCATTCATTTCATTTAAGAAATGTGCAAGTCATACTTAAAAATGACCTCATTCTCTTTTAGAAGCAAAATGACATCATTTAGTTTTTATACTTGAGCCTGAGCTTGAGCTCGAGTCCAGCTCAAGGCCTAACAACTTAACAACCTAAGGTCTAATTAACCTAGGCCTAACCTATTGAACTCATATCGGGTTAGATCGGGCCCAAATACCACCACTGATTAGCATCTTACAAATAATAAGGTAAAGCCAAGACCACTCAAGTTTAGCCCCTTTTAGTGGATGCTTTACAAAACCCTGAAAAGACTGTTTCCCATTGTATCAAATGACCGCAAAAGAGATAAATGTGTAGTGGAAGTTAAAGACTTCTAGACCAACTTCTTTTATTGGTAGGTCTACCGAAGCACTATCCTCCCTCAGACCCAATTCCATCCCCTTCTATTTATATGCTATGAAGAAACTGGTAACCTAATAAAACTATGGCCCAAAAAACACTCTAACCTCACTCAATTATTTGTGACTCAAAAATGCTAACCTATGACTTTGATAATGTTGAAAGAATAGTAGCATTATGTGGAATTTAGTGCACGCTCGAAATTGGAAAATTTTCAAAGCATTGGATGCATATTACTAGATATGAGCTAAGTTATCATCCAATAAAATTGGATTATCGTTATCCGAGGAAATATCAGTGCAATCAGTTTTATGCATCTGATTTATCGGAGGAAACAAGAGTCAGGGAATTGATAAAATTTTGGCAACAACAAATCCTTAGGCATCTTTAGTGAACATCATTTATCCTAAATGTTTAATCTGTAAATCTTACATAATTCTAACACATATAAACGTCCCACTTCTTTTCCATAACTGCATCCAGTCATGAATTCCTATTTTCACATTATCACATAATTTTCAAGCATAATAATGTTTCATTACTCTTTTCTTAGTCCATTTTCATGATGGCGCCTATGGGAGAACTTATGTTGGGCCTTTGTCAATGTGAAAAATTGGAAAACGAAGAGACTCGGTCAGTGAAAAGTGAACCGTACGCAAAACGGGAAGACTTTAAAGTGTTGGAAAATCCTAGGTGGTTTATATAATTGTAAGTGTATATAAAAATAAATGTGAGCGTTTATATATCATAAAAGTATTCCGAATTTTATGTTGTCATTCTCCGTCCAATAATAAAACATTAATTGATTTCAATAACTAAGTTTGAGGGCCAACAAGTTGAATGGGAACTCAAGCGTCGATGTCTTTTTCTTCCTCTACAAGGATTCCAAGTCAATGCAATGACGTGATAAATAGTTTTTTCCATTTGTTTGAACTGTTTTAGTACTACGATGAAGACTCTTATTTATCGCCAAACTCAACATCAGTCTTAAATTTTATGTTAAAAAATAAAAGAGCCTAGAAAAATTATTAACAAATTTCGTTAACTTTTTTAATATATACTTTAAATTTGGAATAAAATTATTATTAAATTAATATAAAATTGATTTGTGATAAGTGATATTGAATTGAATCTCCAATAATATGATATTAGATTGAGGATGAATTAAATAGAAGTATATATATAACAACTGTAGATGAAAATTATCATCAGTGATACTTAATCATTTCTATCATCAATGATACTTAATTGTTTCTATGTATTCTTTTCACTTAATCATTTATAACAAGGGTAATAGGCCAATACTTTTTTATTTAGGACTATGCATGATTCTTTGCATTTCAAGAGAAAGAACCAGCCATGTGTTGGTTTTAAAACCAAAATTTAACCAAAACATATAATAGAAAAGAGATAATGCAAGAGGCAAGTTATTGATGAGTTGCACTTTACATTGAAGGAATAAATATATAAGCAATGAAATAACAAACTTAGTTAATATTTCAATAAAGATTAACCAAAAAATAAAAATTTAAAAGTTTAAATCCTAACAGATAACAACTTTATCTTAATAGATAAAATTTTATCTTCTAATAGATATCTTATCCTTAGTACTCTATCTTACTATTCCAAATTTGTCTGATCTAAAACTTGAAGGAGCCTATTTTACATGGTCTAACAAGTAAGAGGGGAGCCATCTTATAAGGAAAAAGTTAGACAAGGCCTTGATTAACCCCTTATGGTTAGCAAAATTTTCAAACAACATGCCTTATTTCCATACTCCTTTATGTTCTGATCATATGTCCACTGAAGTAACTACTGGTATATGGAAAAGTAAAATTAAAAATCCTTTTACATTTAGCAACTTCCTTTTAAACTTGAAGGGGTTTGAAGTAGCATCAATGAAAAGACTTAGAATTAAATTTTCAAATCCTATAAGTGTGTTTTCTAAACTCAAAGTTATTAAGGGAGAGATGAAGAAGCTTAAATAAGATGAAGTCAAAGACAATAACTCTTCCATATATACAATAAAAGGGGCTTTATTAGCAATTTAAAATGAATTATTTTCTAGACTAAATGATATAAACCTGAGGGCAACTATCTTTAAATGTACATAGACTCTAAAGAATCACTCTCCCTATTAGATAAAAAACTATAATGAATTAGCTAAAAGATGGAGATAAGAACTTTAGTTTCTTCTATAATGTTATCTTGAGCAAAAGGAACTTGAATAAATTTTGCTCTTTATTAAGAAATACTAGTGAAACTATTAGGAAGTAAGAGATGTTAAAAACTTTGGCCCTCAACCATTCCAATGACACTCTGGGGAGATCTAATAATCTCTCTTCTTTTGAAAATGTCTTAAAGGAATTTATTCCTAGCTCTATCACTCAACAATTTAAGGAGATGCTTTCTAAATCTTTCAATGTTTAAGATATTAAACAAGCTCTCTTTAAGCTAAAACCAAACAAAGATCCCAATCCTGGTGGAAGGAATGCTCCCGTTTTCTAGAAAACTTAGCATTTAATAGGCAATATGATAACTACAATTATCTTGAATTTTTTTCACAATTAAAGAATGTTTAAAAAGTTGAAAAGATCATATTTTTATCATCCTAAAAAAAACACATGCTAGTTCTTAAGGTGATTTCACACCTATCTTATACTATAATATCTCATATAAGATTGTCTAACAAATGATTCCTAAGAGCCTAAAGGAGGTTCTAAAGTTAATCATTAGCCCAATCCAAGAAGCCTTTATTCAAGGAAGAAGTACAGGTGATAATTTGATGCTAGCTTAAGAATTATATAAAATTTATAAGAGTCAAAAGTAAATGATAAACTTTGTAATAAAAATTGACTTTGAAAAAGTATTTGGTTTAGTAAATTAGAGCTTTGCCTTAAATTTTCTTAATGCTTTCGAATTCCTAACAATTATATAACCTAGATTAAACAATGTATACCTCTAGCCCCATTTACAATCTTAATGAATGGAGAACCAACATCATATTTTAAAGGAGTAAAGGGGCTTGGATTAGGTGATCCACTCTTATCTTACTTATTTTCTTTGTTCATTGAGGTACTACATAGATTGTTGACTCAGAGAATTAGAAAAAGCAAAGCTTTCAAGTTTCATCATAAATTTAAAATTTTGGGATTATTCTAGCGTTCCTTTATAAATGATTTATTACTATTATTAGAGTTAAGGCTAACTTAGTAAACCTGATCCTATACTCCACAAATATTTTTAAACAAATGTCAAGGCTCTTTGTTAATGAAAGCACAAGTAATATACACATTTCTACTAATTCTCATGGCATTATAGATAATCTCCTAAGCATTTCAGGTTTTATTCTCTAGTAGTTGCTTTTTAAATATTTAGGAATCATAATTTCATACAATAGAATATTTTATAGGGAGTGTTAGCCTTTATTTGATTCTACTCACAAACATTGTAGTGACAAGTTTCTCTCTTTTGGGAACAAACTTTAACTTCAATTTTTCTAAACAACCTCCATGTCCTTTGGAGTTATCATTTATACTTTCCTTTAAACATGATCAAAAAATTGGAGAGAATTTTATAGAACTTTCTATTATTAAGGAAGCTAAAGCTTGTTTCAGCTGTTGAGGTAAAGTTATTGGAAATTTTCTTTCCAAAACATGAGGGTGGTTTAGGAATTAAACTGATGAGAACTACCAAAAAGATGCTTTTGGCCAAGAAGATGTAGAAATTGTTTACCAACTTTAAGTTCATTTAGGTTAAATTGGAACATCCTTATATTTTAAGGGATCATTATTTATAGAGGTTAAAAGCAAAATCAAGTAACTCTTAGAATATTAACAAAATCTTATAGATGAGAGACACTATTGCTCAGGAAATTATAGTGAGGATAGGTAATAGGAGGAATAATTGGTTCTGGTTGAGACCTTGACATAGATTATGAGGATTAGATAGCTTAAGGCAACATATCCCTCTATCAATAAAGGTCAAAGGCATCATCTCTAAAAACGAAGTGGTATTGGAAACATAAATGATTTGATTTGATAATAATCTCAATACAAAGTTATAGACCAAAAACGGAGGAGGAAGAAAAATTCATACAGAGGAGGCATAGCTCCCAATGTTTCTCCAATGGATCCTACCTAACTATGATCATGATTCTAGATAATAGAGTATCTTAGTGGATGTTAGTTTGGGTCACAAATAATTCTTCTAAAACATCTTTCACACTTTGGTTGGAAATTAAAGGTAGACTTTAAACTTTGTACATAGTAGAAGACATTGCTTTGCCTAACTCTCTTTGTAGGTTTTGTATTCCAAAAACTTAAGAACACTTCTTGCTAGATTGCAATTTCGCCAAACTCTTCTAGTATATAGCTGGGAACAAATGTAGAATAAATAATTTTAGTAACAACTGACCATAATTCCTACTTTGAATTGAGCGAGTAAGGTTTACTCCTAAAGAAACTCGACTACCTTCAAATTAATGCTAAGTTGTAATGTATCTGCATTATGGACTAAGGAGCATATAATCACAAAAGGAAAATTATAAAACATGAGTGTTAAAATTGCTTCGAGATGGCAAGTCCCTTAATTTTATGTCTCTTTCTTGATCACCTCAGATTATACCCCTTTGTTGGAATCCTATCGTGATCGAATCACGAATGCAGCAAAAAATAATTTTTTTATAGATTCCGAGCAGATCTCGATAATTGATTAAACTTGAATAAAAACAATATTCAATTTAGAAATCATACCTTGTTCTCTTTCCGAAGAAAAAACTTTGAATCTTTTCTCTAAGTGATTAATCACCAGCTGTCCACTTGTCCAATCTCTGATGGTATCTACAGAGCAATTTCCAAACTGCCTTTAGAGGAAGAAGACAAAAAGTGTAGCACCCCCTTACCGCAGGGTACACACCGGGACGCCTGCAGATCATTCCGGTACATATCCTACAATAAGGGTGAGTTACGTTCGATCACTACATTCACTTCACATGGCATCATATCATTATTCATCTATATAGCATCAATAGAAAAACCATAAGATTTTGAAACCAACTTTTTCCTCATTTCATTTCATCAAAATCAAAAGTTTACACGTCTATCATCCTTTACTATCTGTATATGAATCAAAAACCTAGTACAAAACTACTACATGAAAGAGGAAAAAGGATCAAATCTATCTAGGCCATCCAAAAGTCCCAGCTGACCTACCTTTGAGCCATGACTTCTCTTGCTGGACACAATTTACACGGCTGGAAAAGTCTTTCTGAAGCAAGGAGTCTACTCTCGGTCCTGAAAAGATAACGTTGCAATTTTGGTGAGTTTTGCGAACTCAATGAGGTAACCATCATCGATTGTTCACTCAATTCATGTAACAAATCACAAGACATATCACAATTATTTCACATTATCACGTTGATCACAATTAGCACACGTGCACTTAAGCATAAGAAATCTTGCATTTCGCTTAATCAAACATATGTAACACAATGCATATGAAATGCACATGAGACACTTTTTTAATTTTTACGGTGTTGTGACCGGGTGCCTGAGCTGTTCAATATAGGGCTCGTTAAATATTGAGCCTGAGGCTCTAAATCACTGTTGAGCTCGAGGCTTAAATACACTCATTGAGCTTTAAGCTCTAATCGGTGGCTACGCCAATCACAACTGTCATTATCTGATTATGCATTCATGAATGAAATACATATGTCACTGTCAATCACATCATAAGCACGTATGCATAAGCCACAATCACTCACATCATAAACACGTAAGTCTCATATTCACATACAAGTAGCACTTCAATAACACAACTCCCCAGTACACAATCATCGGACCTTCTGTCCGGAATCCACAATCAAATCACAAGCCACCATTATCCACCACAGAATCATAAGCAAAGAATAATTGAGAGAAACCATCTAGGTTACTCACCAACTGCTTCTGAAGCTAGTGCCTGGAAGTCTCGGCAACGTCTGTGGGTTGACGTTCCAAATGCGCCTCTATAACAATTAAAATATACATATATCACAAGTTGTACAATCAGAAATGTATAATAATGCACATACAAGAATTGAAATGTGTACAATGTATGTTCGTGACAATCCCGGTATCATTCCATAAATTACATCACAAAACCGTTCCCATATCCAAACTCATTAATTCCTAGGTTTAAACCGCACTAAAACTATTAAACTCACAAATTATTGCTCACAAATTGCTTTCAGTTTTTCTAAAACACCCACTTTCGGGTCTACTATTTCTGATCAATGAGACAGTCAACATGAGGTAACCTAGGCCACCTCTCTTCACTAGAAATGTTACCCTATGTCTTAGGAATTCATAGACACTAGAATTACTCAATTTGGATTTCTACAGGTCCAGATATTGCCAATCAATCGATCCTCTCACTTTGATTTAATCCATCATTTTCAATTTAATCTCAAAATCCACAAATTCTTATATAAAGGTAGAAGAGTGTCTTATCAATCCAATGCTTAAAAAATCGGGTCAATCGGAGGTCGGATGGGCAAGTTATAAGCAAAAGAGTAGAGGAAGGGCGGTTGAGCCAGCGAGCTGCGCCGCATGCGCGTTGGCTCGCTGGCCGGCCCAAGAGAAGCGGCTCGCGACGTGACGTTGTCACGGCAACAAGGCTGCCTTTTACCAATTTCTTTTTTTTTGTTTTTCATTTTTTCACTTATTTCCTCTCTTCTTCTAACATGCATAACTTTTCACTTAGGAGTCCAAATTTGACAAATTTGGTATCCATGGAAAGATCAAAGAAAGTTATACAATTTCCGTGAAGGACTCGAAAACTAATTCCACCTTTAAAGGAGTCAAAATCCCAATCAAAGTTACTACCCAATACATGTCATCCTAAACAGTACCACAATCTTCTAAAAATCATAACTTCATATCCTATTGTCCAAAAATTCCATGCTTTATATCAATGAAAAGATAAGAACACATTCTAAAATTCTCATGAAGAACTTAGAAGCAAATTCTACCTCTAACTAGGTCAAATTCTCACATGATTGTGGTTGCCCTATTAAAGATTGTTAAATATCACCTAAACCATATCCATATTTCAATCACTCATAACTATCAACTCCAATGTCGAAAAATGGCACACTTTATGGCGATAGAAAGATATCAAGAAAAGCTAAAACTTTCATGAAGACCAATTGAGCAAAATATGCCTAAATCACCCCAGAACAAATTCACAAATTTTCAGATCACCAAAATACAATTTTAGAGCTACTATTCATCCCTACACACATTCCCACATTCAAGTCAAAATTTGGAACTCTTCAAGCCAAAATTGAACATCACTTCCTTCATAAGAAATATATAAAAATATCTCTAGTTTAATTCAAGTCAAAACTCATCTCAATTGCATAACCATAGAAGAAGTTATGGCCAAATCATTGAAACATACACAAATCCAATTTCCAGTTTTTCATCCTAACACCTTTCCTATCTCTTCCATACCATTTCTACACTCATAACCACTCACTTCACGCAACATATCAACCATAATTCAATCAATACCTCTATTTAAACCTTACAATATGGCAGCCACATACACTCAATCATCTATCCTTTTACTACACTCTTCTAAACATATTTTCACTTCCAAAATACCTCTAACTTACATTCATCAAATTCTACATCATTAATCATCAATCAAAGCAAGCAATTCACACGCACACATACCCATATCCTCCAAACACAATTTTCATGCAATTAAATTTAAATAACATCACAAATAATTTATTTAACTACAAATCCATAAGATAAAACATATTTCTTACCTAATTAAGCTTCCAAATCTTCTTATCTTCAAAATTATCACAACCTCTCTAATTCCCTCCAACATACACGATCATCATCATCATCTTAAGGGGGTAGAAAGCTTAGGTTTTTAGTGAACCAAAAGAAGAGAAAGCAAGGTGAAAGAAGGTAGAAAAGATGAGCAAAACCCTAGAAGAAGCAAGGAAGAAAGGGAACTACGAAAGTTGGTGGAGGATTTCACATAAATCACCCAAAACCTTTTCAAAGAAGAAGTATCGAGAAGAACCAAAAGAAAGGGGTTTTATTAAAAAAACATACCAACATGGTGGCATGTTGTCACTTGCCACATGTCACACTCTTAAGCCCTCACTTAGTTTCTTTCCAATTAAAATCCAAATTCTACTCCAATTTATTCACAAATATTCAATGGCTCAAATTAATAAATCCTAAAATCATTTATCTAAATTTTCAGTGCCATTGGATAGGAATTTCTATTACCGGTAAACAATCAGTCTGTCACTTAAAATTTTTCCTAGTCCAGAAAGTACCTCAAAATTTCAGAAAAAAATCCTAAAATTCACTAAAATTTCTAAAACCTCAAAGACCCTCTCAAACTCAATTTTTCATGCTCACACAATTCACATTTTTCACAATAATCACATTTATGAACAATTATACCGGGAAATGTCATGAATGCATGTACAGTCATTTTCATATACAAAATGTACTATTCACGAGTATATGTATGCTATATTATGCATGAACAGATCAAAGCATTTCTAAGCACTCATTAACCTCTCCAAAATACTATTCTACCATTCCCACTTGTAATGGGATGTTACAAAAAGTGCTAGCTTCTATAAAGCTCTCCCTTTAAATAGAAAAATCAGGACAATCTTTTATTAAAATTAAAACTCTTCAATTATAATTAAAATCAAATTCAAATTCAAATTAATTTAATTTTAATAAAATCAAATATTTCATATTTGATTCCCAAAGTTTTCAAACTTTATAATTAAGTCCAACTTAATTAAATTGATTTTCTATCACAAATTGGTCTTTGATGTGTGACCCATTAGGTTCCTAATAACTTGGCAATGATTATAAATTATAATTCTAATTCACAATTAGAATTAGATAAATTAAAACTCTTTTAATTTAACTTTAATTTTCTAATTAAATAATTCATAATCATAAATTATAATTGACGTCAGCAACATGTCATGATTTCCCAAATATCGTGAATGTCAAAGTGATTGACTATCCATGCATGGCTATAATGTGTAATTTAATACTTTCATTATCCAATATTCTAATTGGACAGAGTATGGATATATTATCTACTCTTATCATCCAATTATGTTCGTTCTTACTAATTAGTAATTGATTTATAATTGAAATTTGAAAACTCCTTTTCAAATATCAATTTACTCTGGCCAGAGAATTCTATAAATCATTACCAATCAAGAACAGTAGAATATTCTCTCTAATTACTTTAGAGTGACGAATCCTTTATCGACTTACTCACCTATCTACATATGGTTCATACTGTATCCAATTACTACCGACAGAATTATCCTAGGACAATTCATAAGTAGTATCAAAACACAATAATTCCCACACTAGATACCTTGGTAATCTCAAGTCTGAGGATTAATTATATAACCATCATTATGAGATAGTCCATAGACACATAAGTTATTGGTCCCCGATTTCAGAACCCAACTCTTAATCGGAATCATTCATAAACATGAGCATATTAACCTGTATGGTTATTTCCATGGAATCCCTTTAGCTATCATCGTTTCATCCTCATTGTCATAGCATCTCAAAACACATAGTGCGAGCCCATACAGCGGAATCACCAACATCACAATTTGACTTCTTGAAGAAAATTTTAGCTCTATGTCTCTAGTTCATTTTGAAGGAAGAACCAACTCAATCAGAGTTCTATAGATTAAGATATGCTTGAAAATCTAATGTGTGTTCATAACCCTGTCATGCTCTTCCAGCCGGTCCCTCATTTTCTTTCCATCAATCTTTTTCAATTCATCACCAATAGCTATCAATTTTTATTGAAAGATAGCTAAATGTCTTAGAAATTTATTGCTTCAAGAATCACTTCAATCGGAGGTTGGACGAAGAAATTATAGCCAAACGAATCTAACATGTTCGTGTCCTTACTCATATTGTACATGCCTTGGCGCAATTGCCATAACTCTCACTAAAGGTGTCGGATTGACTTCGTTTTTAGATGGTTTGAAAGAAGACTTCCAGATCTACAATTTTGTGAGACTCCAAAATGAAATTTGGTCATTTTCAGGGTCAAAACATGGGCCGTGTAAACCACCATGAGCAGACCGTGTAACCTTTGGGTGAAAATGTGCTCCTACGCCAGAAACACACTGCCCGTGTGATTTTACACAGACAAGCCGTGTAACCTTCGGGTGTCACGAAATTTTCACCCTCCAAGACCCCTCTAAAGGCTCCTAAACCCATTCTATCATCCCTTTTTCTCATAATCTTCCTAAATTCAACTCTTTCTAGTGTGATATCACTTCATATACTCTAGTTATTCGGTATACACATCCTATGCAATATCACCTACTCAAATAATCATATCTCTCAACTTCGATATCCAAAAATTGTATACTTTATATCGTTGGAAAGCTATAAAGACGAACTACAACTTTCATGGAGTAAAATTTGGTTAATTCTACCTAGATTGATTCAGTTTTTCTTTGGAATTCAGAATACACATGTTACCCTCATGAAAAATTTGGAATTTTCCCAACTTCACTTCCTCTATTGCAATGTCATTCATAACGATTTCGACTATCCATTGGAATTCATCAAACTCTCAACCTCAATTTATTTGACTCTTCATATTCAACAACATCTCATGATTCTTAACATTCCTATCTTTCTTTTCCATAATTCACTTACATATATATAACAACAATAGTTCATGCTCAAGATTCGTCATCTCAAGTTAGTGACTTCAAACATACCTAATTTCAACTCAACTTATATCATCCATACACAATTCCTATGCCATTAACATCATAAGAAAAATGTTTACAAACTTTAATGGCATTCTAAGCCACATTACATCATTAATATCAGAAATTCGAAATACAACAAAAGATACAAAAACCCATAATTCTCAACATATGTCTAAAGACTTATTTTTTACATCAATCTGACTTAAAATACAAAATATGCATAATCAAATGAATGCCTTGACTTCCTTTCACCCGATCTCTTTCTCATCACCTGGAGATGGGAATGAAAGGGGGTGAGCTTAAAGCTCGTAGGTAACATGTTTATAACCGAGAACCAGCAAAACCATTGAAATATTTATTTCCATTGTCAAACTCACATTGAAATCCATGTAACACATATTTCTCAAATTAACAACTTATCAAGCAATTTATAAACATCATAAGTCATGATTTAATGCATCATCACATTAAACACATTTGATGAAATTTTGCATCAAAGCATAATACTCAACTTCATCATATCTTAACACATAAAAATGCAAATGCACACACAAATGGCTCGAGGGTCCCGTGGAATAAAACAGAGAAGTCAAAGTTTATTTCGTGAACAAACGAGTCCTCTTTTCGGATCTCGTGGGCCACAAGTGGGCAGCCAAGAGAAGGCTTGACGTCGTTGTGCATGTGACTACAAAACTGTTCCTCTCTCGCCCAAACACAATCAAATCGCATACTTAATTCAATGATTCACAATTTCATATTCTCATACTTTTTCTTCTTCCCATTCAATCAAAATGCCATGATATAAGGCATAGCTTAATCATGCTCACAATTCATTTTTTATCACAATGTCATACATTAATATGCAAATTCCACATCATAATATTTAGCAAGTTCCCAAATCAATCAAAAACAATAAAGCAACATTTAATTGAAATTATTTTATTTTCTTGATTTGAAAAGAAACCTTAATAGCTCATTACTCAAATTATAAATTTGAAACCCACCTTAATTTTCTTTCTTGAAACCTTGCTCAAGAAGCCTCTACTCTTGCTCCTCTTACCTCTCTTGATTTCTTCAACATTGACACAAATCTCCAAATCAATAGGCATTCTAATTAAGAAAGCTTAAACCCATACATTTCTTAAGCTATATGGACCAAGAAACTTTCTAAAAATCCAACAAATCAAACATATTCTTACCTTGATTCTTCACCAAACAATGCTTTTCTTGACTCTAATGGAAGCTCTAATCCTCATCTTCCTTTTCCTTCTTGAATAACTTGAAAATCCCTCTTGAAAACCCAAAAATGAAGAAACCCTAGCTTCCCTCTTCCTTTCTCTCAAAACCAACACTCTCTCTATTGGACCCCAAACTTTTGATGAAAATTAGAAATAGTAAAATGAATTTAAGTGAGAAAGAAATTGGTAAAAAAATTATGAATTTAAGGAAATTTGATGAAAAAAAATTATGAGAAAAGAATTGTTTAATTTTGAGGACTTTGATATTTGAGTGAACTTATATGGATTATGAGAAGAAAGTGGATGAGTTGATTGAAATGAAGTTAAATAGCAAGAATTAAAAAGAAAAAGTGTGAAAATTTGAAGAATTTAGAAAGTTTGACTTTTGGAGATAAAATGTTTGACTTGAGAGTTGACTTTTTGAAGAAAAAGTTGACTTTTTGATTTAGGCAAAATTCGAGAAAATGATCAACATGAAAATTGTAGCCTAAGTCGAGAGCTTTTTGTGGACATAAAGTTTGCTATTTTTCGATGTCGAGATTGAGAGATATGAATTTCTGAAGATATGCTTTGTTTTGGAAATGCTATTAAGTATAGATTTGTGTGTTTTATGCTTCGAGACCACTCGTCTTATGGATTTAGTCTAAATTGGCATAAGTGGTCTTCATGAAAGTTTTAGATGATGTTTTTATCTTTCCATTGATATAAAGTTTGCAATTTTTCGATATCGAGGCTAGGAGTTATGAGCGATTAAAAATTGGAAGTCGTTTAGGAAAAGCTGTTTTGGACAGAATCTTTGATTGAGTCTTTGACCCCTTTCAAGACATAATTTGATTTTGAGTACTTCAAGGAAGTTGTAGAGCTTCCTTTGATATTTTTATTGACACTAAATTTGTCAAATTCCGAGTTCGGGATCGAGAGATATGATTTTTGAAAGGTTCGGTTTTGAAGTTCCGCTACTTTCTTTTTTTTATCCGATCCCTTTCGTAATCTTTTGCTTATAATTCCTTCGTTCGACATCCGATTGATTTGATTCTAGAAGCGTTAGAATCCTAAGACAATTAATGTCATTTTTATGAAGAATTATGATTTTTAGGAGATTAAATGGAAAGAGATTGATTGAACCAAAGTAAGAGATTTGGTTATAGGTTATAAGTTGGATAATTTCCTGAACATGGTTTGGTATTTTACGAATTTCGGGAGCTATACAACTCCGATTGAGTTGATTCTTAAGGGCAAATAAAGTAAAGATATAGGGCTACAACTCTTATGAAGGGATCGAAATTTAATTTCATCCCTAAGATTGTTAATTTCTGGAATTAAATTAGCGTAATGTCTAGACTCGGATTTTTCGCAGTTCTGATAGTATTTCGTCTATAACTTCTTCGTTTCTGATCCGATTTGAGCGCGGTTGATGGCGTTGGATTCGTATGATCTAGAAGAACAATTTTCAAGAAGAAAGTTTGTCCAAATTATTTCTTTTAGATGCTTGAAAACAGGATGCAAGTAGTCAGTTTTTCAAGTTCCTGCAGGGGCAATTTTGGGAAATAGGCAAATAACTGAGGGTAACTTGGTCATTTTGGCACCATTTTAAGTGACATGGCAAAACTCACTTGTGATTGTCATTTGTAAAGGCTGAAGATTCACGATTCTTCTAGAGAACTAAAGAAGGGAATAAGAAGAAGGAATAAAAGAAGAAGGAAGAAGTGAGGAGCCGATGGTGAAGAGAGAAGCAAAGAGTGGAAGTCGTTTTGTAGAGAGAAGGAGAAGAAAATAAGAAGAAAGAATAAGAGAAAGAGAAGAGAAACTTGCGTGGAAGTTGAAGGAGAAGAAGAGAGGAAGAAGAAAATAGTTAGAGTTCATCTTTCATGAGTATTTCAAGTGGGTTTCAATTTCAAAGGTAAGAAATTTGAAATTTATGGTTTTATTGTTAAAGTTTTATCTTTCATGTTTAAAAAGAATGGTGTGAAGAGTTATTTGAGAAAGAATAAGAAAGAAAATGGATTGAAGCAAATCAGAATTTTCGTGGGAGGATATAAGATTTGGGATTTTTTTCAAAATTTGTTGGCTATTTAGATAAGTTTTGATGCTAATGGTTTAGGAAAGATATAGATAAGGTTAAGTAAGTTTAAATGGAAGTTTTTGCATTCTTGAAAAAAATTCCAGCATTTGATATTTGTGTTAATTATGATTTTATTGTTAGAATTTTTGCTTAACAAGGGTGGGTTGAAGAGTGATTATGAAGGAAAGGAAAGAAGAATGGTTATGAAAGCCTAATAAAAGAAAAAAAATCAAATCAGATTGGTGTTGGTCTCTTTAAAGCATGAGATTTTTGAAAATATTGATTAAATTGAGAGATGTTATGATGGTTATAGTTTAGGAATGGCATAGGCAAAGTTAGGTAGGTTTTAATTCATGTTTTGCATTCTTTAAAATTTTCCAGCTTTGATGTTTAGTGTTAATTAAGGCTTTTATGCTTTGATTAAGGACAAATAGGGTAATTGGAGGTATAGGAAAGGTATAAGTGAGATTATGTAAGGTTAAAGTCAAGTTTTTCCATGCTTTAAAATTTTCCAGCATTTGATCTTTTGTTAATTAGAATTGTTATGCTTTGATTAAGGTCCAATAAGGCAATTGGAAGTAGAGGAGAGGCAATTTGGTCAATCCTAGAGCTAAAGGGATTAAGGTGGGTGATTTCTTAATAATTGAGTTAATAAGCATGTTATAGTTTATTATTAATGCTAACTATTGCTTTCCAATGATTTACAAAGTTTGTATTACTTGCTTTATGTGATGGTTCAAATTAGTATGAGATGTCTTTTGTATGTAAAGACATTGTGAAAATGCTTGTAAAATGGTTTGTTAAGTGAAAAAGGTTAGAATATGTGATTTCGACGATTATGTGAATTGTAGTAAGGCCCTTTGTGGCTAAGCTTTATGAAATGTGTGAATGATGTGAATGATATGAAAATACATGATTACTTGGGTTTGTAGTGATCCCCTCCGTTATCAAGTCACAAGATTGTCTATATAAACCACTTTGCCTGCTTAAGGGCATAGAGCTCAAATCGGATTCCCCTCTATTCCCGGCTATACATGGTTGCTTGTTGGACATGTGTAGTACGTCATGTTAGGATCACTCAAACCATTTGTTGTGTGATTTGTATTGGATGCCGCGGTATAACCTGCAAACACACGCCGCAGTATAACTTGCAAACACCTACGGGTGGGGTGTGGGGTCCAACATCAAACCATCCGTTATGTGATTTTGTGCTATTGTTTGATATTCGTTAACTTTGTAAATTGTTTAAATTGTTATATTCTGTGATGAGTTTTGAAAAATTGAAAATGGTTTTCTTAATGTGATTTTGTATGAATGAATGAATGAAAAATGGTTTTCGCTTATTTCTCTTATATTAAGTTATTACCCACGGAGCCGTCAAGCTCACCCCACATTTTCCCCTCCGCAGGTCGTAAGCGAGAAATTGAGTAGCCGCATTGGGATTGAGGCAACTCCGATGCATTTTGTTATGTTAGAAGTCATATGATAGAAAACAAGGCTTTGGATAGCGTTTTGACCCTAAGGATGTACTTTGTACTGTGTTCTTTGAGTTTGTGACGTAAACGGGCTAAATGCCCTTTGATGCTTTATATTGGTTTATTTCCTTGTAAATATAAAGATTTTAAAGTTTCAATGTATCTTGTATAAGTTTCTTATGTATATGGTTGTATGGTGAAATTGGACAAAAAGAAAGAGTAAGTAAGAATTTCTTTATGTTTTGAAAACCATTAAAATCTTAAGAGTGAGATTGTCTTATGGTTTGAGATATGGATAGAAGCCTAAAAGTGTGTTACTGCCTTTGGAGTTTGGGTTGTGTTATTGAGTTTGGAAGATTGAAGTGATTTTATTGTAGGTTTGGAGCTTGGATGAGTTAAATTGAAGATTTTGGCTAGAGCATTTTTAGGGGAGGTGCCGTCCAATTTTTTTTAAAATGGACAGCAACTTCGTTTAGGTTTTAGACCTCCTAAACGGTTGATTTGGATTAAGAGGTCTTCTAAAAGATTGTAGAACATGTTAAGATCTTTAAAATGGTATAAAGTGGGTCATTTTTTGACTTAGGACGAAACAGTTATAAACGTTTGAAGTTTGCTGCCCATTATTCATTTTGGTTCTCGGTTTACTATTCATTTGGCCATTTTGGGCTGAATCGTCGAACGGATTTTTCGTACCTTTAGAGCGGGAATCGATTTTTCCGTCCTTCATGAAGGATGTAGAGGGTCTTTTAATCTTTCCAACGAGGTATGATATGTCCTATTTAGAGTTAGGAGTAAAGAGTTATGAGGGTCGGAAATTGGCTGTTTACTATTCATATGGTCATTTACTATTCATTCGATCATTTCCGATTTTCCTCTTATAACTCTTGCATTTGAGTTCCGATTCTCTCGATTTTTGAAGCATTGGTTTCCTAAAAACATTGTCTACCTTTTTATGCAAATTTGAGAGTTTTAGGAATTAAATTGAAATTATAGATTCAATCAAAGTGAAGCAATTGGTTGAAAATTATAGAACATGAGTCCGCATTTTGGAAAATTCTAGCGAAATCAAGGAAGCTCCGATGGAAGTGATTTTCATTACTGATTTTATAGCGGTAAAAAAATTTCATACCGGATTTTGGAACGTCTTAGGGTTTCCAATGCGATTATGTTCATCTATTCGTTGTTGTTCTTTGTTCTTTGGTTCTCTTGGATGTCGGAATTTGTGTGAATTGAATTGATTCACTTGATTTCAGTTCAATTACTCCGTTTGTATGTTTTGCATCCGATTCCGAATTGTTTTCACTTTGTTATCCAATTTGTTATTAATATTCCGATTTCTCATATTCGTTTTGCTTTATCGATTACTTTATTTTCCGATTCAAAATTTCGTTGCGAAATTTCCGTTTCCATTCGATTCCGTTTTCCGTTCTGCTTGTTGGGTTAGGATCCGGTTTTCGGATCAGGTCCTAACATAGATGGTATCAGAGCCCAGTATTATGATCATACTTGGGCGATATGGTTATTAAGAATGAATTTATGTCAAAGCCCAGTATTATGATCATACTTGGGCGGAAGTGTTTGTTAAGAGTTTTAATGAAAAGGATTGCATTAGTGAGAGAGTGATAAGGATGGAAATGGTATTACGTGCATGATGTGAAGAACCTAGTGAATTGTTTGATTAAGGTGATGATTGATGATTGATTAGAAGAAAGTGTTAAGGGCAATTGAGAGGAGAATTTCATGATGAAATGGGAAGAATTGATTTTAGTTATACATGTGTGAGTCGAATTAAGAAATACTTGAAGGATAGAATTAACTGATATGAAGGTATGTCATGAAATATTTGACAAATTAAATTTGGATGAATTATTTTCGAATATGCATATGTAAGATGCAATTAAGGGATACTTGAAAGATGAGACAACTTGAGTTTATATCTATATATGTAAGGCATATTAAATTGTGGATATAGTGAAGTGATATAATAGTGAATGTGGTGTACTTGATATAAGAAGTAAGTTAAGAATGTGTATGATGAGGAAATTAGATAAGAAAAGTGACTATGATCTTTTGAAAAGAAATCAGCTAAGAGAATGTGTTACTTGATGATTTACTATGTATGAATTTCGAGGACGAAATTCTTTTAAGAGGGGGAGAAATGTTGGACACCGAGCTTTTGATGAAAATTAGAAATAGTAAAATGAATTTAAGTGATAAAGAAATTGGTGAGAAAATTATGAATTTAAGGAAATTTGATGAAAAAAAAATTATGAGAAAAGAATTGTTTAATTTTGAGGACTTTGATATTTGAGTGAACTTATATGGATTATGAGAAGAAAGTAGATGAGTTGATTGAAATGAGGTTAAATAGCAAGAATTAAAAAGAAAAAGTGTGAAAATTTGAAGAATTTAGAAAGTTTGACTTTTGGAGATAAAATGTTTGACTTGAGAGTTGACTTTTTGAAGAAAAAGTTGACTTTTTGATTTAGGCAAAATTCGAGAAAATGATCAACATGAAAATTGTAGCCTCTGTCGAGAGCTTTTTGTGGACATAAAGTTTGCTATTTTTCAATGTCGGGATTGAGAGATATGAATTTCTAAAGATATGCTTTGTTTTGGAAAAATGCTATTAAGTATAGATTTGTGTGTTCTATGCTTCGAGACCACTCGTCGTATGGATTTAGTCTGAATTGGCATAAGTGGTCTTCATGAAAGTTTTAGATGATGTTTTCATCTTTCCATTGATATAAAGTTTGCAATTTTTCGATATCGGGGCTAGGAATTATGAGCGATTAAAAATTGGAAGTCGTTTAGGAAAAGCTGTTTTGGACAGAATCTTTGATTGAGTCTTTGACCCCTTTCAAGACCTAATTTGATTTTGAGTACATCAGGGAAGTTGTAGAGCTTCCTTTGATATTTTTATTGACACTAAATTTGTCAAATTCCGAGTTCGGGATCGAGAGATATGATTTTTGAAAGGTTCGGTTTTGAAGTTCTGCTACTTTGTTTTTTTTTATCCGATCCCTTTCGTAATCTTTTGCTTATAATTCCTTCATTCGACATCCGATTGATTTGATTCTAGAAGCGTTGGATTCCTAAGACAATTAATGTCATTTTTATGAAGAATTATGATTTTTAGGAGATTAAATGGAAAGAGATTGATTGAACCAAAGTAAGAGATTTAGTTATAGGTTATAAGTTGGATAATTTCCTGAACATGGTTCGGTATTTTGCGAATTTCGGGAGCTGTACAACTCCGATTGAGTTGATTATTAAGGGAAAATAAAGTTAAGATATAGGGCTACAACTCTTGTGAAGGGATCGAAATTTAATTTCATCCCTAAGATTGTTAATTTCTGGAATTAAATTCGTGTAATGTCTAGTCTCGGATTTTTTGCAGGTCTGATAGTATTTCGGCTATAACTTCTTCCTTTCTGATCCGATTTGAGCACGGTTAGTGGCGATGGATTCGTATGATCTAGAGGAACAATTTTCAAGAAGAAAGTTTGTCCAAATTATTTCGTTTAGATGCTTGAAAACAGGACGCAAGTAGTCAGTTTTTCAAGTTCCTGCAGGGGCAATTTTGGGAAATAGGCAAATAAGTGAGGGTAACTTGGTCATTTTGGCACCATTTTAAGTGACATGGAAAAACTCACTTGTGATTGAAGTTTGTGAAGGCTGAAGATTCACGATTCTTCTAGAGAATTAAAGAAGGGAATAAGAAGAAGGAATAAAAGAAGAAGGGAGAAGTGAGGAGCCGATGGTGAAGAGAGAAGGAAAGAGTGGAAGTCGTTTTGTAGAGAGAAGGAGAAGAAAATAAGAAGAAAGAATAAGAGAGAAGAGAAGAGAAACTTGCATGGAAGTTGAAGGAGAAGAAGAGAGGAAGAAGAAAATAGTTAGAGTTCATCTTCAAGTGGGTTTCAATTTCAAAGGTAAGAAATTTGAAATTTATGGTTTTATTGTTAAAGTTTTATCTTTCATGTTTAAAAAGAATGGTGTGAAGAGTTATTTGAGAAAGAATAAGAAAGAAAATGGATTGAAGCAAATCAGAATTTTCGTGGGAGGTTATAAGATTTGGGATTTTTTTTCAAAATTTGTTGGCTATTTAGATAAGTTTTGATGCTAATGGTTTAGGAAAGATATAGATAAGGTTAAGTAAGTTTAAATGGAAGTTTTTGCATTCTTGAAAAAAATTCCAGCATTTGATATTTGTGTTAATTATGATTTTATTGTTAGAATTTTTGCTTAACAAGGGTGGGTTGAAGAGTGATTATGAAGGAAAGGAAAGAAGAATGGTTATGAAAGCCTAATAAAAGAAAAAAAATCAAATCAGATTGGTGTTGGTCTCTTTAAAGCATGAGATTTTCGAAAATATTGATTAAATTGAGAGATGTTATGATGGTTATAGTTTAGGAATGGCATAGGCAAAGTTAGGTAGGTTTTAATTCATGTTTTGCATTCTTTAAAATTTTCCAGCTTTGATGTTTAGTGTTAATTAAGGCTTTTATGCTTTGATTAAGGACAAATAGGGTAATTGGAGGTATAGGAAAGGTATAAGTGAGATTATGTAAGGTTAAAGTCAAGTTTTTCCATGCTTTAAAATTTTCCAGCATTTGATCTTTTGTTAATTAGAATTGTTATGCTTTGATTAAGGTCTAACAAGGCAATTGGAAGTAGAGGAGAGGCAATTTGGTCAATCCTAGAGCTAAAGGGATTAAGGTGGGTGATTTCTTAATAATTGAGTTAATAAGCATGTTATAGTTTATTATTAATGCTAACTATTGCTTTCCAATGATTTACAAAGTTTGTATTACTTGCTTTATGTGATGGTTCAAATTAGTATGAGATGTCTTTTGTATGTAAAGACATTGTGAAAATGCTTGTAAAATGGTTTGTTAAGTGAAAAAGGTTAGAATATGTGATTTCGACGATTATGTGAATTGTAGTAAGGCCCTTTGTGGCTAAGCCTTATAAATTGTGTGAATGATGTGAATGATATGAAAATACATGATTACTTGGGTTTGTAGCGATCCCCTCCGTTAGCAAGTGCGCACTTGTCTATATAGGCTTCACTACCGCCCACTAAAGGGCATAGAGCTCAAAATCGGACTCCCCTCTGTTCACGGCTATACATGGTCGCTTGTTGGACATGTGTAGTACGTCATGTTAGAATCACTCAAACCATTTGTTGTGTGATTTGTGTTGGATGTCGCGGTATAACCCGCAAACACACGCCGCAGTATAACCTGCAAACACCTACGGGTGGGGTGTGGGGTCTAACATCAAACTATCCGTTATGTGATTTTGTGCTATTGTTTGATATTCGTTAACTTTGTAAATTGTTTGAATTGTTGTATTCTGTGATGAGTTTTGAAAATTTGAAAATGGTTTTCTTAATGTGACTTTGTATGAATGAATGAATGAAAAATGGTTTTCGCTTATTTCTCTTATATTAAGTTATTACCCACGGAGCCGTCGAGCTCACCCCCCATTTTCTCCTCCGCAGGTCGTAAGCGAGAAATTGAGTAGCCGCATCGGGATTGAGGCAAATCCGATGCATTTTGTTATGTTAGAAGTCATATGATAGAAAACAAGGCTTTGGATAGCGTTTTGACCCTAAGGATGTACTTTGTACTGTGTTCTTTGAGTTTGTGACGTAAATGGGCTAAATGCCCTTTGATGCTTTATATTGGTTTATTTCCTTGTAAATATAAAGATTTTAAAGTTTCAATGTCTCTTGTATAAGTTTCTTATGTATATGGTTGTATGGTGAAATTGGACAAAAAGAAAGAGTAAGTAAGAATTTCTTTATGTTTTGAAAACCATTAGAATCTTAAGAGTGAGATTGCCTTATGGTTTGAGATATGGATAGAAGCCTAAGAGTGTTTTACTGCCTTTGGAGTTTGGGTTGTGTTATTGAGTTTGGAAGATTGAAGTGATTTTATTGTAGGTTTGGAGCTTGGATGAGTTAAATTGAAGATTTTGGCTAGAGCATTTTTAGGGGAGGTGCCGTCCAATTTTTTTTTAAATGGACAGCAACTTTGCTTAGGTTTTAGACCTCCTAAACGGTTGATTTGGATTAAGAGGTCTTCTAGAAGATTGTAGAACATGTTAAGATCTTTAAAATGGTATAAAGTGGGTCATTTTTTGACTTAGGACGAAACAGTTATAAACGTTTGAAGTTTGCTGCCCATTATTCATTTTGGTTCTCGGATTACTATTCATTTGGCCATTTTGGCCTGAATCGTCGAACGGATTTTTCGTACCTTTAGAGCGGGAATCGATTTTTCCGTCCTTCATGAAGGATGTAGAGGGTCTTTTAATCTTTCCAACGAGGTATGATATGTCCTATTCGGAGTTAGGAGTAAAGAGTTATGAGGGTCGGAAATTGGCTGTTTACTATTCATATGGTCATTTACTATTCATTCGATCATTTCCGATTTTCCTCTTATAACTCTTGCATTTGAGTTCCGATTCTCTCGATTTTTGAAGCATTGGTCTCCTAAAAACATTGTCTACCTTTTTATGCAAATTTGAGAGTTTTAGGAATTAAATTGAAATTATGGATTCAATCAAAGTGAAGCAATTGGTTGAAAATTATAGAACATGAGTCCGCATTTTGGAAAATTCTAGCGAAATCAAGGAAGCTCTGATGGAAGTGATTTTCATTACTGATTTTATAGCGGCAAAAAAAATTCATACCGGATTTTGGAACGTCTTAGGGTTTCCAACGTGATTATGTTCATCTATTCGTTGTTGTTCTTTGTTCTTTGGTTCTCTTGGATGTCGGAATTTGTGTGAATTGAATTGATTCGCTTGATTTCAGTTCAATTACTCCGTTTGTATGTTTTGCATCCGATTCCGAATTGCTTTCGCTTTGTTATGCAATTTGTTATTAATATTCCGATTTCTCATATTCGTTTTGCTTTATCGATTGCTTTATTTTCCGATTCGAAATTTTGTTGCGAAATTTTCGTTTCCATTCAATTCCGTTTTCCGTTCTGCTTGTTGGGTTGGGATCCGATTTTCGGATCGGGTCCCAACACTCTCCTTGCTTTCTCTCTAATTTTTGTTGCTTCTCACCTTTCCCTCCTCCAATCCATGATTTTTTCCCCTTCTTAAACATAAGACCACACCTTTTATTTCAAGTTTGCCATTAATGAGTATACAAACCTTATACCCTTCCTTACATGCCTTGTAACTTAAATGGCTTAAATGATCTTCCCAAAAAGCCCTTATACATATACACTCTTACTACTTAATGCAACTAAACCATATTTTAAAAATCTACCAATATTAACATAATAATGAACTCCAAATAAAATAATTAATCTAGCAAAACCTCAAAATTATTTAAATCATGCTTAACTCCTTCCAAAAATCAAGACCTTTTTTTTCTAATCATGTAAT
This sequence comes from Erythroxylum novogranatense, assembly GCA_029891385.1. Lineage (NCBI taxonomy): Eukaryota > Viridiplantae > Streptophyta > Magnoliopsida > Malpighiales > Erythroxylaceae > Erythroxylum > Erythroxylum novogranatense. The sequence continues at coordinate 41,994,712 of CM057227.1, forward strand.
TGAAGGAATTTGATAACACTTCCTTCTAGAAAAATGTTCCCCATTGTCTTAATTTTCTAATGACACCAAAATCATTCAATTTGGTTTAGAAATCTGAAAGTTATATCCCAAACATTTCTGAGCTCCTTTTATACTGAAACAATGTTCTGTGCTCAACTTCCATGCAAAAATTGAAATTCTCTGAGACCAAATTAGAACTCTATTTCATCAGATAAGTTGTAGCCCTGTTTCTCTAGTTTGATCCAAATTAAGAATCATCTCATTTGGATAACTAGAGAAAAATTTATGGCAAAAATACAGAAGCATACTCAATGAACATGTTTCAACTTATAACTTCCAATATTTCACATATAACCCATCTTGTACATAACTATATTTTCTACTTCACTTCAAATTCAAGAATTCTTCTTTTCTTTACATATGAATAATCACCAAAATTTTTCATTTAATAGTTCTAACTTTCAAGAAAAGTTTGGGGTCCAACATAAGTCATATTCCATTCGGAATTCTCATAATTGGGTCAGTTCAGTGTCTTACTCGCTAATATTCACCCACACATTAGTTTAAGTATTTCTATACTTTAATTAATGAGATCAATTACTTTCTTCATAAGAAAGAAACATAATGTGTGCTAATTTTACCATTTCAACAATATCCAGTCTTGATGAATCTGAACTAGAAACATTTAGGAATAATACATAAGTGTAAATTGAATCTTATAATTATGATCTCATCAAAATTTTAATTATACATTAATTATTCCAAGGATTTTATCTTTACAAATAATAATTAAAAATTTAAAAAATACATAAAGATAAAAAATTGCCTTTCATTAATTAATAATAATGTCATACAAATATTTACAACCAAAATAAGTTGGCTATAAGGGCATAAACTAACAATCTTCCACTTGCACTAAAGTCAATTGCTAATGTATCGAATACCATAGCCATCCATGTGTCTATCATGTCTCTTTTGAGACAGTGACTTAGTAAGAGGATCAGTTAGATTCTCTTTAGTAGGAACTCACTCCAATGTTTGTCTTTTCGCTCCACTATCTCCCTAATCAAGTGAAACTTCCTGAGTACATGTTTAGATTGTTGATGAGACCTGGGTTCTTTTGCTTGGGCAACAACACCGTTGTTGTCATAATACAATACTATGGGCTTAACAATGCTAGGAACCACTCCAAGTTCAGTGATGAACTTCTTGATCCAAACTGCTTCCTTTGTCGCCTCTAATGTTGAAATGTACTCTGCTTCAGTCATTGAATCTGCGATAGTTGGTTGTTTGAAACTCTTCCAACTAACCGCACCACCATAAAGAGTAAAAATGTACCCTGACTGCAATCTACTATCATCTTGATCTGACTGAAAACTAGCATTCGAATAACCCTAAACTCTCAATTCAACTCCTCCATAGACCAGAAAAATATCTTTAGTCATTCTCAAGTACTTCAAGATGTTTTTCACAGCCGTCCAGTGACCTTCACCAGGATTAGCTTGATATCTTCTTGTTATGCTCAAAGTATAAGCAACATTTAGTCTAGTACATAGCATCACATACATGATTGATCCAATTGCCAAAGCAGATGGAATACAATCCATTTTATCTCTCTCCTTTTATGTTTGTAGATACATACTCTTTGATAGAGAAATCCCATGCGACATGGGTAAGAATCCCCTCTTGGAATTCTCCATGCTAAACCTCTTTAGCACTTTATCTGTATACGTGGATTGAGATAATCCAAGCAATCTTTTTGATCTATCTCAATAGATCTTTATACCTAGTATATAAGTTGCTTCTCCCATATCCTTTATGGAAAAGTTCTTAGATAACCATATCTTAACAGAGTGGAGCATTGAAATGTCATTTCCTATAAGCAATATGTCATCCACAAAAAGCACTAAGAAATTACCTTCTTGTAAACACAAGGTTCGTCCACATTTTTTATCAAATCAAACTCTTTGATTATCTCATCAAAACGGATGTTCCAACTCCGTGACGCTTGTTTAAGACCATAAATGGACCTTTGCAACTTGCAAACTTGATTAGGAAATTCTTTGGATTCAAAACCCTCAAGTTGTGTCATATATACATCCTCTTGCAAATTCCCATTGAGAAATGTTGTTTTGACATCCATTTGCCAAATTTCATAATCATGGTAGCCAGAAAAATCCTTATGGACTTAAGTATTGCTACTGGTGAAAAAGTTTCATCAAAATCAACTCCTTGTTTTTGTCTATAACCTTTCACCACCAACCTTGCTTTGTACGTATGTACATTTCCATCCATGTCAGTTTTTCTTTTAAAAAACCATTTGCACCCAATAGGTACTACACCTTTAAGTACATTCACCAAAGTCCATACTTGGTTAGTTTACAATGATTCCATTTCAGATTTCATGGCTTCTTGCCATTTTAAAGAATCAATGCCTGACATTGCTTCTTTAAAAGTAGCCAGCTCATCATCTATGAGTGATACGTTATCCTCTCCATGCTCAATACATAGATCTAATATAATAGGAGGATGATGTATCCTACTAGTTCGTCGCGGACTATGTGTTTCTTGAACTCTTTATTATACATCATATGTATCAACTTGAGGTTCTTGTTCCATGTCGATGTGAATTTGTGGTTTTTGAACTTCTCTAAGTTCAACTTCACTCCCACTACTTTCTTTGAGAATAAATTCCTTTTCTAAGAATGTAGCATGTCTTGAGACAAAAACCTTTGCTCAATAGGATGATAGAATTGATAACCAAAAGTTTCTTTCGGATATCCCACAAATTTACATTTATCTGATTTAGCTTGAAGCTTATCAGATATAGTACGCTTCACATAAGGGTCACATCCCCAAATCTTTAAATGTGATAATCCAAGTCTTCTACCAGTTCATATCTCATATGACGTCTTATCAACCGATTTAGATGGAACTCTATTTAGAAGATATATAACGGTTTCAATAGCGTATCCCCAAAAGGATATTGGAAGGCCTGCATGACTCATCATGGAATGTACCATATCTAATAGTGTACGATTTCTCCTCTTAGAAACTCCATTATGTTGTGGAGTTGCAGGAGGAGACCATTGTGAAAGAATGCCATTCTCTTTTAAGTAACCAAGAAACTCATGGTCTAAGTATTCACCACCTATATCTGATCTAAGTGTCTTAATACTTTTTCCAGTTTGTTTCTCTACCACTAGTCTAAATTCTTTGAACTTTTTAAATGATTCAGACTTTTGTTTCAACAAATACACGTAATCATATCTTGAATGATCATATATGAACTTAATGAAATATGTGTATCCACCTCTAGCATTTGTGGACATAGTTCGACATACATCTAAATGTACTAATTCTAGTAACTCACTAGAACATTGTCCCTTTTCCTTAAAGGGCAGTTTGGTCATCTTTCCTAATAAACAAAATTCACAAATTTCATATGATTCATAATCAAAAGGATCCAAATATCCTTCTTTATGCAATTTTTTGATTCTAGTTTCATTGATATGAGCTAACCTACAATGCCATAAATAAGATGGAGTTTGATTACTTAATTTACTTTTCTTACTATTTATGTTAAGAATTGGTCTTTCTAGATCTAACTCATACAAACCATTTGTAAGCAATCCAGATCCATAATAAATGTTAGACCCCGAATATTTTTTTTTTGATGTCATTAAGCTTTGCTAAGAGGGGTAAATTGGTCTTTTCCCTACCCATTTAGACTTAAGTATTAGAAAAGAAGAAAGGAGTTGTCGTAGGTGGAGGGAAGAAGAGGAGAGAAATAGGATTTGCGATCCAAGAGATTTTTCGACGGTTTGAAACAATTTTCAGGTAAGTTAGCTTCTTGTAATCTTGTTTCAGTAAGATTTAACTTTGGATTTGAGTTGAATGAAGTAGAATCGGTGGTTTTAGGGTTTTAGGGCAAAAATGATTAGAATTCGTGGGTTGATGTGTTTATGACTGATTTTGAGTTGCTGATGGGTTAGAAATGTAGTATAAGTCATGATCTAAGGTTTAGATGTGTTGTATTTGTGTTTGGGAGAGATTGAAGTTGGAAAATGCTGGAAATCGAGTTTCGGAGTCGTTCTCCAGACCCGCACGTCGCGACGTGCGTATGAACACGCTGCGACTTGGAGTTCGTCGCGACGTGTAATAATTAAATTCGTCGTGACGTGCGAGAGGGGCGACGTCGCGACGTGCGAAGAGGTGTTCGCCCACAAGACGCTATGCAGCCTTGCAGCGAAAGATGACCGTCATTGCAATGAATGGGCTTCGCCGCAACGAACCCCTGTTGTCAGCAAAGATGATTTTTGGTATTTGGGGCATATCTTTTGGTGTAGATGTCCAATTGAGGTGATTTTAGATTCGTTGTGATCTAGGAAGAAAGGGCTACAAGTTTTATGATGAAGAGAAGTTTGGTATTAGCCTTTAAGGGTTCGGAGTTTTAGGTGGAAGTCGAGTGGAGACTTTTAGTGCTTTTTCTTTTGGCCGTTTTCAAGCTTTTAAGTATTGTCTTTGAATATTGATTGAATGAGAACTTGGTTTATTATAGGAAACTAAGCCAATTTGTCCCAATCGCAAGAGGAAGGACACCAGTGAGTCGGATACTCGAGTGATATTAGGTGGGTAATACATTTATGGTTATTGTGTGTATGGGCAAATTGCCTTATATATGCTTGCTTGCTTGCATGTGTATGATACTGCTTGTGTGGAATTATATGAGAAATATTGAACATGCATTGTGATTATGATTATGCATGGCCTTGATAGGCCTTATGGCATTTTGCAAGAATGAAAAGAATGAAAATTTCGAAGGCTTTGATAAATGCTTTGAGCATGAAACGAATGGCTATGTGTATTGTTTGGGTGAGAGAGTTACGGATGGAGTCACGTGCATGTTGACATAAAGCCTTCTCCCAGCTGCCCGCTTGAGGCAACGAGATCCTTGAGAAATCGGACTCGGATAGTTTACGGTATAAACTTCGGTTTATCCGGATCATTTTACGGAACTCTCGAACCATTTGTGTGCATTCATGATTGATTTGATAGAAATGATGCAAAATAATCATTATGTTATTGCATGACATATGTTTGTATGAATGTGAATCACTTGATGAATTTTGACTTGCTATACTTGTACGATTGTGTGGCTCGTTGCCAATGGCTATAAATGTATATGCCACTGAGCTTCGCAGCTCACCCCATTACTCTCCCCTCCTCAGGTGCAGATCGAGACAATCGTTGACCTTGCAAGGTATTGAAAACTTCAAGTTAATTAGAAGCTTTGTATTAAGTTAGTATTTTGGTTAGCCCGCCAGCATATCCTCATGGAGCATACTCATGTATTTTGAATTTATATTTTATTTTGTATTATGCTATATTTGGGAATATTTGTTGAATTTCCTTCGGATTGTCATGGCATGAAGCCCCTTGGTTTTATGGGGTGTTTACTTCACAGATAGAATGCATGTGTAAAATATGTGTATGTATGATGTGTGGATCGAGTGGTGTATGGATGTTGGGATCGGGTCCGAAGTTATGGGACGCCCATCACCGGCGCAGCCCGAGGGGCCGCCTCGGGAATGGGGATCCGGGACCTGGGCCCAACATGTTTGGTATCAGAGTACCTAGGTTTAGTGTCCTCGGCTTAGAATGCATAGTAGGATGAGTTGTGTGGTATATGATTATTTGCTGCATTTGATTTCTTGCATATCATGCATACATGTAGGAATCAAGATCGACATATAGCTAATCTTTAGGGTTTACCTTTGAAGGAGTACGATGCCACCTCGTAGAAGAACACGAGGAGTTATGCAAGGATCTGTTGCACCTGACTCTCCGACTGGAGAGGAGAGGATCGATGAGTCGATAGCCCTGTGGAATCTTGAGGCTTCTGTAGGGTTAGGTAGTGAGCCCGTTCAGTCGCAGACTCAGGAGTCGCCAGTTCCGCAGGAGCAAGTGCCTCCATTGGATCCGAGGCTCGCTCGAGCGCTCACTCGGTATTTGTTCAAAGCTATGGGTCGATGCCACGTATACCTTCACCCATTTCGAAGGGAGACGGTTTGATAAGTTGAGGAAGTATGGAGCAGTCGACTTCTATAGGACAGCAGATCCAGAAGAAGCCGAGACTTGGTTGAGAAAGACTGAGAGAGTGCTGGATCAGATGGACTGTGAGGATGATGAGAGGGTTATATATGCTGCGAGTCTGCTTCAGGGGGATGCTCTGCATTGGTGGGAGACCATGCCAGGCAGTCAGATGAGCTCCGTAGAGTTGTCATGGCAGAACTTCTTGGCTGCTTTTAAGAAGAAGTATCTATCAGAGGTTTACATTCAGCAGAAGCAGAGGGAGTTCCTGAGTCTTACTCAGAGGGAGATGACGGTCAGTGAGTATGAGCGTCGGTTCACTCAGTTGGCGAGGTATGCTTCGGATTTGATGCTGAGTGAGGCTACAAGATGTCGTCGGTTTGAGTCGGGACTGCACTTGGCTATCAGAGAGAAAGTGATTGTGCAGAACTTCTGTGATTTTCAGCAGTTAGTTGAGGCAGCTCTGAGGGTTGAGAATATTGAGAATATCAAGAGTGCAGTGAATAAGAAGAGAAAGTGCAGAGAGCAGTTCAGGAGGGGAGGTAGCACTAGTACTCCTATGCCAGACAGGAGTGCTAGGAGCTTCCCTGTTCAGTCTGAGGAGAGGAGCAGTGGTGCGAGCCGATCTCGACCGGTGAGGACTTCTACTATTTCTCACCAAGCCTCAACGGTGGGCGATAGTAGAAGGGTAGATGGGGATAGGCCATTCGTCCCGAAGTGTGAGCATTGCGGGAGATCTCATAGAGGAGAGTGCTTCAGTTTAACAGGAGCTTGCTTCAACTGTGGGGAGAAGGGGCACGTTGCTAGAGAGTGCCCTCAGCCTTCAAAACAAGAGAAAAGCCAGATGTAAGCTTCGAGGAGAGCAGAGACTGTGGGTCAGAGGACTGCAACAGAAGTGGGCAGTTCTGATGTAGCTAAGAGAGTGGGCATGCACCAGCTAGGGTGTTTGCGATGACTTGGGAGGATGCAGAGACCGCTCCTGATGTTGTGACTGGTATGGTTCGACTCTTTTCTGATGATGTGATTGCTTTGATTGATCCGGGTTCTACTCATTCGTTTATTTCCTCGAGTAGACCCGTGTGTGATAGAAATGTGAGCCCTTTGGATACTCCGCTGATGGTGAGTACTCCAATCGGCCAGTATATTATTGTCAGTCAAGTATTTAGAGGTTGTGAGATTTGTGTTGGTGGAGAACTTCTAGTGGTGGATTTGATGCCACTGAAGATGGGAGGATTGGATGTCATTTTGGGTATGGATACGTTGGAGAGGTACAATGCCCGTTTGGATTGTAAGCGGAAGACGATGGAATTTGAATTGGATAGCGGCAGGAGAGTGGTGTTTGTGGGGTCAGGAAAGCAAGTCCGCCCAGAATTGTTTCAGCCTTGACGGCAGAGAAGATGATGGGGAAAGGATGTGAGGCATTCTTGGCCTATGTGGTGGACACCAGGGCAGATAGAGGGAAGCTGGAGGATATTCTAGTAGTCAAGGAATTCTCGGATGTCTTTCCCGAGGAATTACCAGGACTACCGCCAGCTAGGAAAATTGAGTTTCCCATTGAGCTTATGTCAGGTACAGCGCCGATTTCAATTCCGCCTTACCGGATGGCTTCGACAGAATTGAAAGAGCTTAAGGAGCAGTTGGAGGAGTTGGAGGAGAAAGGGTATATTCGACCGAGCTCTTCACCTTGGGGAGCTCCGGTTCTTTTTGTGAAGAAGAAGGATGGATCGTTGAGGATATGTGTGGACTATCAGAAGTTGAATCAGGTGACTGTGAAGAACCGATATCCGCTTCCTGGCATTGATGATCTGTTTGATCAATTACAAGGGCGAAAGTCTTCTCTAAGATAGATTTGAGATCGGGTTACCATCAGTTGAGGATTAAGGAGTCGGATGTACCAAAGTCTGCTTTTAGGACTCGGTATAGGCATTTTGAGTTCTTGGTTATGCCCTTTGGATTGACGAATGCGCCTGTAGCGTTTATGGATTTGATGAATCGGGTCTTTAAACCATTCTTGGATCAATTTATCATTGTATTTTTTGATGATATATTGGTTTATTCCAAGAGTGATGAGCAGCATGAAGAGCATTTGAGGATTGCTTTGGAGACTTTGAGGAGAAACGAGTTGTATGCCAAATTCGATAAATGCGAATTTTGGCTGGAGGAAGTTTCATTTCTTGGACATGTGATCTCAGAGCAAGGAGTGCATGTGGATTCAAAGAAAATAGAAGCTGTGGTGAATTGGGAAGCACCGAAGAATGTAGCAGAGGTGAGGAGTTTTCTAGGTTTGGCAGGCTACTACAGGAGGTTTTTAGAGGGATTCTCCTTGATAGCAGCTCCGATGACTAAGTTGTTAAGGAAGAATAAGAATTTTATCTGGACTGAGGAGTGTCAGAAGAGTTTTGAGGAGCTCAAGCGCAGATTGACGAGTGTCCCGATTCTGATTTTGCCATCGGGTGATGAGGGATATACCGTGTACAGTGATACTTCGAGGAAGGGTCTCGGTTGTGTTTTGATGCAGGGAGATAGGGTAATTGCTTATGCTTCGAGGCAGTTGAAGCCTTATGAGTTGAATTATCCGACGCATGATTTGGAGTTGGTAGCTGTGATCTTTGCTTTGAAGATTTGGAGACATTATATGTATGGAGTTCAGACGAGGATTTTTACTGATCATAAGAGTCTTAAGTACTTGCTGAGCTAGAAGGAACTGAATTTGAGGCAGAGAAGGTGGATCGAGTTACTTAAGGATTATGATTTGCTAATTGAGTATCATCCGGACAAGGCCAATGTAGTGGCGGATGCTTTGAGTAGGAAGTCTTCGATTGCTTATGTTCGGACAGTTTATCTTCCTTTATTGGAAGAGATGGCCAAGCTTAAGATAAGCTTGAAGCAGGAGGAGTCGGATTGTCTTCTAGCTAACTTCCGAGTGAGACCGGTGCTCAGGGAGAAAGTTAGGGAATTGCAGGCACAAGATGCTGATTTGAGTAAGCTCAGAGAGGAAATTCAGAATGGTAAGATTTCAGAAGTAGTAGTGAGGGATGATGGGCATACTCATGTATTTTGACTTTACATTTTATTTTGTATTATGCTATATTTGGGAATATTTGTTGAATTTCCTTCGGATTGTCATGGCATGAAGCCCCTTGGTTTTATGGGGTGTTTACTTCACAGATAGAATGCATGTGTAAAATATGTGTATGTATGATGTGTGGATCGAGTGGTGTATGGATGTTGGGATCGGGTTCAAAGTTATGGGGTGCCCGTCACCGACGCAGCCCGAGGGGCCGCCTCGGGAATGGGGATCCGGGACCCGGGCCCAACAATAAACATCATCTTTATAAAAAGAACAACTGTTATTCTTAATAATAAAGACAAATCCATTCAAATCCAAATAAGAAATAGAAATGATGTTTCTTGTAATAACAGGAATATAATAACAATTATCATGTTCTAATATAAGGCTAGAAGGCAAAGCTAAACTACAAGTCCCTATAGCTAATGCAGTAACTCTTGTTCCATTGCCAACTCGCAGGTCCACTTCGCCTTTCCTCAATTATCTACTCCTTGTTAACATCTGCATGTTATTACACAAGTGAGAACTACAACCAGTATCTAATACCCAAGAATGTGGAACAAAAGTAGAAAGATTGATCTCAATCATAAACATACCTGAAGAACTAGCTTCCTTAAACCTTTTATCTTTCAGGCTAGCAATATAAGAGGGATAGTTCCTCTTCCAATGTCCATCGACCTCGCAATTAAAACAAGTGCCCTTGTCATTGCTCTTCTTCTTGACACTTCCTTTGGCTTTTACTACATTAGTAAAAAGCCTTCTGTTTCTTGCTCTTGTTCTTTTTAAAGCCCTTTTTCTTTCTTTTAGAAGAATTAACAACAAGTACAGAACTGGGCTCCTTCTTAAGGCACCCTTCCATAGTCTTAAGCATGTTCAACAGTTCAAGAAGCATCATGTCCTTCTTATTCATGCTGAAGTTCATAACAAACTGTGAAAAGCTCGAACTCAGTGACTGCAACACCAAATCAATGCTTAACTCATGGTCCATAACAAAACCTAATTCGGCCAATTTTTTAATATACCCAATCATCTTCAGCACATGAGTGTTGACTGAAGATCCTTCTGTCATCTTGCATTGAAACAGTGCCTTGGAGATTTGATATCTCTCCACCCTACTCTGTGCACCAAATAACTCCTTAAGATGCAGTATCATAGCAGGTGCATCCATGTTCTTATGCTGCCTCTGAAGTTCAGGAGACATACAAGCTAACGTCACACATGTAGCTTGTTCATTGTCATCATTATAACACTGATATTTCTCCCATTCTTCATCAGTAGCATCTGAACATAGCTCAGATGGAGCAGGAGTATCAAGAACATACAACTTATTCTCTTACCTAAGAACTATTCTTAGATTTCGCAGCCAGTCTAAATAGTTGGGTCCAATAATTTTGTTGGCATCAAAAATGCTCCTTAAAGTCAGGTTTGTACTCATCTTTAAATTCAATAACCAGGAAAACATATGTTGGGCCCTGAACTTTTCTTAGAAGTTAGAATTATGAAATGAGAAATTATTGGCAATTATTCATGTGTAAAGAAAAGAAGAATTTTTGAATTTGAAATGAAGTAGAAAAGGTAGTTAGGACAAGATGGGTTGTATGTGAAATATTGGAAGTTATAAGTTGAAACATGCTCATTGAGTATGCTTTAGTGTTTTAGCCATAACTTTTTCTCTGGATATCCAAATGAGATGACATTTGATTTTAAGTAAACTAGAGAGATAGAGCTACAACTTTTCCGATGAAATCAAGTTTAATTTAGTCTCTAAGAACATCAATTTTTGGATGGAAGTTGAGCACATATTGTTGTTTTAGTATAAGAATAGTTCAATAATGTTTGAGGTATAACTTTTAGATTTCTGAACCAAATTGAATGATTTTTATGTCATTAGAAAATTAAGATAATGAGGAACATTTCTCTAGGAGGAAGTATTATCAAATTCTTTCATACCTGATCAGAAAAGGTCTTGATGTTTTGAAAGAAGTTAGGCAATGACTTAAATGAATTTTGAGGTATTGATAGATTAATTATGTTATTTTTGTGGAGTTAATTAGCATGTTAATATGAGTAAGGTTTTATGACATGGGTTAATTGAATTATAGTGTTAAGGTCGTAAGATTGCATGAGGGGCAAAATTGGCAAGTCACTTAAGCATTTAAGTTACAAGGCATATAAGGAAGGGTAGAAGGGTCTTTGTACAATCACTAGTGGTATAAAAGGGAGAAGAAAAGAGTGTCTTGGAATTGAAAGAAGCTAAAAAACGAAATTGAAGAGAAAAGAGAGAGAAAGTGTCATTGGAGAGATAAAAGAGAGAGAAGAAGAGCAAGGTAGGTTTTGATTTTTCTTAGTTTTAAAGGAAGATTTTGAGAATGTTTAAGAAGGGAAAAAGGAAGAGGGAGATTATAGCTTCCATTGGAGCCAAGAAACACATTGTTTGGGGAAGAATCAAGGTCAGAACATTTTTTATTTGTTGGAATTTTGAAATGGTTTTGATTCATATAGCTTAAGAAATGTATGTGTTTAAAGATTCTAGGATCAATTTTAGTAAATATGTCTTATGGGTTTCTCAATTGGAATGCCTATTGATTTGGAAATTTTTGTCAATGTTGAAGAAAATCAAGAGAGACAAGAAGAGTAAGAGTAAAGGTTTTTTTAGCAAGGTTTTTAGGCAAGGAAATTAAGGTGGGTACATGTTTATAATAGAGTAAATAAGCCACATTTGTTTTCTTTAAATCGAGGAAATTTAATGATTTAAATTACATCATAAGTGTTGCATTAATTATGTCTTGAATGAATTGATAAATTTCTACATGTGTGATATGTGAATTGTGTGATGATTTATGAAAGTGATTTCTTTTGAAAAGATCACATGTTATGGAATCATGTTTTCAGAAAGGGTTTTTGAAATATGTCAAGTATATGAAATCAAGTTTTCGAAAAAAGTGTCATTTTGGGCAACAAGTTTTGAAATACATGTTATGTGGGTTTGGTTTAATCCATCTAAGAATTGTCACGTGCACGTTTGTTAGACCCCGTTCCTTTTTTCTTGATTATATAGGTTTGTTTAAATTATTGGTAAGTTCATTATCTTTTGGCTAGTATTAATTGAAGTAAATAGGGTTTCAATTAGGGTTTTATTAGATTTCCGATTGGTTAGAATATTTGGGATTTTTTTTTAGAACAATAATTAGTAATTGAAGAAATTGAGAGTTAGAATTTATAGCAATAATATTAAATTTCAAGAAAGTAGTTGAATTAGAATTTTAATTTTGTATTATATTGTCAAAGAATAAGAAATATTAAATTAGGTCATGTTAAGAATAAATTAGAATTAGTTTATGTGGTTATAAGGCTTTAGGTTCATTAAATGGGCTTTTAGCCTTAGGATTGTAATTTAAATGATGAGGAATTAAATAAGTGGGCTAGGGTTTCTTTTAGCTAAGTTAGGAATAAAGAAAGGAGGCTAGTGGGCTTGTAAAGGTGGGAGCCCACGAAATTGAAGTAAGGAAGACTTAGGTTTGAAATTAGGGTTAGGTTAAATTGGAAAGAAAGAAGGCTACACTTTTGACCAAGCTTTGACCACTTACCTTTAACCAACGAAATTTTAGATGCATGGATGGGGTGCTGCCGTTTTTGTCATTGGAAGAGTGAAGGAGTTAATACAAACTAGGTCATTTTATGAGACATACGAAAATAACAAAGAGAGGAGAGAGTGAGCAGATTTTTTAACATCCAAAGGAAGAAAAGAAGAGAAGCATTCGGCCATTCAAGGAGAAGAAAAGAAGAAGAGATTTCAAGCTAGATCAAGGTTAGTTTTCGTGTTACAAGTGAGAAGAAAAGGAAAAAGAAGGAGTTTTGTTCATCTTTTGAAGAAGAAGAAGAAGAAAATCCGTGGGTGTTAAAGAAGGTATGAAGTTTCGAATTTTTTTGATATATGTTTAGGGTTTCCTCTTCTTTGTTTCAAAGATATGGTTAGAAGTAGAAGAAGAAGGTAAGAGGAGGAAAAGAAAAAAAATCAGATTAGGTTTGGTTAGGATTTCGAAATTATAGATTGGTTTGTTTGAGTTTTATCTTCTTTCATGTTTAAAGGATGCTTGGATGAGGTTTTAGTGAAAGAATGAGAAAGGAAAGAATTTTGTGTTGGGTTTCTATTGAAACAAGAAGGAGATGTCGTGGCTTTCATATGGATTTGGAAAATTAATGGTTTTATTGCTAGTTTGGTTAAAAATGGTGTTTTGAAAGGTATTAGTGAAGGAAAAAGAGAAGAAAAAGAATGATGTAGGTGTAGATAAAATTCCAGCATGTGTTTATTGGCTTTAGGTATAGAATTTTTGAAATTTATGGCTTAAATTGAGGGAAGTGTTAGTTAATATAGCATGGGAATGCTATAGGAAAGATTTCGTAAGGTTCGATAAGTTTTATTTCAAGTTTAGTCATTTGTTGAAAATTCCAGCATGCATGTATGGCTTAGGATTGAGAAATTTTAAAGTGTAGAGTAGTTTTGATGGGGTTTTAGGTTGGTATAGCCTAGGAGAGTTATAGGAAGGGTTAAGTAAGGTTACGTTGGCTTAATTTCAAGTTTCGTTATGATCGTAAAATTTCAGCATAGGCGTCATTGAGAAATTGACCTATTTATGTGTTGATGAAGGGTTTTATGCCTTGGTTAAGGTTAATTATTGTAATTGGAGATATAAGGAAGATTAGATTAGCTTAATTGTAAGTTTTCATATTTGTTTAAAATTCCAGCACCTTGTTCTTTTATTAATTAGCCTTATTATGATTAATTTAAGGTCAATCTATGACGTTTGGAATTTGAGGAGGTCAAACAAATCCGTTGGGGCAAGTTAACCCAATTCCTAATAGCCAAGTCAAGGTGGGTGACTTTTAATCATTAAGTATTAGGCTATGATTTGTTGATTTGTAAATTTTGAATGAAATAGTGGTTGTGATTGTGTAAGTATGTGTTATGTGCTTTTGGTGTATATATATGTGTAAAGGTTTGTAAAATTGGTTGTTAAATGATAAAGTGTCGAATATGCGAAGTTAGAGATTATATGAATGTGACTTGTTTCAATGGCCAATTGTGGCAAATCCTTAGGAATGATTGAATGTATGGCAATTATGTGGAAACTTGATAGAAAATGAGTTTGGAATATTGATTGAAAATGAGAAAATGAGTATGTAATTTAGAATGAATGTATAATGTGAATATGTGGGTTTGTAGTGATCCCTCTGATTAGCAAGCAAGCACTTGTCATAAACCTTCACTACCGCCCGCTAGTGGCATAGGAGTTCAAAACAGACTCCCTCATTCCACTGACTACACATGGTCGCTTGTCGAACATGTGTAGTACGTCTGTTAGGATCACTCGGACCATCGTGTTGTGGTTTTGTGGTGTCATATGTGATACTTGATGTTTTTATAATTGCTTCCGTTTATGAAGTTAATGCATATTGACTTGAATATTGAGTTGTTGATGTATGGATTAGCTTATGCTTAATTATTAGATTGTTACCCACGGAGCCATAGTGCTCACACCCCCTTCCTCCCCTCTTCAGGTCTTGAGCGAGAAACTGGGTCGTCGCATCGGGAATAAGGCATACTCCGATGCTTTGTTTTGAAGCTAAACTTTTGTAAAACGATGCTTTGGCTAGCATTTTAGACTTTCTTTTTGTGTTCGGGCTAAAATGCTCTTTAAAGCATTGTATGTATTTATTTCATGTAAACTTTTAAGGTTTTAAAGTTCCATTATATCTTTGAATATGATTAGGTATGTATGGATATATGTTTGCATGCGTGAGAAGGTAAGAAGCAAGCATGAGCTTGTAATGCCTCTATGAGATAAAAATGCATGGATGGTTAGTAGTTAGATTGACATTATCTGGATTGGATGCTTAGGAGTAGATTGAGAAATGGTTAGAATAGGAGTGCGTTGTTGCCTTTAAACTGTGTTTTTGTGCAGGTTTGAGTAATTTGACGTTTTGGCTAGGACAGTTTTTGGGGAGGTGCTGTCCATTTTTTTTTAAATGGGCAGCTACCTTGATTGGGCTTTTTGAGTATCTTAGAGTCCAAATTTGGAAAAAGGGCATTTCTTGAGATTGATAGAGTTTCATAAGATTTTGAAAATGGTATAAAATGGGTTAAAGTTCGTTTCAAAACGAAAAAGTTATGGACGTTTAAAATTCACCGATTACTATTCATATGGTAAGTTTTACTATTCATTTGGTCTTATGGAAATGAACTAGATTGATATGACTATTATTCCTTAATAAAAGGTGTAAAATATCTTCTAATCTTTCAAATAAAATAACATAAGCCATTCTTTTGATTTTGGTAACAAAGGTATGAAATTCAAAACCTTTGATATAAGATTTTGACTTTGGCCTAAAATATTGGATTTAGTGCTAAAATATGATTTATGTCTTTTGAATAACTTAATGACTAAAGTAATTCTAAATCCTTTTATATCTTAGTTTATTTATATTCTATTGATAATAAATTGACGAAATTTCTGATTTTGGAATTAAAAGTTTTAAATATGCAAAATGGGTTGAATAACACCGTTTTCTTAATTACCATGTTTCTTCCTGTTTGATTTCGATTTGTATGAAATTCGAAATATTGATTAACTAATCAACTTTTCTATCCTTTTTGGTCATTTAAGAGTGTCGGGTTTAAATTGTGGGCCTTAATCAGATAAAGTTCATGGGAGAATAATTAGGATTAATTATCAAGGGTTATTCGGATATAGTGTTTTTAAGTCCAATTTGAGTTTTGATCAGTGGTGAGGAATTCCTTCCTCGTGACGCGCGCGTCCCGATGTCACTTGAGACGTCGGACTCGTGTCGCACCAGGGAGGGGTTCCAACACTTATGGTATCAGAGCTTTCGGTTTAGGTTTGGGTAGAAGGAGAACGTTAGGGATTGCATGATTTGTGTCCTTTTGTCTTGTTTTCACTGATTTTACATGCTTAGATGGTAATTTCGACTACATGATGAATTGCAACTTGATTTTAGTATGATTTCTTTGAACTAAAATTTTTCACTGGTTTTATTTTGAAGGAGTAACTATGCCACCCCGGCGTAGGTCCCGCGGCACTCTTTCTCGCTCTAGTTCTCGCCAGGGGAGCGCTGATGAGTCTCATGTCCCACAAGATGCAGGGACTCACTCAGCTCCTGGCTCAGAGGCACCTAGTGTGCAACCTGAGGAGCAACCTCCTCCTCCTCCTGCTATGCCTGCGATGGATCCGCAGTTTTTCCAGGCTTTTGCCCAGGCATTCACCGTAGCCTTGGGTCAGGGATCTCAGGTTTCAGCGCCAGCTCCAGTGATTAGGGGCGGGCAGTATGACAAGTTGCGAAAATATGGAGCGGTGGACTTTTATGGTACCACCAATCCTGAGGAAGCTGAGGCTTGGATGAAAAGAACAGAAAGGGTTCTGGTGCAGATGAAATGCACGGATGAAGAGAGGTTGGAGTATGCAGTGAGTCTTTTACAGGGGAATGCTCTTCATTGGTGGGAGTCGGTACCACAGAGCCAGGCGGTACCTCCTGTGTTGTCATGGAAAGATTTTGGGGAATTATTTCAGAAAAAGTACTTCTCCCGGGTTTATATGCAAGAAAAGGCCAGAGAGTTTATGAATTTGGCTCGAGAGGAGTCGTCTGTTAGTGAGTATGAGCCGAGATTTACCCAACTGTCTCGGTATCGCAGATATATGGTGGCTAATGAAGAAGATAAGTCAGAAAGTTTGAGGAGGCCTCCATCCGGGAATTAGGGAGAAGGTAATGATTCACAATTTCACCGATTATCGCTAGCTAGTGGATGCGGCACTCAGTGAAAAAACTGAGAACATCGACGTGAGGTGGCGCAGAAAAGAAAGGCGGAGAGCGGCTTCTAGGAGAGGGGTAGTGTTCAGATCGCTTAGGGGTGAGAAGAGTTTCGGTGCAGTCGGGGAGGCGGCGAGTGCCCTCAATGAGAAAGCGAGCAATTGAGAGAGAATCGAAGACAGCCTCCTCAGTGGGAGGAAACAGTAGGGCAGAGAGAAGCAGGAACCCGACCCCTCTATGTGAGCATTGTGGGAATCCACATCGGGGAGTATGTCGCAAGTTGATAGGTGCCTGTTTCAAGTGTGGAGAGAAGGACACTGATTAATAATCGCCTCTCTGTGGGCCGAGGGGCGGGATCGCGATCACGAGCTCGAGAGGAGAGTGGAGACAATGGGGACTAGACCGAGCCTGAGGTGGGCGCCTCGGATCTGTGAAGAAGCCCATTCCTCCGGGGAGACCGAGAGGCAAGCTCAAGCTCGGTGTTTGCTATGACTCGAGAGGAGGCTGCAACCTGCACCGGAGATTATTCTTGGTATGGCTCGACTTTTTCATTCGATGTATATGTTCTTTTGACTCGGGTTCCACTCATTCCTTTGTCTCTGCGAGTTTGTTATTGCACGGTATGCAGCCGGTTTATTGGATGAGTTTCTATTTGTTAGTACTCGTTAGGGAGGACTGTCGTGAGCCGGATCTTTAGAGATTGTGAGCTTATGATTGATGGATCTAGTTTGGTAGTGGATCCGCTACCTCTAGATCCTGAAGGGTTAGATGTGATCGTCGGAATGGACGTGATGGAGAAGTATAAGGCGAAGTTGGATTGTGGTAAAAGGAAGTGGAATTTGATCTAGGTGAGGGTCGAAAGTAATTTTCGGAGGAGATAGAAAGTTGACACCGCCACGGCTTATTTGACTTTATTAGCCGACGATGATGGGGAGAGGTCGTGAAGCCTTCTTGGCGTGTTCGGATACCGGTGTGAAGGAGAGTAAGGTGGAGGATATTCCCATTGTGAGGAATTTTCGATGTGTTTCTGAGGAGTTGCGGTTTGCCACCGGAGAGGGAGATTGAGTTTGCTATTGACTTGGCTCCCGGGACAGCTCCTATTTCGATTCCACCTTACAGGATGGCTCCAGCTGAGCTGAAGGAGCTGAAAGAGCAGTTGGAGGACTTATTAGAGAAAGGATTCATTAGGCCGAGTTTCTCGCCCTGGGGAGCGCCGGTCTTGTTTGTTAGAAAGAAAGATGGAACCTGGAGGATGTGCATAGATTACAGGAGGCTTAATAAAGTGACAGTGAAGAACAAGTATCCTTTGCCTCGGATAGATGACTTGTTTGATCAGCTGCAGGGAGCTACGGTATTCTCCAAGATTGATCTTAGGTCTGGCTACCATCAACTCAGGATTAAGGAGTCTGATGTGAGCAAGACTGCCTTCAGGACTCGGTATGGCCATTATGAATTTTTGGTTATGCCTTTCGGACTGACCAATGCTCCTGCTGCTTTCATGGATTTGATGAACAGGGTCTTTAAGGACTTTTTGGATCAGTTTGTTATCGTTTTTATCGATGACATTCTGGTATTTTCCCAGAGTGAGAGAGACCATGAGGAGCACTTGAGGATTGTGTTGCAGAGACTGAGGGAGAGAGAGTTGTATGCCAAATTCACGAAATGTGAATTTTGGCTGCGTAAGGTGGTCTTTCTTGGTCATATTGTTTCTGCGAATGGGGTGCATGTAGACCCAAAGAAAGTTGAAGCTGTAGTGAATTGGCACGCTCCGACGACAGTGAAAGAGGTGAGGAGCTTTCTGGGTTTAGCTGGTTACTATAGGCGATTTGTAGAGGGATTTTCCTTAATCGCTACTCCTTTGACTAAGTTACTAAGGAAAAATCAGAAGTTTGTGCAGGTGATGAATGCCAGAGAAGTTTTGAGGAGCTGAAGCACAGATTGACTAGTGCTCCAGTTCTAGCGTTGCCTTCAGGAGATGGGAGTTTTTCTGTGTATAGTGACGCTTCCAGAAAGGGATTAGGATGTGTGCTTATGCAGGAAGATAAGGTGATAGCATATGCCTCACGGCAGCTAAAGCCCTATGAGGTGAATTATCCGACCCATGATTTAGAGTTAGCAGCAGTGATCTTTGCTTTAAAGATCTGGAGACATTACCTATATGGGGTTCAGACGAGGATCTTTACAGATCACAAGAGTCTCAAATACTTGTTAAGTCAGAAGGAGCTGAATTTGAGATGAGGCGATGGATTGAGTGCTTTCGAGGACTATGACCGTTGATCGAGTATCATCCAGGTAAGGCAAATGTTGTTGCAGATGCCTTGAGTAGGAAGTCTTCCATAGCTTATGTTCAGACGGTGTATTTGCCGCTATTGGAAGAGATGGCTAAGCTCAGGATTAGTCTAGAGCAGGATGAGACAAGTTGCATGGTTGCCACTTTTCGGGTAAGGCCGATTCTTCGAGATAAAGTAAAAGAGTTGCAGGGTCAGGATGCAGAGCTGAGTCGATTGCGGGAAGAATTTCAGAAGGGTAAGAAGTCTGACATGGTAATGAGTAATGATGGACTTCTAACGATCGTAAATAGGCTATGCATTCGGATGTCAAGGAGGTGAAGAATGAGATTCTGGATGAGGCGCACAATGCACCTTATGCTATGCATCCAGGCAGTACCAGGATGTACAGGGATCTCAGAGAACATTTCTGGTGGAGAGGTATGAAGAAAGATGTGGCTGAGTATGTGAGCAAGTGCCTGGTGTGTCAGCAAGTTAAGGCTGAGCATCAGCACCTTGAGCCGATTGAGGCCATTGTCCATTCCTGAGTGGAAGTGGCAGAAAGTGACTATGGACTTTCTGATGGGATTGCCCAGGACCAATAGGAGGCATGATGCAATATGGGTGATCGTGGATAGGTTGACAAAATCAGCCCATTTTTGGCAATCAGACAGATAGATCCTCTTCATGTGCTAGCTAAGAAGTATATTGATGAGGTGGTAAGATTGCATGGGATCCCGGATTCGATTGTGTCTGATAGAGATCCCCGTTTTACTTCGAGATTTTGGGCCAGTTTGCAGGAGGCTATGGGCACTAAGTTGAGTTTCATTACTGCTTTTCATCCTCAGACCGATGGTCAGTCTGAGAGGACCATTCGGACTCTTGAGGGAATGCTCAGGGCTTGTGTGATGGATTTTCGAGGAGCTTGGGATGAACACTTGCCATTGATCGAATTTGCTTACAACAATTCGTATCATTCGAGCATTCAGATGGCTCCTTATGAGGCTCAGTATGGGAGGAGATGTCGACTCCGGTGTGTTGGGATGAAGAGGAGACAGAAACTTTGGGTCGAGTTGATTCGGATGACAGTGGATAAGGTCAATGTGATTAAGCACAGGCTGAAGGCAGCTCAGGACAGGATGAAAAGCTATGAGGATGCTCATAGGAAAGAGATGGAGTATGAGGTCGGTGATAAGGTGTTTCTTAAGACTTCTCCGTGGAAAGGGATTCTGAGATTCGGCAAGAAGGGGAAGCTGAGTCCGAGATTTGTGGGGCCGTATGAGATTCTGGAGAGGATTGGTCCGTTGGCATATAGGTTAGCCTTGCCTCCAGAGTTATCTCAGATACATGATGTATTTCATGTCTCTATCTTTGAGGAGATATCGATCGATCCGTCCCATGTCATTCAGGCTGATGAAGTTCAATTGAGTGAGGATTTGAGTTATGAAGAGCTTCCAGTGCAGATTTTGGATACAAAAGAAAAGGTTCTTAGGAATAAGACAATACAGTTAGTAAAAGTGTTATGGAGGAATCATTGATGGAAGAAGCCACGTGGGAACCATTGGAAGCTATGAAAGAAAGTATCCTCGACTCTTGGTGATTCGTAAAATTTCGAGGACGAAATTCTTTTAAGGGGAAGAATTGTTAGACCCGTTCCTTTTTCTTGATTATATAGGTTTGTTTAAATTATTGGTAAGTTCATTATCTTTTGGCTAGTATTAATTGAAGTAAATAGGGTTTCAATTAGGGTTTTATTAGATTTCGATTGGTTAGAATATTTGGGATTTTTTAGAACAATAATTAGTAATTGAAGAAATTGAGAGTTAGAATTTATAGCAATAATATTAAATTTCAAGAAAGTAGTTGAATTAGAATTTTTAATTTTTGTATTATATTGTCAAAGAATAAGAAATATTAAATTAGGTCATGTTAAGAATAAATTAGAATTAGTTTATGTGGTTATAAGGCTTTAGGTTCATTAAATGGGCTTTTAGCCTTAGGATTGTAATTTAAATGATGAGGGAATTAAATAAGTGGGCTAGGGTTTCTTTTAGCTAAGTTAGGAATAAAGAAAGGAGGCTAGTGGGCTTGTAAAGGTGGGAGCCCACGAAATTGAAGTAAGGAAGACTTAGGTTTGAAATTAGGGTTAGGTTAAATTGGAAAGAAAGAAGGCTACACTTTTGACCAAGCTTTGACCACTTACCTTTAACCAACGAAATTTTAGATGCATGGATGGGGTGCTGCCGTTTTTGTCATTGGAAGAGTGAAGGAGTTAATACAAACTAGGTCATTTTATGAGACATACGAAAATAACAAAGAGAGGAGAGAGTGAGCAGATTTTTTAACATCCAAAGGAAGAAAAGAAGAGAAGCATTCGGCCATTCAAGGAGAAGAAAAGAAGAAGAGATTTCAAGCTAGATCAAGGTTAGTTTTCGTGTTACAAGTGAGAAGAAAAGGAAAAAGAAGGAGTTTTGTTCATCTTTTGAAGAAGAAGAAGAAGAAAATCCGTGGGTGTTAAAGAAGGTATGAAGTTTCGAATTTTTTGATATATGTTTAGGGTTTCCTCTTCTTTGTTTCAAAGATATGGTTAGAAGTAGAAGAAGAAGGTAAGAGGAGGAAAAGAAAAAAAATCAGATTAGGTTTGGTTAGGATTTGAAATTATAGATTGGTTTGTTTGAGTTTTATCTTCTTTCATGTTTAAAGGATGCTTGGATGAGGTTTTAGTGAAAGAATGAGAAAGGAAAGAATTTTGTGTTGGGTTTCTATTGAAACAAGAAGGAGATGTCGTGGCTTTCATATGGATTTGGAAAATTAATGGTTTTATTGCTAGTTTGGTTAAAAATGGTGTTTTGAAAGGTATTAGTGAAGGAAAAAGAGAAGAAAAAGAATGATGTAGGTGTAGATAAAATTCCAGCATGTGTTTATTGGCTTTAGGTATAGAATTTTTGAAATTTATGGCTTAAATTGAGGGAAGTGTTAGTTAATATAGCATGGGAATGCTATAGGAAAGATTTCGTAAGGTTCGATAAGTTTTATTTCAAGTTTAGTCATTTGTTGAAAATTCCAGCATGCATGTATGGCTTAGGATTGAGAAATTTTAAAGTGTAGAGTAGTTTTGATGGGGGTTTTAGGTTGGTATAGCCTAGGAGAGTTATAGGAAGGGTTAAGTAAGGTTACGTTGGCTTAATTTCAAGTTTCGTTATGATCGTAAAATTTCAGCATAGGCGTCATTGAGAAATTGACCTATTTATGTGTTGATGAAGGGTTTTATGCCTTGGTTAAGGTTAATTATTGTAATTGGAGATATAAGGAAGATTAGATTAGCTTAATTGTAAGTTTTCATATTTGTTTAAAATTCCAGCACCTTGTTCTTTTATTAATTAGCCTTATTATGATTAATTTAAGGTCAATCATGACGCGTTTGGAATTTGAGGAGGTCAAACAAATCCGTTGGGGCAAGTTAACCCAATTCCTAGCCAACGAAGTCAAGGTGGGTGACTTTTAATCATTAAGTATTAGGCTATGATTTGTTGATTTGTAAATTTTGAATGAAATAGTGGTTGTGATTGTGTAAGTATGTGTTATGTGCTTTTGGTGTATATATATGTGTAAAGGTTTGTAAAATTGGTTGTTAAATGATAAAGTGTCGAATATGCGAAGTTAGAGATTATATGAATGTGACTTGTTTCAATGGCCAATTGTGGCAAATCCTTAGGAATGATTGAATGTATGGCAATTATGTGGAAACTTGATAGAAAATGAGTTTGGAATATTGATTGAAAATGAGAAAATGAGTATGTAATTTAGAATGAATGTATAATGTGAATATGTGGGTTTGTAGTGATCCCTCTCGATTAGCAAGTCAAGATTTGTCATAAACTTACACTACCGCCCGCTTAGTGGCATAGGAGTTCTGAAAACAGACTCCCTCATTCACTGACTACATGGTCGCTTGTCGAACATGTGTAGTACGTCTGTTAGGATCACTCGGACCATCATGTTGTGGTTTTGTGGTGTCATATGTGATACTTGATGTTTTTGTAATCGCTTCGTTTATGAAGTTAATGCATATTGACTTGAATATTGAGTTGTTGATGTATGGATTAGCTTATGCTTAATTATTAGATTGTTACCCACGAGCCATAGTGCTCACACCCCTTCCTCCCTTTTCGTGTCTTGAGCGAAAGCGGGTCGTCGATCGGGAATAAGGCATACTCCGATGCTTTGTTTTGAAGCTAAACTTTTGTAAAACGATGCTTTGGCTAGCATTTTAGACTTTCTTTTTGTGTTCGGGCTAAAATGCTCTTTAAAGCATTGTATGTATTTATTTCATGTAAACTTTTAAGGTTTTAAAGTTCCATTATATCTTTGAATATGATTAGGTATGTATGGATATATGTTTGCATGCGTGAGAAGGTAAGAAGCAAGCATGAGCTTGTAATGCCTCTATGAGATAAAAATGCATGGATGGTTAGTAGTTAGATTGACATTATCTGGATTGGATGCTTAGGAGTAGATTGAGAAATGGTTAGAATAGGAGTGCGTTGTTGCCTTTAAACTGTGTTTTTGTGCAGGTTTGAGTAATTTGACGTTTTGGCTAGGACAGTTTTTGGGGAGGTGCTGTCCATTTTTTTTTAAATGGGCAGCTACCTTGATTGGGCTTTTTGAGTATCTTAGAGTCCAAATTTGGAAAAAGGGCATTTCTTGAGATTGATAGAGTTTCATAAGATTTTGAAAATGGTATAAAATGGGTTAAAGTTCGTTTCAAAACGAAAAAGTTATGGACGTTTAAAATTCACCGATTACTATTCATATGGTAAGTTTTACTATTCATTTGGTCTTATGGAAATGAACTAGATTGATATGACTATTATTCCTTAATAAAAGGTGTAAAATATCTTCTAATCTTTCAAATAAAATAACATAAGCCATTCTTTTGATTTTGGTAACAAGGTATGAAATTCAAAACCTTTGATATAAGATTTTGACTTTGGCCTAAAATATTGGATTTAGTGCTAAAATATGATTTGTCTTTTGAATAACTTAATGACTAAAGTAATTCTAAATCCTTTTATATCTTAGTTTATTTATATTCTATTGATAATAAATTGACGAAATTTCGATTTTGGAATTAAACGTTTTAAATATGCAAAATGGGTTGAATAACACCCGTTTTTCTTAATTACCATGTTTCTTCCCTGTTTGATTTCCGATTTGTATGAAATTCGAAATATTGATTAACTAATCAACTTTTCTATCCTTTTTGGTCATTTAAGAGTGTCGGGTTTAAATTGTGGGCCTTAATCAGATAAAGTTCATGGGAGAATAATTAGGATTAATTATCAAGGGTTATTCGGATATAGTGTTTTTAAGTCCAATTTGAGTTTTGATCAGTGGTGAGGAATTCCTTCCTCGTGACGCGCGCGTCCCGATGTCACGCAGGACGTCGGACTCGTGTCGCACCAGGGAGGGGTTCCAACAACGTTGACCAAGTTAAGGCTTCTCCAGCCTGCCTGTTAGTGGCACGGAACTTCTTCATAGACTACCTCAAGTTTACGACTACACAAGACCATTATGTGGAATTGTGTAGTTCGTCATATTTATGGATCTACCCAAACCATTCTAATGTGCTTATGTGCTTATGATATATGAACAAGTTTGATGCATTGATGTTTTGTGGTTTGTAAATTTGACTATATAATGAGAATTTGATAAACAAATGTTTTATGGATTTCAACAAGAATTTTCTATAACAATGAACTTTTTGAATGGTTTTATTTATTTTTCTATTATAAACTGTTACCCACGAGCTTTCAAGCTCACCCCCACTCTCTTTGCCCCATCTTCAAGTGATGAGCAGGAGATCGAGTGAAAGTAAATCAAGGCATAAATCCGAATTTGCATGTTTTGATTTGTTTTGGAGTAATTTATGTAAAACAAAGTTGTAATTGCATTTTGAGCAATTATCATTCAAGTATCTTGTGTAATTTGGGATTTTGCGAAGTGATGTATTGTGGCATGAGATGCCAATAAAGCTTGTAACCACTTATCTTATGATGTTAATGAAATTTGAATTGTGTATGGTTAATTTTGAGTTAAAATTAGGTATACTTGAAGTTATCAACTTGAGAGGATGAATCTTGAACATTAACTATTATTATTATTATTATATATATATATATATGTGGGATATTATGGAAATGAAAGATAGGATTTTTTGGATGATGATAATTGGATGCAAGTGATGAATGAAATGAGTAGATATTAGAGAGTTTAATGGAATAATATTGGTAGTTGAATGGTTGTGTTCATGACACTCCAAGTTTGTATAGTGCAAATTTTCAAGTTTTCATAGGGGTAAGAAATTGTGTTCTGAATTCAAAGGAAAATCTGGAGTAATCTAGATAAAACTAGACAAAGTGTTCTACTTGAAAGTTGCATCATACCTTTTTAGCTTTCCAACGCTATAAAGTATGTAATTTTTGGATATTGGAGTTGAGACATATGAGCATTATAAATTGGTAATGTTGCATAGGATGTATATCATGATAGCTATGGTGAATGGTGAGAATTATAGTATGAGATGACTTATTTGAGTTGTGATTTGGGGGATTTATGAAATCAAATTGGTAATTGAATGTTTTAGAAGTGATATTACATTAGAAGAAGTGAAATTGGGAAGATTATGAGTGAATATGAGGTTATATTGGATGTAGGAAACATTGGAGAGGCTTTGGAGGGGTTTTAGGAACTCCTATGTTCGTTAGATAGACTTTAGGTCCGTTAAATGGACCTTCTCGGGTGAGAAAGGACTCCTAAGTCATTCTATGTCCGTTAAACGGACATGGATGTCCGTTAAACGAACTTTCTCGGCCAAATTTGGCTCCCTTCCCCGACAATGTCCGTTAAACGGACATGAATGCTATAGTAAATCACGATTTTTGGCTACTTTAGAGGTAGAATATCACTTTGTGATCTATATGAAAGTTGTAGATATAGACTCTTACTTTCAAATGATCTAAGAACAAACTCAATCCGACATATGTAGCAAAAGTTATGACAATTGCACCAAGATAGGTACAAAATGATTAAGGACATACACAAGTTGGATTCTTTTGGTCATAACTCCCTCATCCAACCTCCAAATGAAGTGATTATTAAATCAATAGATTCCTAAGTCATGTATATATATGTCCATAAAAATTGGGATCTTTTAGATTTGATTTGAGAAAGTTTGATTAAGAGAAAGTGAGGGGTCAGTTGGGAGACCATGATTGAGGTATGAACATACTTTGGCTTTTCAAGCATAACTTATTCTATGGAGTTCCAATTGAGATAGTTATTGCTTCAAATTAAACTAGAGACTTAGAGCTTCAATTGTTGTGAAGAAGTCAATTTGTGATTTTGGTTATTGTTTGGTGTGGGCATACCACTCTTGTGAGATGATGGCCAAGGAGGATTCTTTGGAATTGACCCTACAGGTTTATAACTCCGAATGTTGGGCTCTGAAAACGGGGTCCAACATATTATGGTATCAAAGCAAGAAGAGGAATCGATGATGGTTAAGGGAATTTCATTGGATTAAGCTCATGTTTCATGATCCGAAGTTGGGCTCCGCAAGTAGGGTCGAACAACATAAAAGGAGCATAAATTAGTTTATATCCAAAAATCAAATAAAATAAGGACTTTAAAATTATTTGATTACTCCCACTATTTTTGTACAAAACAATACTATATCGAAAAATTATCAAATAATTTCTTAAGGGGCTAGGATCCCATTCAAAATTAATTGATCTTGAGTTTTCTCAATAAATCAATTAAAATAAATTAGGTAGAAAACAACTTTTCACTCGCGTCTCATGTGACTCCTAGTACCATTAGATGACAACTTTTATCAAAATATATCAAATATATTATTCCTAATCTTGTCTCTAAAGTTATATGATCATGAGTTTACTCATCCAAATTATACAATTTTAGTTAAGTAGAACCCATTAATTTGAGATTAAAACATATTCAGGTTAAAGAGACCTTGAGTTTACTCAACAAGTCTTACAATAAATAGAACTCTGATTTTATTCTCAAATAATGGAAGATAACCATCACGTTCATAACGTGTACTTAATATTTTGTTGAGGATTTAAAATGTCAAAATTTATGGTCTCATCAAAATATATAATCTCATTATATTTATAATTTCAAACATAATCCAATTATGAAAGAATTTATTTACAACTTTGGCTTAATTCTAATTGTTAATTTGATAATAAATTTAATTTAATAATTCAATTCTTGAAAATTAAATTAAATTTCAAAACCTTTCCTAATAAATATTGCTTTGAAAATAATTTTCAAATTTAATAAAACACTTTTTATTTTATTAGGAGTAGAAATTAATTTAAACTCTATTAAATTAATAAAAGACAATTTTAGGGTTTTAAAACACATTAGAAAGGAGTGGGAGGGTGTCTGGCGCGTGCAGATGCTAACATGTGTGGGGCGTGTGGGGCGTACAGTGCATGCCTCCACACAGTCAAAGCAAACGCCGGTCAACATCTCCACGAGACGTTCTCAGAAGATGATGGGCGCATGTCCCACACGAGCCCTTCATCTTCCCCACGTAGCCTCTCCCTCTTCCACGCAGCCCTTCCCTCTTCTAGATTCTTCCACGTTTCCACGAACCCATCAATCGCAATCACGTTCCATGCAACTTGTTCCACAATGTTCAAACCATCACACAAATTGGGTCCCAAAAATCGTCACGTTTGTGGTACCAGCGTGTCATCTCCGTTGACAGCTCAAGTGACATCGTTTGTGACGTCACCGGAGATGCCAACTAGAGGCGTTGTCGATGGGTCGTCATAGGCGACCCATTAGGTCGCCAAAGAGCATTCTGATGGGTGGTATGATCACCCATCATCTATGTTCAAACACAGAGAACAACGTAGAAGCACAAATAATAGACAATAACCCAGAAAAAATTGAAAGGAATACACACATACATTCTGGAAATAATTTCCAGAAACATTACAAATGCTCAAATCAGGGATTTCATATGCAAGCAAATTGGGCGGGGTAGAAATTTGGGTTTTAGGAAATTGGGGATTTCAATAAAAAACGCAACCAATGTAAACAGTTTAGAAAACCCTAAATCAATTGTATGGCCATCGCATAACCACAGAAGAAAATTCCAGAATCACCACAAGGCATGCATTGTATAACAAGGATTTTAGAAAAACCATTTATCACCGTATATGCGTATAGAATAAAATTCTAGATCATGCATAACAATTAACACAAAAGGATAGGAAACAATTTCCAGCTTTGGGAAACAATTTCAAAACATGACAAATATAAAATAGAAACAATTTCTGTTGAACTTTGTCCTTTCCGAAGCATTAAAAACAAATCAACAATAATAATCAAGCCTATAATCCAAGATTAACAATTAAAAACGGTTCTGATACCACTGTTAGAATCCTATCGTGATTGAATTATAGACGCGGCAGAAAACAAAATACTTTTTGCAAATTCCGAACGGATCCCGATAATTGATTAAACTTAAATAAAAACATTATCTTATTTAGAAATCGTACCTTGTTTGCTTTCCAAAGAAAAAACTTTGAATCTTTTTTCTGAGTGATCAATCACCAGTTGTCCACTTGTCCAGCCTCTGATGATATCCACGAAGCAGTTTCCAAACTACCGTTAGAGGAAAAAAGACAAAAAGTGTTAGCTTCTATAAAGCTCTCCCTTTAAATAGAAAAATCAAGACAGTCTTTTATTAAAATTAAAAATCTTTAATTATAATTAGAATCTAATTCTAATTCTAATTAATTTAATTTTAATAAAATCAAATATATCATATTTGATTCTCAAAGTTTCTCAAACTTTATAATTAAGTCCAATTAAACTAAATTGATTTTCTTTCACAAATTGCTCTTTGATGTGTGACTCGTTAGGTTCCTAATAAGTTGGTAATGATTATAATTATAATTCTAATTTACAATTAGAATTAGACAAATTAAAACTCCTTTTAATTTATCTAATTCTAATTGTAAATTAGAATTATAATTACTTTAATTATCTAATTCTACTTGTGAATTAGAATTATAATTTACTTTTAATTTATATTTAATTCTTCAATTAAATAATTCATAATCATAAATCACGATTGACGTTTAGCAACATTAATGATTATCCAAATATTAGGAATGTCAAAGTGATTGACTTAACCTGTCTATGCAAGGCTATAATGTATAATTTAATCATTTCGTCATCCAATATCCTAATTGGACAGAGTATGAATATAGTGTCTACTCTTATCATCCAATTACGTTCGTTCTTGCTAATTAGTAATTGATTTATAATTAAAATTTGAAAACTTCTTTACAAATATCAATTCACTCTGGCCAAAGAATTCCATAAATCATTATCAATCAAGAACGATAGAATATTCTCTCTAATTACTTTAGAGTGACAAATCCTTTATCGACTTACTCAACTATCTACATATGGTTCATACTGTATCCAAGTACTACTGACAAAATTATTCTAGGACAATTCATAAGTAATATCAAAACACAATAATTCCCACACTAGATACCTTAGTAATCTCAAGTCTAAGGATTATTATACCACCATCATTATGAAATAGTCCATAGACACATAAGTAATATTTCATTCGGAATTCTCATAATCGGGTCAGTTCAGTGACTTATTCGCTAATAATCACCTACACATTAGTTTAAGTATCTCTATACATTAATTAATGAGATCGATTACTTTCTTCACAAGAAAGAAACATAATGTTTACTAATTTTACCGTTTTAACAATATCTAGTCTTGATGAAACTACAACTAGAAATATTTAGAATAATACTTAAGTGTAAATTGAATCTCATAATTATGATCTCATTATAATTTCAATTACACATAATTATTCCAAGCATTTTATCTTCTGAATAATAATTAAATAATTAACAAATACATAAAGATAAAAATGCCTTTTATTAATTAATAATAATGTCATACAAATATTTACAACTAAAATAAATTGGCTGCAGGGCATAAACTAACACCCTAATTTCCTTGCTACATTCTCTAGTTGTGCTCTAGGCAATAACTCTTGGTATATCTTTTTGGTTTACTTTAGCTTGTTATGTTAATTGATTGTACTCTAAGACTTTAGATTGTGTATTATTCCTAGTTTTGCTACATCTTACTCATTTAAGATTCAATACAATTGCATTAAAAAAGATTCTTGACATAATTTTAACAAAATATACATATAGACTAATTGTACATTAAAAATAAGAAAATTTAGATTTTCTATTGAGATTTTAATGAGAATATAAAATTTAAAGAAAAGATTATGATATTTTAGGTAAGTGTGAATTCATATGTAAAAAAGAAAAGAAAGTTAGAAATTTCTATAAACATATAATAACTTATCAATTCTTGATTACCTATTTGTGGAGATGTATAGTCTGAACCTAGGTTGTTGTAAGTTTACTTTGAAGCATATTTCCAAAAACGTGATTACTTTGACGATCTACATATGTCTTCATGAAAGTTTCCAGTGCTCCTTCCACGAAGTGACCTTTGACTACACGACATAGACTTTGACAGGATCATCCTCCTATAACAGGGCAGCTCTTAGCCCATTTCCTTACACCAGCAAACCAAGCTACCTAAAATCTGAAACGTTATTGTTTAAGGATCTTTAGTTGTTAGCAAATGGAAGCAACAGGGGGCAAGGTTCGAGTTCCTGTCATATTGTGGATGGTTTTATGCCTCCTCGCAGTTGCACAGGCCACGGAAACACGCGCTGTTTATTACGATCCTCCTTATACTCGTAAGTACATATACCTACATTAATTTAATGAGTTTGAGAAGCATCTAACAATCTAAGTGCATGGATATGGGAATTGTTTCAAACAGGATCAGCTTGCTATGGAAACAGATACACTGGGCCCTGGGTTACAGGTGTAAGCGCAGCGCTATGGGCCAACAAAGGAGCTTGTGGGAGGAGAATGAGAGTGAGATGTGTAAGGGGTGCAAATCTGGCTCCGCACCCTTGTAAAGAAGGTAGTGTTGATGTAACAATTGTGGATTTCTGCAGAGAGCCCTGCGAAGGAACCATTAATCTCACCAAAGACGCTTTCTCCAAAATCGCTAGTACTGATGCTGGCAAAGTTGTGGTTGACTATACTTTCATATGAGTAAGTCCAATTGCCTCTGTCCATAGCTAGTGACCTGAAAGTGGACATAATGAACACTTTTTCTCTTTTATGGCGTCAGCTTGCGGGTTGATGAAGCGTGAAGATTCAACACGGTGCTGGTGTAATGTTCTATGAACCCTGTACGTGGAAGTACCGATAAAGTCAAAAAATAAATGGGGGGAATGAAGTAGTTATGTATTTGAGATTACCTTGCAATGAATGTTTTATGTACTAAAATTGCATGATCTGAGTCGAACATGAAAAGAAAAGCGAGGTTTAAAAACCATAAGATCTTAATTAGCGGGACAAGAAAGAAGCTACTACTTTTATCTAATTTATACCAAAAGATAAGCATAAAAATAATTTAAAATATTTGAGTTAAGCAACTTTAACCATATTCTTTTTTATATTTTCAAGTTCTAGTTGACTTGAAACACAAATTATTTAACTTTAACTTGTAAAATATCTTTTTAATTTTTAAAAAAATTTATAAAAATTTTACTGATTTATCAAAAAAAAAAGTACAGGGATTAAGAAAGAAAGATTATCATAATGCAAAATGACGTCATTTTATGTCTCTCGACATACAATGACGTCATTCATTTCGTTTGAGAAATGTGAAAGTCGTACTTAAAAATGACCTCATTTTTCTTTAGAAGCAAAATGACGTCATTTAGTTCTTATTCTTGAGCCTAAGCTTGAACTCGAGTCCGACTCGAAACCTAGGTCTAACCGATTGATCTCAGACCCTGTTAGATCGGGCCCAGATACCACCACTGATTAGCATCTTACAAATAATAAGGCAAAGCCAAAACCACTCAAGTTTAACCCCTTTTAATGGATGCTTTACAAAACCCAAAAAGGCTGTTTCAAAGCATTGAAAGCATATTAATGGATATGAGCTAAGTTATCGTCCAATAAAATTGGATTATCGTTATCCGAGGAAATATCAGTGCAATCAGTTTTATGCATCTGATTTATTGGACAAAACAAGAGTCAGGGAATTGATAAAATGTTGGCAACAACAAATACTTAGGTATCTTGAGTAAACATCATTTATCCTAAATGTTTAATCTATAAATCTTACGTAATTCTAACACATATAAACCTCCCACTTCTTTTCCACAACTGCATCTAGTCATGAATTCATATTTTCACATTATCACAGAATTGTCAAGCGTAATCATGTTTCGTTACTCTATTCTTAGTCCATTTTGCCTATGGGAAAACTTATTTTGGGCCTTTGTCAATGTGGAAAATTGGAAAACGAAGAGACACGGTCAACGAAAAGTGAACCGTACGCAAAACGGGAAGATTTTAAAGTGTTGGAAAATCCTAGGTGGTTTATATAATTGTAAGTGTATATAAAAATAAATGTGAGCATTTATATATCATAGAAGTATTCCGAATTTTATGTTGTCATGCTCTGTTTAATAATAAAACATTAATTGATTTCAGTAACTAAGTTTGAGGGTCAACAAGTCAAATGGGAACTCGAGTGCCAATGTTTTTTTCTTCCTCTATGAGGATTCAAAGTCAATGCAGTGACATGATAACCAGTTTTTTCCATTTGTTTGAACTGTTTTAGTATTACGACGAATACGCCTTTAAGGGATATGGCTCAATGGTTGAGAGTGGAGCTTGATTTTGGTTAGGTTTCAAGTTCGATTTTATGCTAGCCTCTCTTGTAAGAGCCTAAGGCAGCCGGAGTTTTACCTGTAGATGGAGAACTAGTCAGGCCTTCAATGATGAGGTGCGTCCGCTTGGTCTGCCTGTAGAGTGGTGCGCCAATTGGACCCTCAGAGAGGTGTGTCCGCTTGGCCTGCTTATGGGGTTTCCTCGAATTAAAAAAAATTTACGTTAAAAAATAAAAGAGTTTATTAAAATTATTAACAAATTTCGTTAAATTTTTTAATATATATTTTAAATTTGGAATAAAATTATTATTAAATTAATATAAAATTGATTTGTGATAAGTGATATTGAATTGAATCTCCAATAATATGATATTAGATTTAGGATGAATTAAATAAAAGTATATATATAACAACCGAAGATGAAAATATCGTTAGTGATACTTATTCATTTCTATCATCAGTGATATTAATCGTTTCTATGTATTCTTTTCACTTAATCATTTATAACAAGGGTAATAGGTCGATACTTTTTTATTTAGGACTATGCATGATTCTTTGCATTTCAAGAAAAGAACCAACCATGTGTTGGTTTTAAAACCAAAATTTAACAAAACATATAATAGAAAAGAGATAATGCAAGAAGCAATTTATTGATGAGTTGCACTTTACATTGAAGGCCTAAATATATAAGCAATGAAATAACAATAAACTTAGTTAATATTTCAATAAAGATTAACCAAAAAAAAAAATTAAATTTTAAATCCTAACATATAACAACTTTATCTTAATAAATAAAATTTTATCTTCTAATAAATAACATATCTTATCCTTACTACTCTATCTTACTATTCCAAAATTTTATCTTTAAACAAAGATTATATTTTGTAAGACTTTTTGAATTTGATGATCTAACAAGTAAGAGGGGAGCCATCTTATAAGGAAAAAGTTGGACAAGGCCTTGATTAACCCCTTATGATGAGCAAAATTTTTAAACAACATGCCTTATTTCCATACGACTTTATGTTCTAATCATATGTCCACTAAAGTAACGACTGGTATATGGAAACGTAAAATTAAAAATCCTTTTAGATTTAGCAACTTCCTTTTAAACTTGAAGGGGTTTGAAGTAACATTAATGAAAAGACTTAGGATTAAATTTTCAAATCCTATAAGTGTGTTTTCTAAACTCAAAGTTATTAAGGGAGAGATGAAGAGGCTTAAATAAGATGAAGTCAAAGACAATAACTCTTCCATCTATACAACAAAAGGGGCTTTATTAGCAATTTAAAATGAATTATTTTCTAGACTAAATGATTTAAACCTGAGGGCAACTATCTTTAAATGTACATAGACTCTAAAGAATCACTATTACCTATTAGATAAAAAACTATAATGAATTAGCTAAAAGATGGAGATAAGAACTTTAGTTTCTTCTATAATGTTATCTTGAGTAGAAGGATTTCGAATAAAATTTGCTCTTTATTAAGAAATTCTAGTGAAACTATTAGGGAGAAAGAGATGTTAAAACCTTTGGCCCTCAACCATTCCAATGACACTCTGGGGAGATCTAATAATCTCTCTTCTTTTGAAAGTGTCTTAAAGGAATTTATTACTAACTCTCTCACTCAACAATTTACGGAGATGCTTTCTAAATCTTTCAATGTTTAAGATATTAAACAAGCTCTCTTTGAGCTAAAACCAAACAAAGATCCCAACCCTGGTGGAAGGAATGCTCATTTTTTCTAGAAAACTTACCATTTAACATGCAGTATGATCACTACAATTATCTTGAATTTTTTTCACAATTAAAGAATGTTTAAAACACTATAAGAAAAATAAAATTTAGCGACGAAATTTACCGACGGAATTTGTACATATTCCGTCGGTAAGCTTATTTAGCGACGGAATTTATTCACGAAAAAAAAGCGTCGGAGATATGGTATTTAGTAAATTTAACCACGGAAATTTTATGTTGGTAAATTTACCGACGGTAAAAATTTCCGTCGGTAAATTTGCCGACGGCTATTTTGTTCAGTCAGTAAATTCTTCTATCAGAAAATTACCAACAGATTTTGTAATTC
Source organism: Erythroxylum novogranatense (assembly GCA_029891385.1). NCBI lineage: Eukaryota > Viridiplantae > Streptophyta > Magnoliopsida > Malpighiales > Erythroxylaceae > Erythroxylum > Erythroxylum novogranatense. The sequence goes on from CM057227.1 coordinate 42,029,908, forward strand.
CGTCAGTAATTAGTGACGGAATTTTTTCTGTCGGTAAAATCCAATATATTTACGAACGGAATTCTTTTCCGTCAGTAATTAGTGACGAAATTTTTTATGTCGGTAAAATCCAATATATTTACCAACGGAATTTTTTTCCGTTAGTAAATTTGCTGAAAACTATTTTTTAAAATTTACCTATAAAATGTTTAGTTTCTCTGGAAGCCACCATGGAAAGAACTTCATTATTTCAAGTAAAAGAATTAAAATATAAAATTCATACTAAAACAAAACTGAAAATAAAGAATTGAAATCATTTTTTTCAAATAACAAGCATTTCATTAAACATCTTACATGCATTAGAAATTTATCTTAACATTACAATTAAAATCACGTCTTGTCCCTTCTATCATTAACATTTATACCTTAAAGTTGTTTTTCAATAATAAAATACACAAATAAACGAAAGTAATAAATACCCAAATTAACTTTCATCTAATATATGAAAAAAAAAATACATGATAATAGTTGCAAAAATACCTCTACCGAAGGACATGATGACAATAGCCGGAGAAGACAACATCGTCGAGTAGAAAAGGAATTCACAACAGAGAAATGGACTCCAAGAAAACCGAAGAGAAGATGTAGGAAGAAGGAAGAAGAAGAAAGGAAAAAGAAGATAGAAGTGGGAGGGAGATGTCGGGTGAGTTTATATTTAAAAAGAATTTACAGACGGAAATTTTCGTAAGTAAATTCAAAAAAAATTTATACCACCAATAATTCCCGCCTTTTTACCGACGAAAAAAAAACTTCATCTCTAAATTCATTTACCAACGGAATTTACCTACGGAATTTTTTGTAGGTAAACTCAAAAATTTTTATTCCACCAAAAATTTCCTCCATTTTTAGCGACGGAACATATACCGTCGCTAATTTTACCGCGACGAATTCCCTCCAAATTTAGTGACGAGTATTAATACCGTCGCTAAATTACTCAATTTTAGGAACGAAAATATGCTTTCCGTCACTAATTTCTAACGGTATATTTTCTGTTGGTAATTTATTACCGACAGCTATATTGTTTTGTCACTAATGTCCATTGCAAATTTTGCCGGGACAAATTTCCTCTAAATTTAGCGACGAATATTAGTACCGTCGCTAAATCACTCAATTTTAGCGACGAAAAGTATATTTTCGTCGCTAATTCTCAACAGAAATTTTTCCGTTGTTAAGTTTCTGTCGCTAATCTACATTTTTCTTGTAGTGAAAAGTTGAAAGGATCATATTTTTATCATCCTAAAAAAACAAATGCTAGTTCTTAAGGTGATTTCACACCTATCTTATACTATAATATCTTATATAAGATCATCTAAAAAATGATTCCTAAGAGCCTACAGGGGGTTCTAAAGTCAATCATTAGCCCAATCTAAGAAGCCTTTATTCAAGGAAGAAGTACGGGTGATAATTTGATGGTAGCTTAAGAATTATTTAAAAGCTATAAGAACCAAAAGTAAATGATAAACTTTGTAATAAAAATTGACTTTGAAAAAGTATTTGGTTTAGTAAATTAGAGATTTGTCTTAAATTTTCTTAATGCTTTTGAATTCCTAACAATTATATAACCTAGATTAAGCAATGTATACCTCTAGCCTCATATACAATCTTAATGAATAGAGAACCAACATCATATTTTAAAGGAGTAAAGGGGCTTAGAGTAGGTGATCCACTCTTATCTTACTTATTTTCTTTGTTCATTGAGGTACTAAATAGATTGTTGACTCAGAGGATTAGAAAAAGCAAAGCTTTCAAGTTTCATCATAAATTTAAAATTTTGGGATTATTCTAGCATTCCTTTATAAATGATTTATTACTATTATTGGAGTTAAGGCTAACTTAGTAAACCTGATTCTATACTCCACAAATATTTTTAAACAAATGTCAAGGCTCTTTGTTAATGAAAGCACGAGTAATATATACATTTCTACTAATTCTCGGCATTATAGATAATCTCCTAGGCATCTCAGGTCTTATTCTCTAGGATTTGCTTTTAAATATTTAGGAATCATAATTTCATACGATAGAATCTCCTATAGGGAGTGTTAGCCTTTATTTGATTCTACTCACAACCATTGTAGTGACAAGTTTCTCTCTTTTGGGAACAAACTTTGACTTCAATTATTCTAAACTACCTCCATATCTTTTGGAGTTATCATTTATACTTTCCATTAAACATGATCAAAAAAATTGGTGAGAATTTTATAGAACTTTCTATTATTAAGGAAGCTAATGCTTGCTTCAGATGTTGAGGTATAGTTATTGGAAATTTGCTTTCCAAAAGCTGAGGGTGGTTTAGGAATTAAACTGATGAGAACTACCAAAAAGATGCTTTTGGCCAAGAAGATGTAGACATTGTTTACTAACTTTAAGTTCATTTAGGTTAAATTGGAACATCCTTATATTTTGAAGGATCGTTATTTATGGAGGTTAAAGGCAAAATCAAGTAACTCCTAGAATATTAACAAAATCTTATAGATGAGAGACACTATTGCTCAGGAAATTATAGTGAGGATAGGTAATTGGAGGAATAATTGGTTCTGGTTTGATAATTGAAATGATCTAGGACCTTGATATAGATTACAAGCATTAGATAGCTTAAGGCAACATATCCCTCTATCAATAAAGGCCAAAGGCATCATCTCTAAAAAGGAAGTGGTATTGGAAGCATAGATGATTTGATTTGATAATGATCTCAATACAAAGTTATAGACCAAAAACAAAGAAGGAAGAAAAATTCATATAGAGGAGACAAAGCTCCCAGTGTTTCACAAATGGATCCTACCTAACTATGATCATGATTCTAGCTAATAGAGTATCTTAGTGGATGTTAGTTTGGGTCACAAATAATTCTTCTAAAACGTCTTTCACACTTTGGCTGGAAATTAAAGGTAGACTTTAAACTATGGGCATGGTAGAAGACATTGCTTTACCTAACTCTCTTTGTAAGTTTTGTAATCAAATTCCAAAACCTTAAGAACACTTCTTGCTAGATTGCAATTTCGTCAAACTCTTCTAGTATATAGCTTGGAACAAGTGTAGAATAAATAACTTTAGTTATAACTGACCATAATTCCTAAAGAAAACTCAACTACCTTCAAATTAATGCTAAGTTGAAATTTATCTGCATTATGGTGTGAAGGAGATAAAAGACCTTTCTAGATTCTATCAAGACAGATTTGAGTGGATTAAGGAGCATATAATAACAAAAGGAAAATTACAAAACATGAGTATTAATTAAAATTGTTTCGAGATGGCAAGCCCCTTAATTTTAAGTCTCTTGCTTGACCACCTAAGATGATACCCCTTTCCTTGCTACATTCTCGAGTTGTGCTCTAGGCAACAACTCTTGGTATATCTTTTTTTGGTTTACTTTAGATTGTTATGTTAATTGATTGCACTCTAAGACTTTAGATTGTGTATTATTAATTCCTAGTTTTTGCTACATCTTACTCATTTAAGATTCAATACAATTGCATCAAAAAAAGATTCTTGACATAATTTTAATAAAATATGCATATAGACTAATTCTACATTAAAATAAGAAAATTTTAGATTTTCTATTGAGATTTTAATGAGAATATAAAACTTAAAGAAAAGATTATGATATTTTAGGTAAGTGTGAATTCATATGTAAAAAAGAAAAGAAAGTTAGAAATTTTTATAAACATATAATAACTTATCAATTCTTGATTACCTATTTGTGGACAGGTATAGTCTGAACCTAGGTTGTTGTAAGTTTACTTTGAAAATGACTTTGACGATCTACATATTGTCTTCAGGAAAGTTTCCAGTGCTCCTTCCACTAAGTGTCCTTTAACGTAACACAAATAAATAAAGTATATATATAATATAACATTGTTATAACAACAAAACAAAAAAATAAAAAAAAAATTATTATCAGTTCTTAATGACAAAAAATTGTCCGTAAAAAAAACGGCATATATCGATAGAAAAATAAACAGTCGGAAAAAGTGGTTGAACATACCTTCGCCTCACCGACCGACCAAATGACTGTAGTTAAATTTTTTCGACGGAATATTACTTGCCCATTCCGTCGTTATTTTAATACCGACAACATTTTTTCGTCGTAAAGTCCATCGTAAAATTATGACAGAATATTTCGGTCGGTATTTTTACCTGCGGGAAGTTCACCGACTGATTTTTCCGGGCACCAAATTCCGTCGGTGATTACTTTTACCGACGGAAATGGGTAATTTACCGACGGTAATTTCCGTTGGTAAAATGTTGATTTCTTGTAGTGGTATCTCTATACATTAATTAATGAGATCGATTACTTTCTTCACAAGAAAGAAACATAATGTTTACTAATTTTACCGTTTCAACAATATCTAGTCTTGATGAAACTACAACTAGGAATATTTAGGAATAATATATAAGTGTAAATTGAATCTCATAATTATGATCTCATTATAATTTCAATTACACAGTAATTATTCTAAGGATTTTATGTTTACGAATAATAATTAACAAATATATAAAGATAAAGAATCCTTTTATTAATTAATAATAATGTCATACAAATATTTACAACTAAAATAAATTGGCTGGAGGGCATAAACTAACACCCTTTCCTTGCTACATTCTCTAGTTGTGCTCTAGGCAATAACTCTTGGTATATCTTTTTTTGGTTTACTTTAGCTTGTTATGTTAATTGATTGTACTCTAAGACTTTAGATTGTGTATTATTCCTAGTTTTTGCTACATCTTACTCATTTAAGATTCAATATAATTGCATTAAAAAGATTCTTGACATAATTTTAAAAAATATACATATAGACTAATTGTACATTAAAATAAGAAATTTAGATTTTCTATTGAGATTTTAACGAAAGTATACAAATTTAAAGAAAAGATTTTGATATGTTAGTTAAGTGTGAATTCATATATAAAAAGAAAAGAAAGTTAGAAATTTTATAAACATATAATAACTTATCAATTCTTAATTACCTATTTGTGGAGATGTATAGTCAACCTAGGTTGTTATAAGTTTACTTTGAAGCATATTTCCAAAAACGTGATCACTTTGACGATCTACATATTGTCTTCATGAAAGTTTCCAGTGCTCCTTCCACTAAGTGACCTTTGACGTATACTACACGACGTAGACTTTGACAGGATCATCCTCCTATAACAGGGCAGCTCTTAGCCCACTTCCTTACGCCAGCAAACTAAGCTGCTTCAAATCTGAAACGTTATTGGACAGAATAAGACAGAGTAAACTTAAACAGAAGATTCGGACTCTTACTTTTAAGTCTGTTGCTTGATCACCTCATATTATAACCCTTTCCTTGCTAGATTCTCTAGTTGTGCTCTAGGCAATAACTCTTTTTTTGGTGTTATGTTAATTGATTGTACTCTAAGAATTTAGATTGTGTATTATTCCTAGTTTTTGCTATATCTTACTCATTTAAGATTCAATACAAACCTCCCACTTCTTTTCCACAACTGCATCTAGTCATGAATTCATATTTTCACATTATCACAGAATTTTCAAGCGTAATCATGTTTCATTTCTCTGTTCATAGTCCATTTTCATGATGGCGCCTATGGGAGAACTTATTGTCTTCGTGAAAGTTTCCAGTGCCCTTTCCACGAAGTGACCTTTAACTATACGATATAGGCTTTGACAGGATCATCCTCCTATAAGAGGGCAGCTCTTAGCCCACTTCCTTACACCAGCAAACCAAGCTACCTAAAATCTGAAACATTATTGTTTAAGGATCTTTAGTTGTTAGCAAATGGAAGCAACAGGGGGCAAGGTTCGAGTTCCTATCATATTGTGGATGGTTTTATGCCTCCTCGCAGTTGCACATGCCACGGAAACGCTCGCTGTTTATTACAATCCTCCTTATACTCGTAAGTACATATACCTGCATTAATTTAATGAGTTTGAGAAGCATCTATCAATCTAAGTGCATGGATATGGGAATTGTTTCAAACAGCATCAGCTTGCTATGGAGTCGGATACACTGGGCCTTTGGTTACAGGTGTAAGCGCGACGCTATGGGACAACAAAAGAGCTTGTGGGAAGAAAATGAGAGTGAGATGTGTAAGGGGCGCAAATAAGGCTCTGAACCCTTGTAAACCAGGTAGTGTTGATGTAAAAATTGTGGATTTCTGCAGAGAGCCCTGCGAAGGAACCATTAATCTCACCAAAGACGCTTTCTCCAAAATCGCTAGTACTGAAGCTGGCAAAGTTGTGGTTGACTATACTTTCATATGAGTAAGTCCAATTGCCTCCGTCCATAGCTAGTGATCTGAAGTTAAGTTATAACTTCTGAAAGTGGACATAATGAACACTTTTTCTCTTTTACGGCGTCAGCTTGCGGGTTGATGAAGCGTGAAGATTCAACACGGTGCTGGTGTAATGATCTATGAACCCTGTACGTGAAAGTACCAATAAGTCAAAAAATAAAGGGGGGGAATAAAGTAGTTATGTATTTGAGATTACCTTGGAATGCATGTTTTATGTACTCAAATTGCATGATCTGAGTCGAACAGAAAAAGAAAAACCATAAGATCTAGCGGGACAAGAAAGAAGCTACTACATTTATCTAATTTATATCAAAAGATAAGCATAAAAAATAATTTAAAAATATATGCGTTAAGCTTAACTTTAACCGTATTCTTCTTGAATATTTCAAGTTCTAGCCGACTTTTATGACTCTTATTTTAAACACAATTTTTTATTTTCTAAAATTATATAAATTATTTAATTAAAATAAATCTTTTTACAATATTATACACAGAATAATGACCATAATTCATTAAAAAATTAATTAAACAAATAAATTTTAACTAATTTAAGACGATTATTGCATGATAATAATGTATTAAAAAATTGCAATAGACAGGTCTCATAATGAGACCACAGTCATCGAGATTTCACAACAATTATCATAAAACCAGATTGAGAGAGAATCAAAGTCTATTTTATTTCATTCAAATGAAGAGTATTTATACACGAGATGAACTGAACTAATAACTAACTGATAACTAACCAACAGCATATATAATTCTAACACCCTCCCTCAAACTGGAGAGTAGATATTATGTACTCCCAGTTTGCGAAAAGAATCGATAAAGTTTGATGACGAAAGCCCTTTAGTGAAGCAATCAGCAAGTTGATTCTTCGAAGAAACTGGAAGTAAAACGATGACACCAGATTGAAGCTTTTCCCGAACTACATGACAATCGATTTCAATATGTTTAGTACGTTCGTGGAAAACAGGGTTGTGGGCCAAATATAAAGCAGATTGGTTGTCACAAAATATTGGCGTTGGAACGGTGGGAGACAATTGTAGTTCACCAAGAAGATAATGTAACCACTGCACTTCACAAGTTGTCGTAGCCAGTGCGCGGTACTCAGCCTCTGAAGAACTTCGACTGACAGTGTTTTGTTTCTTGGTTTTCCAAGAAATAAGGGACGAACCAAGATATACACAGTACCCTGTAAGAGAGCGTCGCGTGTCTGGACAATTACCCCAATCAGAATCAGAGAAGGCTGAGAGCTGAAGAGCACTATCAGAAGGAAAGAAAAGGCCTTGCCCAATGGAACCTTTTAAATAACGAAGAACCCTGTGCGCAGCAGCCAAGTGAGTCGACGTAGGAGAATCAAGGAATTGCGCCAATTGTTGAACAGCAAAAGAAATGTCAGGTCGGGTCGTAGTCAGATATTGAAGTTTTCCCACCAACATACGAAATGAGGTAACATCCTCCAACAGTGTACCCGCATCTTTGGAGAGCTTGGTTTCTGGTAGAATAGGCGTAGAGACAGGTTTAGACTCCAGAAATTGAGTAGCCCTGAGCAAATCAAGAGTGTACTTCTTTTGACAAATATTAATGCCTCCTACGGTTCTGGCTACTTCTAGTCCAAGGAAAAATTTAAGCTCACCAAGATCTTTAATGGTAAAGGCATCATGGAGATGTTGTTTAATGTTACGGATTGCCTGCATAGAATCACTGGCCAAAACAATATCATCAACATACACCAAAAGGGCCATGAAACCATCATTGTCATTTTTAATGAACAACGTCTGATCAGATGCGGCTTGTGTGAATCCATATTGAATTAAGGACGAAGTCAGTTTCGCATTCCATTGACGGCTCGCTTGACGTAAACCATAAAGGGATTTAACCAAGCGGCAAACTTGGTGGCGATTACCGACATAACCTGGAGGAAGTTGCATGTATACCTCTTCATCGAGATCACCATGAAGGAATGCGTTATTGATGTCCAGTTGATGAAGATACCACCCTTTGACTGCGGCTAAGGCAAGAAGTAATCGGATTGTCGTCATCTTGGCAACCGGACTAAAAGTGTCCAGAAAATCAACCCCTTCTCGTTGGGTATAACCTTAGCAACAAGCCGAGCCTTATAACGTTCGACAGAGCCGTCAGCCTTTCGCTTAATACGGAAAACCCACTTGCAGCCAATCGCTTGCTTCCCAGGCGGTAAGTCAACAAGTTCCCAAGTGCGATTCTGTTGAAGAGCATCGAGTTCCGTCTGCATGGCTTGTCTCCAAGCAGCAATCTGGACTGCTTGTTCATAAGTATGAGGCTCATGATCCTGATCCACAGCGGCTGCAAAAACATAATGTTTAGGGGAAAGACGAGAATAAGAAAATACATGAGAAAGGTGATGAGGACTAGTGCGGCGAAAAGCCATGCATTGATAGTCAGCCAGGTACTGTGGTAGGGACGTCTGTCTTGTACTTCGACGCAAAGATGGAGGTGGCGGTTGTCGAATGGGAGCAAGATCATGAAAGTGAACGTCGGATGAAGGTGTGGATGCAGGACCATCAGACGCTGATGAAGTGGAAGGAGGAACAGAGATGTCTGAAACTGGTAGTGTGGTGACATCTGGAACAGGAGGAAGTCGCTCATACGTCAACTGAAGCGAAGAAGAAGGGAGAATTAAGTCAAACGAGTTGGAGCCATCAGATTTCTGCATAGTAGAGGTTAGTGTGGAGAAAGGAAAAATGTGCTCATAAAAAGAAACATCCCGTGAAATAAATATTTTGTGAGTAGTAAGATCATAAAGTTTGTATCCCTTAACACCAGGAGAAAAACCACAAAAAACAGATTTGACACTACGAGAATCAAATTTATGGCGAACGTTAGCATGATTGGAGGCAAAAGTGAGACAGCCAAAAACACGTAAATTAGTGTAAGTAGGTGGTTTAGAGTATAATACTTCAAAAGGTGAGGAGTTATGAAGAATAGGAGTTGGAATACGATTAATCAAGTAGATAGCATGCAATACACATTCACCCCAGAAGGAAATAGGTAACTTTGCATGAAAACGTAAAGCTCTTGCAACATTGAGAATATGTTGATGTTTGCGCTCCACAATACTATTCTGTTGAGGAGTGTTAACGTAAGATCGTTGATGAATAATACCTTTGGAGTTAAAAAAATCTGGAACATTGAACTCTTGGCCATTGTCACTTCTTATACATTTAACAGTGGAACGGAATTGAGTAGAAACGTAAGAGACAAAATTGATCATAATTGTCCTTGCCTCAGATTTGTGTTGCATTAAAAATACCCAAGTAAATCTACTAAAATCATCAACCAGAGTAAGAAAATATCGATGGCCTTTAAAAGTGGGAGCATAATTGTCCCCCCAGATATCAATATGTATCAGATCAAACACAGCGGTGCTAACAGAAGTACTAATCGGAAAGGGCAAGCGTTTTTGCCTGGACATGTGGCAAACATCACAGGGGTCATGAAGAGAAAGAGAAGAAGGGATGATTGAACGTAAACGAGAAAAAGGAAGATGGCCTAGTCTAGCATGCCAAAGTAAAGTAGTTTCTTTATTACAAGCAACAGAGTCAACAGAGTTAGCAACAACGACAGGTGAAGCAGGTAAAATTGCACTGGAGTTGAATCTGTACAATCCATGAGAATGTTTAGCAACCCCAATCATCTTCCATGGCTGGATACTCTGAATAACACAATGAGAAGGTGAAACAATTAAACAACAAGAGATATCACGGACCAACTTACTAACAGAAATGAGGTTAAAAGTAAAGTCAGGGACGCATAAAACATTAAAAAGATGCAGATTACTATTTAAATGAACAGTGCCCACATGAGTAACTCGTACTTTGCATTTGTTAGGAAGAGTAACATAAACATCAGAAACTGATTTAAAAGAATGGAAAAAAGATAAAGAACATGCGATATGATCAGTAGCCCCTGTATCAACAATCCATTCGTTGCTCTGAAGAGTATGAGCAGAAGAAATATTTAGAGATATAGGAGAAAGTAACGCATCATGTGAAGAAAACCAACCAGAAGTAGAAGCGGGTTGAGTGGAAGGCGGTAAGGCCACAGAATTCACATGATGAGAGGTAGAAAAACCCTGCAGCATTTGTAATATTTGATCATATTGATCTTTAGTAAACTGAAAACTAGAACCTGAAACCTCCGTAGTGGCAGAAGGGTGATGATCTGCAACTTGAGTAGGAGAGTCAACATCAACAGCATTAGCATAAGGGCGAGTAGTAACTTTCTTGGAAAACTTCATATTCGGGGGATAACCGTGTTTCTTGTAACATCTGTCGATGGTGTGCCCTTCCTTTCCACAATGTATACAAATCGGCGGTACCGAACTGTTGAAGTGCTTTTTAGGTCCAGCACCATTAGCTCCTTTAACAGCTAAAGTATTAATATCAGGAACCAAAGAACGTTCTTGTCTAACTAAAGGACGTTCTTGTTGAAGAACCAAAGAAAATGCTTTATTCAAAGAAGGCAAAGGATCCATTAACAAGATCTGTGACTTCACAGTCGAATATGACTCGGTTAAACCTTTAATGAAAACCATGACTTGATCATGCTCATGAAAATCTCTAATATTCTTGGACAACCCACAAGAGCACTGCGGAGTACAGGAGCAAGACGGGAGAGGACGCAAGATTTGCAACTCATCCCACAAGATTTTGAGTTTAGTAAAATATTCATGAACTGACAAACTACCTTGTTGACATGTATAAATTTCCAGTTGAAGATCACAGATGCGGAAAGAGTTGCTTTGAGCAAATCTTGCCTTGAGATCAGCCCATATATCATAAGCGGAATCTAACCAGATGATTGACTGTGCAATGGAAGGGGAAACGGAGTGAATAAGCCAGGAGATAACTAGATTATTACATCTCTCCCAAGGGGCAAATAGCGGATCAGTGCGCAGAGGCTTGAGAATAGAGCCATCAACAAAACTAAGTTTATTCTTGGAGAGTAAAGCCATTTTCATGGCTCGTTGCCATTGGTGGTAATTGGGTCCTGTGAGAACCGAAGAGACGAGAACCAACGTCGGATTCTCATTAACATGAAGAAAATATGGAGTGGATGGGTTATCCTCTGGTTTGGACGTCGAACCAGAGGACTGATTGGTATTCCAAGCATTGAAGCTGGTCATAGTAATACGATGATCGTAAAGAAAGAGAATGAAAGAAAATAGAGAAAGAAACGATAACGTTTCTTGAACGTAAAGAATGGAACAACAAGAAAATCTGGAAGTTGTATAACAAACCCAGAAAACTTAGAAGAGCGGAAACTATTGCTCTGATACCATATCATAAAATCAGATTGAGAGAGAATCAAAGTCTATTTTATTTCATTCAAATGAAGAGTATTTATACACGAGATGAACTGAACTAATAACTAACTGATAACCAACCAACAGCATATATAATTCTAACATTATCATCATAATAATTAGAGGAGTTAATGTCTGTAGAGTAGATCATAGAGTACGAAAATGATTTTCATACTATTATCGACGCCCTATTCATACTATCACCCTTCAAGTTTTGAAAAATTTTGAAGGATGAAACATAAATTCATGCTAAAATATTCTTAATTATAAATTATTTATTAACAATGGTTTATATTAAATTTTTTCTTAGACATTTATTTGCTTAATTAAATTGAACTCGATTCAATATTCGATGGAATAGAGTTTTACCAATTAAGCCTCCCTTCTGCCGCACAAAGCCACAAACAGCCCACCAACGAAACCCAAGCCAAGTTGACTTCTGTTTTAACCATGCTCCATATGCATATACCAACAATCTAACTGAAAACTAGCAAGCAGGATAATGGTCGCTCGCTGTTCCTTGGTAAGGAGTAAGTACACAATTCAAATCCTCATTCAACTACGATGAGATATGATATTACCGATGAAATATGATTATCC